>LR738710.1:440007826-440020228 GCA_902687465.1 Secale cereale | reverse complement strand
GGAAGAGCTCGGGGAAGAGGTGGAAAAGGCATTTTTCTTGGATTTTTGGTGGTTTTTTAGGGTGGGGGAGGTGGGGAAAAGGGTAATACACTTGTCACACAACTCAACCACGGATCTCAATCAACAAAATCTCATCAAAACACACAAATCACAAAAAAAATGTGGGGCTATTTTTGTGGGGATTTTCGAATTTGGACGAAAAACAACAAAAACAAGCTAGAAAACAAGGTGTGGGGCTCCAAATTCGTGATCAACCAAGGCTCATGATACCATAGATGATGTAGGGTGAGATCCTACGTGGCCGATCTTTCACGAAAAGGAGGGATCACGAGGAAGAACACGAGGGGTACGAGGAAAAACACAAGAGAGACAAGGAGAAAACACTCAAATCAACAAGTTTAGGTCACACAAATGCTAGATTCGGGTACACAAAGTGCGATACACGATGCACGATCAACTAAGGACGATACACGTGGCGGTAGTCATCTCCGTGAGGAGGTATTGATGTTCTTCTCCGTATAGGAGGTCTTGAATCCGGTGGATCTTCTCCGAAGAGGCCGCGGTCTCGTAGGAGAGGAACCACTAAGGTTTTTGTATGAGCTAACACAAAGCTAACCCTAGATAGTTTAGGTAGAGTGATATATATATAGGCTAGGAGGGGCGAAGGGGTACATGGACCTCGGCCCAACATCATGCACACAGGCATTGTCCGGATGATCCGGATGTTGGTCTGGATGATCCGGGCTTCGGGGGTCCAGATGATCCGAGGCAGTGTCCGGATGATCCGGACATGTCTGATCTGCTGCGGGAGGCCCGGATGTCCGGGTCTTGGTCTGGATGTCTGGGGGTGTCCGGATGATCTGGGTCGGGGTCCGGATGATCCAGCTTCGGCGTGGAGCTTCGGGTGTCGGGGGCACGCATTATCCGGATCGTCCGGACGTTTGTCCGGATCATTCGGGACTTCATCCGGATCATCCGGGCTGTCTGTGTCTCGGCTGTTTTCTCCTCCTTCTTCCTCCTTCGATTCTTCTTGTTCCTTGGCTTCTCCATGGTTGTTCCCGAGGTGCCTGAGTATGCAAAGAGTCTCTGATGAGGGTAGCAGCCATGTCTCATGTGAATCAAAGTGACGTAGAGAGAGGAGTGAAGTCACCTCGGTCTCGAGAGCTCGTGCTCGAGCGCGTGTCATGGGTCCACTTGGCACTTGGTGAGACGATGGTAGGTCCATGGGGATGACATTGGGATGCTCCGCATCATATTCCCAAGAGGCAATAATAAAATTGTCATTATTATATTTCCTTAATCATGATAAAGGTTTATTATACATGCTAGAATTGTATTGACCAGAAACTTGAATACATGTGTGGATACATAAACAAATAGCGTGTCCCTAGTGAGCCTCTACTAGACTAGCTCGTTGATCAAAGATGATTAAGGTTTCCTAACCATAGACATGAGTGGCCAAGGGAATCACATCATTAGGAGAATGATATGATGGACAATACCCAACCGTTAGCATAACATATGATCGTTCAGTTTATTGCTACTTCTTTCTTATTGTCAAATACATGTTTCTTCGACCATGAGATCATGCAACTCCCGGACTCCGGAGGAATGCCTTGTGTGCTATCAAACATCACAATGTAACTGGGTGATCATATAAAGTTGCTCTACAGGTATCTCCAAAGTTGTCTGTTGGGTTGGCATGGATCGAGACTGGGATTTGTCACTCTGTGTGACGAAGAGGTATCTCTCGGCCCTCTCGGTAATACAACATCACAAGAAGCTTGCAAGCAAAGTGACTAAGGAGTTAGTTGCAAGATGATGTATTACGGAACGAGTAAAGAGACTTTTCAGTTACGAGATTGAACTAGGTATGGGCATTCAGGTCAAGTAACATATCGACAGACAAAGGGAACTACGTATGTTGTCATAAAGGTTCGACCGATAAAGTCTTTGTAGAATATGTAGGAACCAATATGGGCATTCAGGTCCCACTATTGGTTATTGACTGGATAGTCGTCTTGGTCATGTCTACATCATTCTCGAACCCGTAGGGTCCGCACGCTTAACGTTCATTGATGATATAGTATTATATGAGTTATGTGAGTTGGTGACCGAATGTTGTTCGGAATCCCGAATGAGATGACAGACATGATGAGGATCTTCGGAATGGTCTGGAGGTAAAGATTGATATATAGGATGATAGTATTAAGTCTCCCGAAAGGTTTCAGAATACACCGGGTATTTATCGGATCACGAGAAGGGGTTCTGGGAAGGCCATGGGAGTTATTGGGCCCAAACGGGCCAAGGGGAGGGAGCACACCAGCCCACAAGGGGCTAGCGCACCCCATCCTAGCCACCGGCCTTTGGGGAGGAAAGAGGAGGGGCTAGCCCCTCCTGCCTTTCTGATACGTCCATTTTGCATCATGCTTATATGTTGATATTTATTGCATTATGGGCTGTTATTATATGTTTTGTCACAATACTTATGCCTTTTCTCTCTTATTTTACAAGGTTTATATGAAGAGGGAGAATGCCGACAGCTGGAATTCTGGGCTGGAAAAGGAGCAAACTCTGGAAACTTATTCTGCACAACTCCAAAAGCCCTGAAACTCAATAGAACATCGTTTCGGAAAATATAAAAATATCTGGCGAAAGAAGTCCACGAGGGGGGCCACCGGCTGCCCACGAGGGTGGGGGGCGCGCCCCCCTGCCTCGTGGGCCAGGCGGAAGGCCCCCGATGCCCATCTTCTCCTATATGAGGTGTTTTGACTTGGAAAAAATCACAAGGAGGCTTTCGGGACCAGACGCCGCTGTCTCGAGGCGGAACCGAGGCGGAAACCAATCTAGGGCTCCGACAGAGCTGTTCTGCCGGGGATACTTCCCTCCAGGAGGGGGAAATCACCACCGCCATTATCACCAACAACTCTCCCATCTTGGGGAGGGCTATCTTCATCAACATCTTCACTAGCACCATCTCCTCTCAAACCCTAGTTCATCTCTTGTATACAATCTTTGTACCCAAACCTCAGATTGGTACCTGTGGGTTGCTAGTAGTGTTGATTACTCCTTGTAGTTGATGCTAGTTGGTTTATTTGGTGGAAGATCATATGTTCAGATCCATTATGCATATTAATACCCCTCTGATCATGAGCAATATTATGTCTTGTGAGTAGTTACATTGGTTCCTGAGGACATGGGAAAAGTCTTGCTATTAGTAGTCATGTGAATTTGGTCTTCGTTCGATATTTTGATGAGATGTATGTTGTCTCTCCTCTAGTGGTGTCATGTGAACGTCGACTACATGACACTTCACCATTATTTGGGCCTAGAGGAAGGCATTGTGAAGTAATAAGTAGATGATGAGTTGCTAGAGTGATAGAAGCTTAAACCCTAGTTTATGTGTTGCTTCGTAAGGGGCTGATTTGGATCCATATGTTTCAGGCTATGGTTAGGTTTACCTTAATACTTCTTTTGTAGTTGCGAATACTTGCATTAGAGGTTAATTATAAGTGGGAGGCTTGTCCACGTAAGGGCAGCACCCAAGCACCGGTCCACCCACATACCAAATTATCAAAGTACCGAACGCGAATCAGATGATCGTGATGAAAACTAGCTTGACGATAAGTCCCATGTGTCCTCGGGAGCGCTTTCCTTTATATAAGAGTTTGTCCAGGCTTGTCCTTTGCTACAAAAAGGATTGGGCCACCTTGCTGCACCTTATTTACTTTTACCGTTTGTCACTTTCTACCAATTACCTTATCACAAACTATCTGTTACCTATAATTTCAGTGCTTGCAGAAAATACCTTACTGAAAACTGCCTATCATTTCCTTCTGCTCCTCGTTGGGTTCGACACTCTTACTTATAGAAAGGACTATGATAGATCCGCTACACTTGTGGGTCGTCAAGACTCTTTTCTAGCGC
This sequence comes from Secale cereale, assembly GCA_902687465.1. Taxonomy (NCBI): domain Eukaryota; kingdom Viridiplantae; phylum Streptophyta; class Magnoliopsida; order Poales; family Poaceae; genus Secale; species Secale cereale. Next base: position 440,016,301 of record LR738710.1, on the reverse strand, counting down.
CGTTGCCGGGGAGTGAAGCCCCTTTGGTAAGTGGAATTTGGTAAGGAAAAATTTATATAGTGTGTTGAAATTTATTGTCACTTGTTACTATGGCTCAAAATCCTTTGAGGGGCTTGTTCGGGGTATCTTCACCCCGACTAGAAGAGCAAAGAGTTGCTCCTCAACCTACTGCACCTATTAAAAATGTTTTCTTTGAGATTCCTTCGGGTATGATAGAGAAACTGCTTGAAAATCCCTTTACAGGAGACGGAACACTGCATCCCGATTTACATCTAATCTATGTGGATGAAGTTTGTGGATTGCTTAAGCTTGCAGGTATGCCCGAGGATGTTATCAATAAGAAGGTCTTCCATTTATCTTTGAAGGGAGATGCATTGAGATGGTTTAGGCTATGCGATGATATGGGATCATGGAACTATAATCGTCTGAAGTTGGAATTTCATCAGAAGTTCTACCCTATGCACCAGGTGAAGGAAATATGCCCTAGAGGCAATAATAAAGATGTTATTTGTATTTCCTTATATCATGATAAATGTATTTTATTCATGCTAGAATTGTATTAACCGGAAACTTAGTACATGTGTGAATACCTATAAAAAATAGTATGTCCCTAGTATGCCTCTACTAGACTAGCTCATTGATCAAAGACGGTTATGTTTCCTAGCCATAGACATGACTTGTCATTTGATCAACGGGATCACATCATTAGGAGAATGATGTGATGGACAAGACCCATCCGTTAGCTTAGCACTATGATCGTTTAGTTTTACTGCTATTGCTTTCTTCATGACTTATACATGTTCCTATGACTATGAGATTATGCAACTCCCGAATACCGGAGGAACACCTTGTGTGCTATCAAACGTCACAACGTAACTGGGTGATCATAAAGATGCTCTACAGGTGTCTCCGAAAGTGTTTGTGGTGTTGGCATAGATCAAGAATAGGATTTGTCACTCCGAGTGTCGGAGAGGTATCTCTGGGCCCTCTCGGTAATGCACATCATAATAAGCCTTGCAAGCAAATGACTAATGAGTTAGTCATGAGATGATGTATTACGGAACGAGTAAAGAGACTTGCCGGTAACGAGATTGAACTAGGTATTGAGATACCGACGATCGAATCTCAGGCAAGTAACATATCGATGACAAAGGGAACAACGTATGTTGTTATGCGGTTTGACCGATAAAGATCTTCGTAGAATATGTAGGAACCAATATGAGCATCCAGGTTCTGCTATTGGTTATTGACCACAGATGAGTCTCGGTCATGTCTACATAGTTCCCGTCAGTTTATGAGTTTTGATGGACCGAAGGTAGTTCGGAGTCTCGGATGAGATCATGGACATGACGAGGAGTCTCGGAATGTCCGAGACATAAAGATTGATATATTGGATGACTATATTCGGACACCGGAAGTGTTCTGGAAAGTTTCGAAATTAACCGGAGTGCCGGGGGGGGGGGGTGTTACCGGAACCCCCCAAGGGAAAGTTGGGCCCTAGTGGGCCTTAGGGAAGAAAGAGGGCAGCAGCCAGGAGGTGGCACGCCCCCTCCCAAGGGGCAGTCCAAATTGGACTAGGGGAGGGGGGCGCGGCCCCCTCTTTCCCTCTTCTTCTCTCCCTCTCTTTCCTTCCCCCTTCTCCCTCTTGGTGATTCCTACTAGGAATAGGATTGCAATCCTATTCTTAGTAGGATTTCTCCTATTCCTAGTAGGATTGCACCTCTTGGCGCGCCATAGGAGGGCCGGCCGGCCTCCCCCTTGCTCCTTTATATACGGGGGCAGGGGGCACCCTAGAACACACAAGTTGATCTCTCCAGCCGTGTGCGGTGCCCCCCTCCACATAAACACACCTCGGTCATACGTTGCAGTGCTTAGGCGAAGCCCTACGCCGGTAGTTTCATCATATCCGTCACCACGCCGTCGTGCTGACGAAACTCTCCCGTGAAGGTCAACTGGATCAAGAGCTCGTGGGACGTCATCAAGCTGAACGTGTGCTGAACGCGGAGGTGCCGTACGTTCGGTGCTTGATCGGTTGAATCGCGAAGAAGTTCGACTACATCAACTGCGTCACTTGATGCTTTCGCTTTTGGTCTACAAGGGTACGTAGACACACTCTCCCCCTCGTTGCTATGCATTTGGTAGATAGATCTTGCGTGATCGTAGGAAAATTTTGAAAATACTACGTTCCCCAACAGTGGCATCATGAGCCAGGTCTATGCGTAGATGATATGCACGAGTAGAACACAAGTGAGTTGTGGACGATACTAGTCATACTGCTTACCAGCATGTCATACTTTGGTTTGGCGGTATTGTGAGATGAAGCGGCCCGGACCGACATTACGCGTATGCTTACGCGAGACTGGTTTCACCGTTATGAGCACTCGTTGCTTAAAGGTGACTGGCGGGTGTCTGTCTCTCTCACTTTAGCTGAATCGAGTGTGACTACGCCCGGTCCTTGTGAAGGTTAAAACAGCACATACTTGACGAAATATCATTGTGGTTTTGTATGCGTAGGTAAGAATGGTTCTTGCTAAGCCCGTAGCAGCCACGTAAAACTTGCAACAACAAAGTAGAGGACTTCTAACTTGTTTTTGCAGGGCATGTTGTGAAGTGATATGGTCAAGACATGATGAGTTATACGGTTTTGTATGAGATGATCATGTTTTGTAAAGTTATCGGCAACTGGCAGGAGCCATATGGTTGTCGCTTTATTGTATGAAATGCAATCGCCATGTAATTGCTTCACTTTATCACTAAGCGGTAGCGATAGTCGTAGAAGCAATAGTTGGCGAGACGACAACGATGCTACGATGGAGATCAAGGTGTCGCGCCGGTGACGAAGGTGATCATGACGGTGCTTTGGAGATGGAGATCAAAAGCACAAGATGATGATGGCCATATCATGTCACATATTTTGATTGCATGTAATGTTTATCTTATTATGCTTCTTATTTTGCTTAGTATGACGGTAGCATTATAAGATGATCCCTTACAAAATTTCAAGGTATAAGTGTTCTCCCTGAGTATGCGCCGTTGCGAAAGTTTGTCGTGTCGAGACACCACGTGATGATCGGGTGTGATAAGCTCTACGTTCAAATACAACGGGTGTAAGCCAGTTTTGCACACGCAGAATACTCGGGTTAAACTTGACGAGCCTAGCATATGCAGATATGGCCTCGGAACACTGGAGACCGAAAGGTCGAGCGTGAATCATATAGTAGATATGATCAACATAAGATGTTCACCATTGAAACTACCCCATCTCACGTGATGATCGGACATGCTTTAGTTAATTTGGATCACGTGATCATTTAGATGACCGGAGGGATGTCTATCTAAGTGGGAGTTCTTTAAGTAATATGATTAAATTGAACTTTATTTTATCATGAACTTAGTCCTGATAGTTTTTGCATATCTATGTTGTTGTAGATCAATGGCCCGTGCTACCGTTCCTTTGAATTTTAATGCATTCCTAGAGAAAGCTAAGTTGAAAGATGATGTTAGCAATTACACAGACTGGGTCCGTAACTTGAGGATTATCCTCATTGTTGCACAGAAGAATTATGTCCTTGAAGCACCGCTAGGTGACAAGCCCCCTCCCGCTAATGTAGACGCTTTGAACGTCTGGCAGACGCGATCTGATGACTACACGATAGTTCAATGTGCCATGCTTTACGGCTTAGAACCGGGACTTCAATGGTGTTTTGAACGTCATGGACCATATGAGATGTTCCGGGAGTTGAAGTTAATATTTCAAGCAAATGCCCGGATTGAGAAATATGAGATTTCCAATAAGTTCTATAGCTCCAAGATGGAGGAGAATAATCCTATCGCTGAACACTTGCTCAGAATGTATGGGTACTACAATCATATGACTCAACTTGGTTGCAAAGTTGACGAGGATAGTGTTATTGATAGAGTTCTTCAATCACTACCACCAAGCTATAAAGGCTTCGTGATGAACTATAATATGCAAGGGATGCAGAAGAAAATTCCCGAGCTCTTCGCTATGCTCAAAGCTGCGGAGGTTGAAATCAAAAAGGAGCATCAAGTGTTGATGGTTAACAAGACCACTAGTTTCAGGAAAAAGGGCAAGGGAAAGAAGGGGAACTTCAAGAAGAATAGCAAGACAGTTGCTACTTCCACGAAGAAACCTAAGTCTGGAGCCAAGCCTGAAACTGAGTGCTTCTACTGCAATGGGACTGGACACTGGAAGCGGAACTGCCCCAAGTATTTCACGGATAAGAAGGATAGCAAGGTGAACAAAGGTATATGTGATATACATGTTATTGATGTGTACCTTACTAATGCTCATAGTAGTACCTGGGTATTTGATACCGGTTCGGTTGCTAATATTTGTAACTCGAAACAGGGACTACGGATTAAATGAAGATAGGCTAAGGACGAGGTGACGATGCGCGTGGGAAATGGTTCCAAAGTCGATGTGATCGCCGTCGGCACGCTACCTCTACATCTACCTTCGGGATTAGTTTTAGACCTAAATAATTGTTATTTGGTGCCAACGTTGAGCATGAACATTATATCTGGATCTTGTTTGTTGCGAGACGGTTATTCATTTAAATCAGAGAATAATGGTTGTTCTATTTTTATGAATAATATCTCTTATGGTCATGCACCCTTGAAGAGTGGTCTATTCTTGTTGGATCTCGATTGTAGTGATACACATATTCATAATGTTGAAGCCAAAAGAGGCAAGGTTAATAATGATAGTGCAACTTATTTGTGGCACTGCCGTTTAGGTCATATTGGTGTAAAGCGCATGAAGAAACTCCGTAGTGATGGACTGTTGGAATCACTTGATTATGAATCACTTGGTGCTTGCGAACCATGCCTCATGGGCAAGATGACTAAAACTCCGTTCTCCGGAACAATGGAGCGAGCAACAGATTTCTTGGAGATCATACATACAGATGTATGTGGACCAATGGGTATTGAAGCTCGCGGCGGGTATCATTATTTTCTGACCTTCACTGATGATTTGAGCAGATATGGGTATATCTACTTGATGAAACACAAGTCTGAAACATTTGAAAAGTTCAAAGAATTTCAGAGTGAAGTAGAGAATCATCGTAACAAGAAAATAAAGTTTCTACGATCTGATCATGGAGGTGAATATTTGAGTTACGAGTTTGGTCTTCATTTGAAACAATGTGGAATAGTTTCACAACTCACGCCACCCGGAACACCACAGCGTAATGGTGTGTCTGAACGTCGTAGCCGTACTTTATTGGATATGGTGTGGTCTATGATGTCTCTTACCGATTTACCACTATCGTTTTGGGGCTATGCTTTAGAGACAGCTGCATTCACGTTAAATAGGGCACCATCTTAATCCGTTGAGACGACGCCTTATGAACTGTGGTTTGGCAAGAAACCAAAGTTGTCGTTTCTTAAAGTTTGGGGCTGCGATGCTTATGTGAAAAAGCTTCAACCTGATAAGCTCGAACCCAAGTCGGAGAAATGTGTCTTCATAGGATACCCAAAGGAGACTGTTGGGTACACCTTCTATCACAGATCCGAAGGCAAGATATTCGTTGCTAAGAATGGATCCTTTCTAGAGAAGGAGTTTCTCTTGAAAGAAGTGAGTGGGAGGAAAGTAGAACTTGATGAGGTAATTGTACCTTCTCCCGAATTGGAAAGTAGTACATCACATAAAATGGTTCCAATGATTCCTACACCAAGTAGTGAGGAAGCTAATGATGATGATCATGAAACTTCAGATCAAGTTTCTGCTGAACGTCATAGATCAACCAGAGTACGTTCCGCACGAGAGTGGTACGGCAACCCAGTTCTGGAAGTCATGTTACTAGACCATGATGAACCTACGAACTATGAGGAAGCGATGATGAGCCCAGATTCCGCAAAATGGCTTGAGGCCATGAAATCTGAGATGGGATCCATGAATGAGAACAAAGTGTGGACTTTGGTTGACTTGCCCGATGATCGACAAGCCATCGAAAATAAATGGATCTTCAAGAGGAAGACCGATGCAGACGGTAATGTTACTGATTACAAAGCTCGACTTGTTGCAAAAGGGTTTCGACAAGTTCAAGGAGTTGACTACGATGAGACTTTCTCACCTGTAGCGATGCTTAAGTCTGTCCGAATCATGTTAGCAATTGCCGCATTTTATGATTATGAAATCTGGCAAATGGATGTCAAAACTGCATTCCTGAATGGATATCTCAAAGAAGAGTTGTATCTGATGCAACCGGAGGGTTTTGTTGATCCAAAAGGTGCTAACAAAGTGTGCAAGCTCCAGCGATCCATCTATGGACTGGTGCAAGCATCTCGGAGTTGGAATATACGCTTTGATGAGGTGATCAAAGCATATGGTTTTATACAAACTTTTGGAGAAGCCTGTATTTACAAGAAAGTGAGTGGGAGCTCTGTAGCATTTCTAATATTATATGTGGATGACATATTGTTGATTGGAAATGATATAGAATTTCTGGATAGCATAAAAGGATACTTGATTAAGAGTTTTTCAATGAAAGACCTCGGTGAAGCTGCTTACATATTAGGCATCAAGATCTATAGAGATAGATCAAGACGCTTAATTGGACTTTCACAAAGCACATACCTTGATAAAGTTTTGAAGAAGTTCAAAATGGATCAGTCGAAGAAAGGGTTCTTGCCTGTGTTACAAGGTGTGAAGTTGAGTAAGACACAATGCCCGACCACTGCAAAAGATAGAGAGAAAATGAAAGTCATTCCCTATGCCTCAGCCATAGGATCTATCATGTATGCAATGCTATGTACCAGACCTGATGTGTGCCTTGCTATAAGTCTAGCAGGGAGGTACCAAAGTAATCCAGGAGTGGATCACTGTACAGCGGTCAAGAACATCCTGAAGTACCTGAAAAGGACAAAGGATATGTTTCTCGTGTATGGAGGTGACAAAGATCTCGTCGTAAACGGTTACGTCGATTCTAGCTTTGACACTAATTCGGATGACTCAAAGTCACAAACCGGATATGTATTTTTATTGAACGTTGGAGCTGTCAGTTGGTGCAGTTCCAAACAGAGCGTCGTGGCGGGATCTACATGTGAAGCGGAATACATAGCTGCTTCGGAAGCAACAAATGAAGGAGTCTGGATGAAGGAGTTCATATCTGATCTAGGTGTAATACCTAGTGCATCGGGTCCAATGAAAATCTTTTGTGACAACACTGGAGCAATAGCCTTGGCGAAGGAATCCAGGTTTCACAAGAGAACAAAGCACATCAAAAGACACTTCAATTCCATCCGCGATCTAGTCAAGGAGGGAGACATAGAGATTTGCAAGATACATACGGATCTAAATGTTGCAGACCCGTTGACTAAGCATCTTCCACGGGCAAAACATGATCAGCACCAAGACTCCATGGGTGTTAGGATCATTACTTTGTAATCTAGATTACTGACTCTAGTTCAAGTGGGAGACTGAAGGAAATATGCCCTAGAGGCAATAATAAAGATGTTATTTGTATTTCCTTATATCATGATAAATGTCTTTTATTCATGCTATAATTGTATTAACCGGAAATTTAGTACATGTGTGAATACACAGAAAAAACAGTATGTCCCTAGTATGCCTCTACTAGACTAGCTCATTGATCAAAGATGGTTATGTTTCCTAGCCATAGACATGACTTGTCATTTGATCAACGGGATCACATCATTAGGAGAATGATGTGATGGACAAGACCCATCCGTTAGCTTAGCACTATGATCGTTTAGTTTTACTGCTATTGCTTTCTTCATGACTTATACATGTTCCTATGACTATGAGATTATGCAACTCCCGAATACCGGAGGAACACCTTGTGTGCTTTCAAACGTCCCAACGTAACTGGGTGATCATAAAGATTCTCTACAGGTGTCTCTGAAAGTGTTCGTGGTGTTGGCATAGATCAAGAATAGGATTTGTCACTCCGAGTGTCGGAGAGGTATCTCTGGGCCCTCTCGGTAATGCACATCATAATAAGCCTTGCAAGCAAAAGACTAATGAGTTAGTCAAGAGATGATGTATTACGAAACGAGTAAAGAGACTTGCCGGTAACAAGATTGAACTAGGTATTGAGATACCGACGATCGAATCTCGGGCAAGTAACATACCGATGACAAAGTGAACAACGTATGTTGTTATGCGGTTTGACCGATAAAGATCTTCGTAGAATATGTAGGAACCAATATGAGCATCCAGGTTCCGCTATTGGTTATTGACCGGAGATGAGTCTCGATCATGTCTACATAGTTCTCGAACCCGTAGGGTCCGCACGCTTAACGTGTGATGACGATCGGTATTATGAGTTTATGAGTTTTGATGTACCGAAGGTAGTTCAGAGTCCCGGATGAGACCACGGACATGACGAGGAGTCTCGGATTGTTCAAGACGTAAAGATTGATATATTGGACGACTATATTCGGACACCAGAAGTGTTCTGGGAAGTTTCGAACCGGAGTGCCGGG
>LR738710.1:439974819-440007708 GCA_902687465.1 Secale cereale | reverse complement strand
GGGGGGGGGGGGGGGGGGGGGGGGGGGTTACCGGAACCCCCCAAGGGAAAGTTGGGCCCTAGTGGGCCTTAGGGAAGAAAGAGGGTAGCAGCCAGGAGGTGGCGTGCCCCCTCCCAAGGGGCAGCCCGAATTGGACTAGGGGAGGGGGGCGCGGCCCCCTCTTTCCCTCTCCTTCTCTCCCTCTCTTTCCTTCCCCCTTCTCCCTCTTGGTGATTCCTACTAGGAATAGGATTGCACCTCTTGGCGCACCATAGGAGGGCCGCCCCCCCTTGCTCCTTTATATACGGGGGCAGGGGGCACCCTAGAAGACACAAGTTGATCTCTCGAGCCGTGTGTGGTGCCCCCCTCCACAGAAACACACCTCAGTCATACTGTTGCAGTGCTTAGGTGAAGCCCTGCGCTGGTAGTTTCATCATATCCGTCACCACGCCGTCGTGCTGACGAAACTCTCCCGTGAAGCTCAACTGGATCAAGAGCTCGTGGGACGTCATCAAGCTGAACGTGTGCTGAACGCGGAGGTGCCGTACGTTCGGTGCTTGATCGGTTGAATCGCGAAGAAGTTCGACTACATCAACCAAGTCACTTGACGCTTCCGCTTTCGGTTTACAAGGGTACGTAGACACACTCTCCCCTCGTTGCTATGCATCTGGTAGATAGATCTTGCGTGATCGTAGGAAAATTTTGAAAATACTACGTTCCCCAACACCAGGTTCATCGTGATCGCAATTATATTTATAATTTCTGGCCTCGCGATGGAGAAAGCATCGCTCAAGCTTGGGGGAGGCTTAAGTCAATGTTATATTCATGCCCCAATCATGATCTCTCAAGAGAAATGATCATTCAAAATTTTTATGCTCGACTTTCTCTTAATAATCGCTCCATGCTCGATACTTCTTGTTCTGGCTCTTATATGATGAAGACTATTGAATTCAAATGGGATTTATTGTAAAGAATTAAATGCAACTCTGAAGATTGGGATCTCGACGAAGGTAAGGAGTCAGGTATGACCCCTAAGTTTGATTGTGTAAAAGCTTTTATGCATATCGATGTTTCCGTGAGTTTAGCACTAAATATGGACTTGACTCTGAGATAGTAGCTTCTTTCTGTGAATCTTTTGCTACACATGTTGATCTCCCCAAGGAGAAGTGGTTTAAATACCATCCCCCTATTGAAGTAAAAGTAGTTGAACCTATTAAAGTTGAAGAAAAGACTATCACTTATAATGTTGATCCTGTTATTCCTACCGCTTATATTGAGAAACCACCTTTCCCTGTTAGGATAAAGGATCATGCTCAAGCTTCAACTGTAGTTCATAAGAGTAATACTAGAACACCTACACCCTCTGAGCAAATTAAAGTTGAACCTAGTGTTGCCATGGTTAAGGATCTCTTGGCAGAAGATTTAGATGGACATGTTATTTACCTCCAAGAAGAGTCTGCTAGAATAGCCAAACCCAATGCTAGGAATAACCATAAACCTGTTGTAGGCTTGCCTGTTATCTCTGTTAAGATAGGAGATCATTGCTATCATGGTTTATGCGACGTAGGTGCTAGTGCGAGTATTATCCCTCTTGATTTGTATAACAAAATTATGCATGATATTGCACCTGTTGAGTTAGAAGGGATTCATGTTACTATTAAGCTTGCTAATAGAGATACTATTTCACCAGTTGGGATTGTTAGATATATTGAAGTCTTGTGTGGGAAGGTTAAATACCCTGCTGATTTTCTAGTTCTTAGTTCCCCACAAGATGAATTATGTCCCATTATATTTGGTAGTCCCTTCTTGAACACCGTTAATGCCAAGATAGACAGCGTGAAAGATATTATTACTGTTGGATTAGGGGATATGTCTCATGATTTTAACTTTTCTAAATTTCGTAGACAACCCCTTGAAAAGGCACCACCCAGTAAGGATGAAATTATTGGTCTTGCTTCTATTGCCGTGCCACCTAATGATCCTTTAGAACAATACTTGCTAGACCACGAAAATGATATGCATATGAATGAGAGAAGGGAGATAGATGAAATATTCCTTACACAGGAACCCGTATTGAAAAACAACTTGCCTGTTGAAATCCAAGGGGATCCTCCTCCACCCAAGGGCGATCTCGTGTTTGAACTTAAACCTTTACCTGATAATCTTAAGTATGTTTATCTTGATGAAAAGAAGATATATCCTGTTATTATTAGTGCTAACCTTTCAGAGCAGGAAGAAGAAAAATTATTGAAAACTCTGAAGAGGCATCGTGCTGCTATTGGATATACTCTGGATGACCTTAAGGTCATTAGTCCCACTATATGCCAACACAAGATAAAATTGGAAGAAAATGCTAAATAGTTATTGATCATCATCGACGATTAAATCCAAAGATGAAAGAAGTGGTAAGGAAGGAAATACTAAAGCTTCTAGATGCAGGTATTATCTATCCAGTTGCTGATAGCCAGTGGGTAAGTCATGTCCATTGTGTCCATAAGAAAGGAGGTATGACTGTTGCTCCTAATGATAAAGATGAATTGATCCCGCAAAGAATAGTTACAGGTTATAGGATGGTAATTGATTTCCGTAAGTTAAATAAAGCTACTGAGAAAGATCATTACCCCTTGCCATTTATTGATCAAATGCTAGAAAGGTTGTCCAAACATACTCATTTTTGCTTTCTAGATGGTTATTCTGGTATCTCTCAAATACCTATGACAAAAGGGGATCAAGAAAAGACCACTTTTACTTGTCCTTTCGGTACCTTTGCTTATAGACGTATGCCTTTTGGTTTATGTAATGCACCTGCTACCTTTCAAAGATGCATGATGGCTATATTCTCTGATTTTTGTGAAAAGATTGTTGAGGTTTTCATGGATGATTTTTCCGTTTACGGAACTTCTTTTGATGGTTGCTTAAGCAACCTTGATCGAGTTTTGCAGAGTGTGAAGACACTAATCTTTTCTTGAATTGAGAGAAGTGCCACTTCATGGTTAATGAAGGCATCGTCTTGGGACATAAAATTTCTGAAATAGGTATTGAAGTTGACAAAGCTAAGGTTGATGCTATTGAAAATATGCCATGCCCTAAGGACATCAATGGTATACGAAGTTTCCTTGGTCATGCCGGGTTTTATAGGAGGTTCATTAAGGACTTCTCCAAAATCTCCAGGCCTCTGACTAATCTCTTACAAAAAGATATTCATTTTGTCTTTGATGACGATTGTATAGAAGAATTTGAAATACTTAAGAAAGCATTGATCTCTGCACCTATTGTCCAGCCTCCTGACTGGAATTTACCCTTTGAGATTATGTGCGATGCTAGTGCTTATGTTGTAGGAGCTGTTTTAGGGCAAAGAGTTGATAAGAAATTGAATGTTATCCAATATGCTAGTAAAACTCTAGATAGTGCCCAAAGAAATTATGCCACTACCGAGAAAGAATTTTTAGAAGTTGTATTTGCTTGTGATAAGTTTAGACCCTATATCGTTGATTACAAAGTAACTATTCACACTGATCATGCTGCTATCAAATACCTTATGGAAAAGAAAGATGCTAAGCCTAGACTTATTAGATGGGTTCTCTTGCTGCAAGAATTTGACTTGCATATTATTGATAGAAAGGGAGCTGAGAACCCCGTAGTAGACAACTTGTCTAGGTTAGAGAATATACTTGATGACCCACAACCTATTGATGATAGCTTTCCTGATGAACAATTAGCTGTCATAAATACTTCTTGTACTGGTCCTTGGTATGCTGATTATGCTAATTATATTGTTGCTACGTTTATACCTCCTAGCTTCACATACCAGCAAAAGAAAAAGTTCTTCTATGATTTGCGACATTACTTCTGGGATGATCCACATCTTTATAAAGGAGTAGATGGTATTATTAGATGTTGTGTACCTGAGCATGAACAGGAACAAATCCTACGCAAGTGCCACTCCGAAGCTTATGGAGGACACCATGCGGGAGATAGAACTGCACAGAAGGTATTGCAATCCAGTTTTTATTGGCCTACTCTTTTCAAGGATGCCCGTAAGTTTTTCTTATCTTGTGATGAATGTCAAAGAATTGGTAATATCAGTAGACGTAAAGAAATGCCTATGAATTATTCACTTGTTATTGAACCATTTGATGTTTGGGGCTTTGATTATATGGGACCGTTTCGTGCCTCTAATGGGTACACACATATTTTAGTTGCTGTTGATTACGTTACTAAGTGGGTAGAAGCTATTCCAACTAGTAGTGTTGATCATAACACCTCTATTAAGATGCTTAAATAAGTTATTTTTCCGAGGTTTGGAGTCCCTAGATATCTAATGACCGATGGTGGTTCACACTTTATTCATGGTGCTTTCCGTAAGATGCTTGCAAAGTATGATGTCAAGCATAGAATTGCATCCCCCTATCACCCACAGACTAGTGGTCAAGTAGAACTAAGTAATAGGGAATTGAAATTAATTTTGCAAAAGACAGTTAATAGGTCTAGAAAGAATTGGTCCAAGAAACTAGATGATGCATTATGGGCCTATAGAACTGCATACAAAAATCCTATGGGTATGTCTCCATATAAGATGGTATATGGAAAAGCTTGTCACTTACCTCTTGAACTAGAACATAAGGCATATCGGGCCATTAAAGAGCTCAATTATGATTTCAAACTTGCCGGTGAGAAGAGGTTATTTGACATTAGCTGTCTCGATGAATGGAGAACCCAAGCCTATGAGAATGCCAAACTGTTTAAAGAAAAAGTTAAAAGATGGCATGACAAAAGGATACAAAAGCGTGAGTTTAAAGTAGGTGACTATGTCTTGCTATACAGCTCTCATTTAAGATTTTTTGCAGGAAAACTTCTCTCCAAGTGGGAAGGACCTTATGTTATCAAGGAGGTCTATCATTCCGGTGCCATAAAAATCAACAACTTCGAAGGCACAAATCCGAAGGTGGTGAATGGTCAAAGAATCAAACATTATATCTCAGGTAATCCTATAAATGTTGAAACCAATGTTATTGAAACCGTAACCCCAGAGGAATACATAAGGGACACTTTCCAGAACGATTCGGCCTCCGAAAAGGAAGAGGTATGTGATACGATAAGTAAACCGACTCCAAAACAGTTTTAAAGGCAATTTTCCTCCGTTTTGGAATATTTAGAAAAATAGGAAAATAAGAAGCAGTCCGGAGGAGACACGAGGCGTCCACGAGGGTGGAGGGCGTGCCCCTCTTCCCAGGGCGCGCCCCCTGCCTCGTGGGCACCCCGTGTGTCCCCTGGACTCCATTTTCTTGTGGGTTACTCATTTTGGTTGGTAAAAATTCATTATATATACTCCCGAAGGTTTTGACCTCTGTATCACGCAAAAATCCTCTGTTCTCGTTTCGAGCTGCTGTTTTTGACAGATCTAGATCATCATGGCGTCGTCCAACACCCCCAAGGACAAGTTCTTCGAGAAGGTCATCAACCCCTACCTTGCGGAGGTGCCGCACCACCCTAAAACCATGGAGTTGCATGAGGGGGTGCTGCACATCCGTGATGTTGAAGGGCCGAGGAGGACCGGAAGCGTGGAGACAAGACTCGAAGCAATGGAGCAGCAAGTTTTCAAGTGCCAAGGTATGGTGGAACGAGGATTCAACGCCAACCACATGATGATCTCGGAGCTCGCCAACAACCTCAAGCTGGACTCAAGAATCTTTGGGGAAGCTATCTCCAATCGTCAAGAGAAGATCGAACACCTCCAAGCCCAGATCTATGACCTGCAAAACCAAAACTGTGAGTATGAATATAGATTCAAGAAGATGAGTTTGGCTACAGATTTGACTATCCCGGAGACTCGATCATCCTTCTACGATGGTGAACCCATGCCGTGGAAGGTGGACAACAAGCCTACACCATCATCAACTCCATCATCACCACCCCCGAAGAAGGAGACATAATCATATGGGTATGGGCACTCCCCTTGGCAACTGCCAAGCTTGGGGGAGTGACCCTGATATCATATCACCATCACTCCTATCTTTACCGTTTTACTTAGTTCGATCCTTTTGGTAGTATCTTGATCTAGTAGAATAAAGTTAGCATGATCTAGTTGTGAGCTTTTGCTTTGTGAGCTTTATCCTTTGTAATCGAGTCCGTGAGTCATATAATAAAGATTAGTGTTGAGTCAAGGGCTTGATTTCCTCACTTGGGTCATGATAAAAAGAAAGAAAACATAAAGAGTATCAAAGAGATCATATCGATCTTGTGGGAAGTAATGACTTCACATACAAGAGTATGATAAATAAAAGTTGTTGGGAGTTGACAAACATAGTTTTGGTCATCATTGCAATTAATAGGAAGTAATAAAAGAAGAGAGGCTTCACATAGAAATATACTATCTTGGACATCTTTTATGATTGTGAACACTCATTAAAGTATGACATGCTAAAGAGTTGATGTTGGACAAGGAAGACAACATAATGAGTTATGTCTTCTTATATCCGAAATAAAGTATATTGTCATGGATCATCCAACATGTTGAGCTTGCCTTTCCCCCTCATGCTAGCCAAAACTCCTTGCACTAAGTAGAGATACTACTTGTGCTTCCATATATCCTTAAACCCAGTTTTGCCATGAGAGTCCACCATACCTACCTATGGATTGAGAAAGATCCTTCCAAGTAAGTTGTCATGTTGCAAACTCGCTAAAATATGTATGATTTATTAGTGTGGGAGAAATTAGCTTTATACGATCTTGTGATAAGGAAGTAATAAAAGAGACGGAATGCATAATAAAGGTCCTTATCACAAGTGGAAATATAAAGCGAAGTTCTTCTATGCTAAGACTTTGTGCATCCAACCATAAAAACACATGACAACCTCTGCTTCCCTCTGCGAAGGGCCTATCTATTATTCCTGTCTTATAAGTTCAAGGTGAAATCCACCTTTCCTTTTTACATTTTATCCTTTGGCGAGCACATTGTGTTGGAAAGATCTTGACATATATACCCACTTGGATGTAAGTTTTCATGATCTATTACTGTTGACATTACCCTTGAGGTAAAAGGTTGGGAGGCAACACCATAAGCCCCCATCTTTCTTTGTGTCCGATTAAAACTCCATAAACATAAGTATTGCATGAGAGTGAGCAATTGTGAAAGACTATATGATAGTTGAGTATGTAGGCTTGCTGAAAAGCTCTTATATTGACTCTTTCTGATGTTACGATAAATTGCAATTGCTTCAATGACCGAGATCAAAGTTTGTTAGTTTCCAATGAAGTTTATGATTCATACTTGATATTGTGGATGAGTTGTTACTTTAGAATAAGAATCATATGACTATATTTACTTAAGTTGTTGTTATGAGAATGATCATGATGCCCTCATGTCCGTATTTTGTTTTTATCGACACCTCTATCTCTAAACATGTGGACATATTTTTCGATTTCAGCTTTCGCTTGAGGACAAGCGAGGTCTAAGCTTGGGGGAGTTGATATGTCCATTTTGCATCATGCTTATATGTTGATATTTATTGCATTATGGGTTGTTATTATATGTTTTGTCACAATACTTATGCCTTTTCTCTCTTATTTTACAAGGTTTACATGAAGAGGGAGAATGCCAGCAGCTGGAATTCTGGGCTGGAAAAGGAGCAAACTCTGGAAACCTATTCTACACAACTCCAAAAGCCCTGAAACTCAACAGAACGTTGTTTCAGAAAATATAAAAAATATCTGGCGAAAGAAGTCCACGAGGGGGGCCACCGGCTGCCCATGAGGGTGGGGCCATCCGGAAGCCCCCCGATGCCCATCTTCTCCTATATGAGGTGTTTTGACCTGAAAAAATCACAAGGAGGCTTTCGGGACCAGACGCCGCCGTCTCGAGGCGGAAACCAATCTAGGGCTCCGGCAGAGCTGTTCTGCCGGGGATACTTCCTTCCGGGAGGGGGAAATTGTCACCGCCGTCGTCACCAACAGCTCTCCCATCTTGGGGAGGGATATCTTCATCAACATCTTCACCAGCACCATCTCCTCTCAAACCCTAGTTCATCTCTTGTATCCAATCTTTGTACCCAAACCTCAGATTGGTACATGTGGGTTGCTAGTAGTGTTGATTACTCCTTGTAGTTGATGCTAGTTGGTTTATTTGGTGGAAGATCATATGTTCAAATCCATTATGCATATTAATACCCCTCTGATCATGAACAATATTATGTCTTGTGAGTAGTTACTTTGGTTCCTGAGGACATGGGAGAAGTCTTGCTATTAGTAGTCATGTGAATTTGGTCTTCGTTCGATATTTTGATGAGATGTATGTTGTCTCTCCTATAGTGGTGTCATGTGAACGTCGACTACATGACACTTCACCATTATTTGGGCCTAGAGGAAGGCATTGGGAAGTAATAAGTAGATGATGGGTTGCTAGAGTGACAGAAGCTTAAACCCTAGTTTATGCGTTGCTTCGTAAGGGGCTGATTTGGATCCATATGTTTCAGGCTATGGTTAGGTTTACCTTAATACTTATTTTGTAGTTGCGGATGCTTGCATTAGAGGTTAATCATAAGTGGGAGGCTTGTCCAAGTAAGGTCAGCACCCAAGCACCGGCCCACCCACATACCAAATTATCAAAGTACCGAACGCGAATCAGATGATCGTGATGAAAACTAGCTTGATGATAATTCCTATGTGTCCTCGGGAGCGCTTTACTTTATATAAGACTTTGTCCAGGCTTGTCCTTTGCTACAAAAAGGATTGGGCCACCTTGCTGCACCTTATTTACTTTAACCGTTTGTCACTTGCTACCAATTACCTTATCACAAAACTATCTGTTACCTATAATTTCAGTGTTTGCAGAAAATACCTTACTGAAAACTGCCTATCATTTCCTTCTGCTCCTCATTGGGTTCGACACTCTTACTTATCGAAAGGACTATGATAGATCCCCTACAATTGTGGGTCATCACTTTCTCCTCTCAAGGGAGAAGGAAAGGGGAGATGCTATAAGGCAGCCACCACCCTTTCCTTTCCTCCCCGTGCGCCAAGAAGGAAGGGAGGTGCGCCTAGGGCAGGCGCCCTAGGGCCGGCCACCGACCCCATTGGGGCACCACAGGCTGCCTTCCCTCCTCCCCACCTATATATATATATGTGAGGAGAGAGAGGGGCAACACACACCACGATCCCCAAGCGGTGTGCGGTGCCCGTCTCCCTCTAGTTCTAGTTCCTCCTGCGTGCACGTCCTTTATGCTTGGCGAAGCCCTGCAGATAGATTCACCACCAACGTCACCATGTCGTCGTGCTGCCGAAACTCATCTACTACTTCGCCTCTCTTGCTGGATTGAGAAGGCGAGGACGTCATCGAGCTGAACGTGTGCTAAACGAGGAGGTGCCGTATGTTCGGTACTTGATCAGGGTTGATCATGAAGGTGTACGACTACATCAACTACGTTGATAAATGCTTCCGCTTAGTGATCTTAAAGGGTATGATGATGCTCTCCCCCTCTTGTAGCTATGCATCTCCATGGATAGATCTTGCGTGTGCGTAGATTTTTTTTTTTGTTTTCCATGCAACGTTTCCCATCACCTAGTATATGAGACATGAAGATAACTACCACCGAATGATATGATATATTTTCCCATCAGATTAAATTAAATGTCAAAATAATCACATAGAAAATGTTGGTGTTTCACATCGAGAAGACGGTAGCAAAGTTTCGTTGAATAAACAAGACTATGACATCATGAGAGACATTGTCGTCTCTAAAAATTTGGAGCCTCGTGCAAAAAGCAAAATGGGGCTCTAAAATTTGAAAAAAAATATTCATACTCCCTCCATTCCATAATGTAGTTCATACAGATTTTTTGAAAAATCAAACCTCATAAATTTTGATTAAGTTTGTGGAGAAAAATATTTACGTCTAGAATTCCAGACATATATCATTAGGTTCATCATAAGATGTAGTTCTGTATTTCATATTTTTAGTATTGTAGAAATAAATAGTTTTGTTTGGGTTTCGGATATTTCAGATTATTCTACCAAGCATTGTTGGAAAGGCAGACATGGCGCCTTCTAACTTACCGAGATATTTATGTGCAAGGTTGCTGAAGTCTAAGTATTATCCGAATGGGAGGTTGGAAGATACATTATTTACTGGGAATCCTTCTTCTACTTGGCAAGCTGTGTGTCATGGTCTGGAGTTATTACAAAAATAAATTGGTTAGTGGATTGCAAATGGCCAAAATGTAAAAATCTATAGAGATAGATGGATCGCCCGGGATCCTTCTAGCGGAATCATCTCTCAAAAAGGACGATGCACATTAAAATGGGTTTATGAGCTTATGGACTATAATGAAAACTGGGATAACACAAAATTGCAGCAGATTTTTTTCCAATGGACATTTGTGAGATCCAGAAAATACGACCATCTCATCGCTTTGGAGAGGATTTAATAGCTTGGGCCCTAGAGAAATCTGGTGTTTTCAGTGTGAGAAGTGCATATAGGTTGGCTTCAGATGATCTACACAATGGGCGTATGCCTACTTCTAGTCACCACTCGGATGGACGACGTGAGGGCCGGAAGGCCCTTTGGTCTTGTCTAGCGCCCCCCTAAGGTGTTGAGTTTTGCATGGTGTTTGGCAAATAACTCTTGATACTTGGTGCAATAAAAAGAAACGAAGGCTGGATTTGTGCCTCGGGTGAAGAAGACTCCTTCCATACATTTTGTATATGCACAAATTCAAGAACTCTATGGCGGGCCATGACTGTTGTATGGACGTTACCTGATGCTTCCACTATCAAACCGACTGGTCCAGATTGGTTCATCCAATTTGTTTACGAAATTGATGAGTCTAGAAGGGTGCGCCTGTTAATGCTCTTCTCGAGGATATGTCACATTAGAAATGAACTTGTTCACTCCAAGCCTGCGCCCTCCGTGGATGTCTCAGACAGGTTCTTGTCAAGCTACCTATCTCCACTGCAATCTATTGTAATTCACCCAGATGATGACCATGTAAGAGGAAAAGCTCCAGTCCAGTTTTGCTTCCCTCTCACATCACGTACATGCAGTAACACCCCATTGACTCTTTACCATAGACTCCTTTGGCGATTGGACGTGTGAAACTGAACACGGATGGCTACATTCTGGACGGTGTTGTCGGTAGTGGTATGCTCCTCCGAGATCACCTCGGCGCCTGTCGTGGGAACGAGTCTAACAGTAGAAGTAGGGGGTACGTAGGAGAGGGCAGAGCCTAGCTACGACGAGATTGTACACTCAGATTTACGAGTTCAGGCCCCTCTTAGAGGAGCTAACATCCCTACGTCTCGGTGTCATGGAGGCTTTGTTTGATGGGAGTGTTGAGTTACAGGGGGTGCGAACCCTTGTGCAAGAAGGGGGAGTGGCTTATATAGAGTTAGCTGACCCCTCGCAACCCTAAGTTACACAAGGGTTCAATGAGAGAATAAAGACATGGAAGTTACTGGAAACACCCGTATTTAATGATCATTACAGCGATGGAGTGAATGCATGACCGCTGCCATCCTCGGGTGGCTCTAGGTCTTCTGTACTCCGAGTGGAATAAGATGCTCTGAATGAATGACGATGGTCGAGGGGGGGGGGGTAGAGTAACCGAGTGGATGTTCTGTCGAGTGTCTTGCATGCTGCGGTGATTCCAGTCAGTATCTCCTCTCTAACTTTACAGGTCCTGGGTTCTTAGTGGTGTCTGATACGTCTCCAACGTATCTATAAGTTATAAAGTATTCATGTTGTTATATTATCATTCTTGGATGTTTTACAATCATTTTATAGCAACTTTATATAATTTTTTTGGGACTAACCTATTGACATAGTGCCAGTGCTAGTTGCTATTTTTTGCTTGTTTTTTACATAACAGAAAATCAATATCAAACGTAGTCCAAATGTAGCGGAACTTTTTGGAGATTATTTTTGGACCAGAAGACATCTAGCGGGCTAGAAAGCACCTCGGGGGTGCCCCGAGGGGGGCACAACCCACCAGGGCACGCCTAGGTGGGTTGTGCCCACCTCGGTGGCCTCCCGCGTCGCCTCTTCGATCTATAAATGCCCAAATATTCCAAAAACCCTAGGGGAGTCGATGAAACTTTGTTCCAGCCACCGCCAGTTTGAGAACCACAAGATCCAATCTAGAGCCCTTTTCCGGCACTCCGCCGGAGGGGGAAATCATCACCGATGGCCATCTTCATCATCCCGGCGGCCACCATGATGAGGAGGGAGTAGTGCACCCTCGGGGCTGAGGGTTTGTACCAGTAGCTATGTGCTTAATCTCTCTCTCTCTCTCTCTCTCTCTCTCTCTCTCTCTCTCTCTCTCTCTCTCTCTCGTGTTCTTGAGATGCACAATCTTGATGTATGACAAGCTTTGTTAATATATTTGGATGATATGGTGCTTTCCCCTCTCTATCTTGTTGTGAATTGAGTTCTCCCTTTGAGATTTCGTTTTATCAGATTGAATAC
This sequence comes from Secale cereale, assembly GCA_902687465.1. Classification (NCBI taxonomy): domain Eukaryota; kingdom Viridiplantae; phylum Streptophyta; class Magnoliopsida; order Poales; family Poaceae; genus Secale; species Secale cereale. The sequence continues at coordinate 439,995,271 of LR738710.1, read as the reverse complement.
TTTTATGGATTTGAGAACACTTGATGTATGTCTTGCTATGAATACACGTGGTGACAATGGGGTATCATATTGATTCACTTGATATGTGTTTTGGGGTAATCTATGCATAGGGGTTGATGCACGTTCTCGTCTATGTTTCTCTGGTAGAAATCTTGGGGCACTCTTTGAGGTTCTTTGTGTTGGATTGAGTATTATGAATCTGAAATTGTTTGATGCATATCGTATAATTAACTCACGGATACTCGGAGTGACATTGGAGTATCTAGGTGACATTAGAGTTGGTTGATGTGTATCATATGGTGTCATTTTAGTACAAACTCTTGATAGATCGATCGGAAAGGATAGCTTGATATTATTTTAGTACTAACTCTTGATAGATCGATCAGAAATAATAACTTTGAGGTGGTTTTGTACCCTACAAACAATTTCTTATTATGTTTTCCGCTAGTTAGGAACTTTGAAGTGATTCTTCATCGCACGTTGACGGATGGTTATGTGATCCAATTATATTCGCATTGTTGAGAGATTGCACTAGCGAAAGTACAAACCCTAGGCCTCATTTTCAAGCATTGCAATACCATTTGTGCTCACTTTTGTCACTTGCTACCTTGCAGTTTTTTATTGTTACTATTACAAAAATCAATATCTACTATCCATATTACACTTGTATCACCATCTCTTCATCGAACTAGTGCACCTATACAATTTACCATTGTATTTTGTGTGTTGGGGACACAAGAGACTTTTTATTATTTAGTTGCAGGGTTCTTTGAGAGAGATCAGCTTCATCATACGCCTCCCACGGATTGATAAACCTTAGGTCATCTACTTGAGGGAAATCTGCTACTGTCCTACAAATCTCTACGCTTGGAGACCCAACACGAGTCTACAAGAACAATTTGTGTAGTAGACATCAAACTCTTTTCTGGCGCCATTGCCGGGGAGGTGAGTGCTTGAAGGTACTCCCTCTGTCCGAAAATACTTGTCATCAAAATGTATGAAAAGAGATGTATCTAGAACTAAAATACATCTACATACATCCCCTTTTATCCATTTTGATGACAAGTATTTCTGGACGGAGGGAGTATATCTTTAGATCTTGTGATCGAATCTTTTAGTTTCTTGTTTTATCACTCGTTTGGTTTTGTAAAAGAAAACTACAAAAAATGGAATTGAGGTTGCATCATATTTTTCATCTTTATAATGTCTTTCGTGAAGGTGATGGAAAGGAAAATTGTGCTGAATTGATAGAAGAAGAATTCAATAAAATGTTTGCCACAAATGATGAGCATTTGCAATGTTGTTAGTATGAATTCTTTGAGTATCCAAAATACAAATGATGATTGCACTAGTCATAATAAAAATGTTTCTTATAAGGATGTCAATTTTTGTGGAGCGCATAAAGTTTGTGAAGGCATGCCTTATAGGGAAGATATATTTTGTAAGAAGCATAAACATGATAGAAGATTTTTTTTGCTCAAAGTGATAGATGAATTTGCTACAAAATTATGTTCTGTGTATCCTATTACTTGTGAACTTTGCAATAAGGTTGGTCATCTTAATTTCCAATGCAAACTTTTTCATGACCGAATCATGGCCAAATATTGTAATGACTTGATCACCCTTGAACTTTATAATGAGCTTTGTCTATTTTTGGGGAGTGAAGAATTGACACATAAAAATAGTTGGTTTGAAGTATTCATTCTCACGGACGACACTGAAACTAATCCAAAAAATATCTATATGTTTTGCATGGTAAATTGCAATGAGAATGCTTACATTGCCAACTATAGAAAGATGGGAAAACCAATAGAATATAAAAGGAATACTAATGAAAGGGTAAAGGTTTCCACTTTCCCTCCTATTGTCTCTCGTGATGTAATAGGTGATGAGGAGGAGCTCCCTATTCAACCAATCTCATCAATAAGAAGCTCGAAAAAATAATTAAACCCACACATGATGTGGTGAAGAAGAAAAGAAGAAGAATGAATTGAGGTAAAAAGGTATCTCTCCCAAATAATGTTGCTCCTAATATTGTTGTGACTCATGAAAATGAGTTAAAAATAATTGTGGTAAATGATGCACTTGATGATGATATTGCTTCTTTGTCTTATGACACAATGTCCGAGAGCACTATGGATGATGATTTTACTATGCCTATTGATTGTTGTGATGATTATGATTGGGAAGATAATGATACTTCTTATAATCTTGCAAATCTTTTTGGCACCAACTTGGGAAATTATGATGATAGCAATTGTTACACCGTTGGTTCTATTCATACTATTCATGATGAGAGTGATTATGCTTATGATATGCTAAGCCACAAGCTTGGGGATGCTATGTTTGACGAGAATGACATGTTTGAAAATTTATTTGATGCAATTAATGTTTGTCCCAAGTTTGGGGATGTTATGCTTAATGAAGATGATCTTTTTAGCCCCCCTACTTTGAATGATCAAATTTGCTATGATGATTGCATGCTTCCTATCTATGATGAGAACAAAGTTGCTACTTATGATGATTATTGTGATGATACTTATGTTATAAAAATTAGTGATAACTATTGTCATAATTTTTAATATCCTTTTACTGAACATTACTCTTTTAATGTGGAAACAATGTATGTATTCGAGTTTCATACGATGCTCCCAATACTATTCATGAGAATAAATTTGCTTATGTGGGGAGTAATAAAATTTCTCTGCTTGTGGATCATGAAAGGAATGCTTTGTGTGATGGTTATATTGATGAATCCATTCATGATGCTATTGAAAATTATTATGAGAGACAAACTTATCATTCATGATGCTCTCGTTATGTTACAATTCTTTGCTTCTATGTGAGCATCGTTGAAATCATCATGCCTAGATAAAAGGCATTAAAGAAAAGCGCTTGTCGGGAGACAACCCAACATTTACCCCTACTGGTTTTGTGTGTTCACTTGATTAGGCTACTATACTAATCATGTTTTATAGCTTTTGTTTCAATAAAGTGCCAAGTAAAACCTTTGGGATTCCTTTGGGATTGTGTGGATGATAGTTGACTTGATTCTGTGCAAAAACAGAAACTTTTGCGTCAAGTGCTGGAATTTCTTTGCTTCACTGGATCGAGATAAATTCCGAAAGTTCTACAGATTATTGAAATACAAATTTACTGTGTTGTCCTAATTTTTAGGAATTTTGTGAGTTGCTGAAGTATGACATCAATTTACTTCTTTACAGACTGTTCTATTTTTGACAAATTCTGTTTTCAATGCATAGTTTGCTTGTTTTCTAGTTTCTATGGCTTATATTGATTAATATAAATTGTAGAAATTATATAGTACAATAGGAATTGTGTGAGAACAATTATTAATCTTGTCTTTGGCAGTACCCAAAGTGAATGATTTGTTTTATCATACTAACCCATCTCACGAAGTTTCGTTAAGTTTTGTATGATTGAAGTTTTCAAGTTTTGGGTGAGATGTCAATATGAGGAGAATAAGGAGTGGAAAGACCCTAAGATTTGGTATAGCCAATGAACCCTAAGTAGATTGGGAGACCGTGTGTAAGGTGCTAAGGGGGGAGTCACTTTCCACCTCCTCCTCCTCTTCCCCCTCGTCATGGGAGGAGGGGGCTTCGGTCTCTCCGGACACAGTTTCCGAAGGAACCTTGGGGCGGGGGACGCCCTTCGCCTCCTTGCCTTTCTTCTTCTTGGCCTTCTTCTCTGGCACTTGGTAAGGCACCGGTACCAGCATCTCCATCAGCTGTGGTGTGGTCGGGCCCTCGGCAAGTGGTGCCGGATAGTTGATCCGCTTCGCCTTTGCCATCCAGGCCTGTATGGAATGCAAACACTATAATTTTTGTTATACCTGAAATATTGATCGAGCAGATCTCAAAATTAAGCTTACCATCGTGGCCGGGGTCTCGCAATCGAATCCGATGTCCTCATTCTTCTTCGGCCACTTTTTCTGGGCCTTAAAGAGCTGCTTCCATAAATCTTGGTGCGTGGTGCCGAAGAAGCGCTTCAGGGTCCGTGGCTCCTCCGGATTGAACTCCCACATGCGGGAGGCTCGGAGCTGGCAGGGAAGAATGTGGCGGAAGAGCATCACTTGAATCACGTCAGTGAGATTGGTGTTCTCAGCCAACATGTCGGAGATGCGATTTTGGAGCATCTTCACCTCCAATTTGGACCCCCAATCAAGGCCCTTGGTGGTCCATGAGGTGAGTCTCACTGGGGGTCCGGATCTGAAATCGGGCGTGGCCGCCCAGGTGGCTTCGTGGGGTTGGGTGATGTAGAACCACTCCTGCTGCCATACCTTGAATGTTTCCACGAAAGCCCCTTTGGGACAGGTGGCGTTGGGGACCTTGCTTACCATGGCTCCGCCGCAGTCTGCGTGCTATCCGTCGACCACCTTCGGATTCAGATTGAAGACCTTCAGCCATAAGCCAAAGTGTGGAGAAAGCGGAGGAAAGCCTCACACACGACTATAAAAGCCGATATGTGTAGGAAGGAATTTGGGGCTAGATCATCGAAATCTAGCCCGTAGAAGTACAAAAGGCCTCGAACAAAGGGGTGGAGGGGTCATCCTAGCCCCCAAAGGAAATGGGGGATGAACATGACCATGTCATCGGGCCCTGGAGTGGGAATCACTTGATATTTGTCAGAGATCCTATGCGCTATGTCTGCGGACAGATAGCCCATGCTCCGTAGATCCTTCATGTCCTTTTCAGTGACGGTGGAGGCCTCCCAGTTGCCCTTGGTGCCAGATCCAGCCATTGCTCGAGAAGGAGGTGGCGGTGGAGGAGATTGGAGCTGCGGGCGCTGAGCTAGTAGATTGGGAGACCGTGCGTAAGGTTCTAGGATGTCCCCCGCTTTATAAATTTTTAACATAATCCGCATACCTTGTGTTTCATCGATCCGCTTATTGATGCGGTCGAGTTCCTCGTCGGCCATCTGAAGCTTCCGATTGAGCTCGGAAACTTATGCGGCCTGGGCGGTCACCGCCAACATGGAAGCATGTTTCAATAATGGCACAATATGTTACATTCCCGAATACTATATGGATCCTCTATCTGATTTCTTTCAAACTGGACAGAGCATTAGGGGCTACTGTCCGTACACAGGTTTATTATCCTACACAAATAAAATGTAAATTTCTTCTCAGAGCATTATGTCGCATACCTTAAAGCCTATCAGTAGGCTGTGGAAGCCTTCATTCAGTCCACTCTTAGCAGAGTGGATCTTCTCCATAACCGCACCCATCAGGGTGCGGTGTTCCGCCATGACAGAAGCGCTTTGCAGCGCTTCCTCCAGAGGGTTGGGCCCCTCTGGATTAGTGGAGGCTTTCCTTGGAGCTGATGCTCCTCCCCCTTTCGTAGGGGGTTGCTTATCCGATTCCGGAGCCACACTGGCCGCCGGAATGATGTTTGGCGGGAGCCCGGATTGCTGGGGCTCCCCGCCATCGGTTGTCATAGGGACCGCCTCCCCTTGGTTTCCGACGACCGAGGCATTAACCTTGGGCGCTCTCTCGTCGGCCCCGCTCACCCCCTCTCGGACAGACGTCCTCAGGGATGACATTTCGGTGTCCCCCATGACGGTAGGCGAGGGGGCTCACAGCGGCATCTCACTCTCTGCCATTTCAGCCGGCAAAGAGTTCCCCTCCGATGATGGAGTATCGGGGAGTGTGCGAGGAGACTAAAAAAACAACAAACAAGGCAACTTACACAATGAAAGCACGTAGACCAAAGACGACAGTAAGTTTTCGAATACTTGCGATTCGGTTGGGAGCTCCACCCTAGGTTGTCTTCGGGGGACAACTTCGGATCCTGAATCCGAACTGTCCGGGAGGTTCAGCTTCCTCCTCCTGGGCGCCCCCTCCTCCGTGTCTTCGGGGGCCACCCTCTTCTTCTTCCTCCTCCCCTTAAGGGGGAGTCTCTTTCCACCTCCTCCTCCTCGTCACGGAAGGAGGGGGCTTCGGTCTCTCCGGACATAGTTTTCGAAGGACCCTTGGGGCGGGGGCCGCCCTTGGCCTCCTTGCCTTTCTTCTTGGTATTCTTCTCCAACGCTTGGTAAGGCACCGGTACCAGCATCTCCATCAGCTGGGGTGTGGTCGGGCCCTCGGGCAGCGGTGCTAGACAGTTGATCCGCTTCGCCTTTGCCGTCCAGGCCTGTATAGAATACAAACACTATAATTTCTGTTATACCTGAAATATTGATCGGGTAGATCTTCAGCAAAATTAAGCTTACCGTCGTGGCCGGGGTCTCGCTATCGAATCCGATGCCCTCATTCTTCTGCGCCCACTTTTTCTGGGCCTTAAAGAGATGCTTATAAATCTTTGTGTGTGGTGCCGAAGAAGCGCTTCAGGGTCCGTGGCTCCTCTGGATTGAACTCCCACATGCGGGATGCTCGGAGCAGGCAGGGAAGAATGCGGCGGAAGAGCATCACTTGAATCACGTCAGTGAGATTGGTGTTCTCAGCCAACATGTCGGAGATGCGATTTTGGAGCATCTTCACCTCTGATTTGGACCCCCGATCAAGGCCCTTGGTGGTCTATGAGGTGAGTCTCACTGGGGGTCCGGATCTGAAATCGGGTGTGGCCGCCCAGGTGGCTTCGCGGGGTTCGGTGATGTAGAACCACTCCTGCTGCCATACCTTGAATGTTTCCATGAAAGCCCCTTTGGGCCAGGTGGCGTTAGGGAGCCTGCTTACCAAGGCTCCGCGGTAGTCCATGTGCTGTCCGTCGACCACCTTCGGCTTCTGATTGAAGACCTTGAGCCATAAGCCGAAGTGTGGAGAATGCGGAGGAAAGCCTCACACACGACTATAAAAGCCGATATGTGTAGGAAGGAATTCGGGGCTAGATCATGGAAATATAGCCCGTAGAAGAACAAAAGGCCCCGGACGAAGGGGTGGAGGGGACATCCTGGCCCCCAAAGGAAATGTGGGATGAACCTTACGCACGATCTCGTTGGAAGACCTTTTATAGATGGTAAAAATTCGAAACGTCCCCCACTCAAGCCATAAAACTCGCCTATTCCCAACGAGATCGTGCGTAATGTGCGGTTGGGTTACCCAAACCATATTGACGAGGATCCCGGAATGGGCAGGCACGATCTCTGTTTCGACAAGACGTGCCAATAGAGGCTATGCCTCAAAACACGAAACAAGAGGCGAGAAAATGGTTCGAAATGTTGAAGGGTCAAGTGTGACGTTTGGCCAAAAAAGTTGTCAGTAAAGACACTATTCTTATTTTGACATCTTGCCTTCGTGGCTGAGGGTTGTATTAATCATGCAGAGCCGGACATAGTTCCTTTATGGAGGAAGCTAACTTAAAATGTTCAGAAGAAGGAGCCCCCCTTGCAATGTCGAAGACAGTATGCATGCCGAACACATCGTCATGGAAGATTGGTTCAGTGGTTACTGAGGGAGTCCTAGACTAGGGGGTCCTCGGGTGTCCAGACTACTCGATATGGGCCGGACTGATGGACCGTGAAGATAAAGCAGAAGATTATCCCCCGTGTCCGGGTAGGACTCCTATGTGCGTAGAATGGCAAGTTTTGTGTCCAAGTGTAATGTTTCCTTCCTCTGCAAGAAGACTTTGTACAACCCTAGGTCCCTCCGGTGTGTATATAAACCAGAGGGTTTAGTCCATAGAGGCTATCAGAATAATCTCAGGCTACACAACTAGGGTTTAGCCAATACGATCTCGAGGTAGATCAACTCTTGTAACCCCTATACACATCAAATTCAATCGAGCAGGAAGTAGGGTTTTACCTCCACTAAGAGGGCCCGAACCTGGGTAAACATTACGTCCTTGTTGTCCCTTGTTACCATTGATCCTCAGATACACAGCTTGGGACCCCCTACCCGAGATATGCCGGTTTTAACACCGAAAGTGGGCACAATCCACCAGGGCGCACCCCCCTCCTGGTGCGCCCAGGTGGGTTGTCCCCACCTGGTGGCCCTGCAGACTCCAACCCTCACACTATAAAATCACATTTTCGAATAAGAAAATCGAGGAGGAAGAATTATCTTGTTTCGCGATATGGAGCCGCCGCTACCTCCTATTCTTCATCGGGAGGCCAGATCTGGAGTCTGTTTTGGGCTCCGGAGAGGGGAATCTTCGATATTCGTCATCGCCAACCCTCATCCATCACCAATTCCATGATGCTCTCCACCGGGAGTGAGTAATTCCTTCGTAGGTTCGCTGGTTGGTGAGGAGTTGGATTAAATTCATCATGTAATCGGGTTAGTTTTGTTAGGGCTTGACCCCTAGTATCCATTATGTTCAGAGATTGATGTTGTTACGACTTTGCTATGCTTAATGCTTGACACTTTGGGCCCGGGTGTCATGATACCATATCTAAACCATTTATGTTATCACCATTATATCTATGTTCTAGATCTGATCTTGCAAGTCATAGTCACCTATTACGTGTTATGATCCGTAAACCCTGTAGTGACAATATGCGCGATACTTTCCTATGACAACCTTACTTTGAGGAGTTCATGTATTGACTATGTGCTAATGCTTTGTTCCAATACTCTATTAAAAGGAGGTCTTAATATCCCTTAGTTTCCGTATGGACCCTGATAACCCACAAGTGTAGGGGGTCTCAACAGTTTTCGAGGGTAAATTATTCAACCCAACTTTAATGATTCGACACAAGGGGAGCCAAAGAATACTCTTAAGTATTAGCAGTTGAGTTGTCAATTCAACCACACCTGAAAAATTAGTATCTGCAACAAGGTAATTTAGTAGCAAGGTAACATGGAAGTAACGATAACGGTAGCAAAAGTAGTGATAGTGTTTTTGTAGTGATTGTAACAGTAGAAGGGAAAAGTAAATAAGCAACAAGCAATATGTGAAAAGCTCGTAGGCATTGGATCGGTGATGGATAATTATGTCGGATGTGATTCCTCATGTCATAGTTATAACATAGGGTGACACAGAACTAGCTCCGGTTCATCAATGTAATGTAGGCATGTATTCCGAATATAGTCATACGTGCTTATGGAAAAGAACTTGCATGACATCTTTTGTCCTACCCTCCCGTGGCAGCGGGGTCCTAATGGAAAATAAGGGATATTAAGGCCTCCTTTTAATAGAGTACCGAACCAAAGCATTGACACATAGTGAATACATGAACTCCTCAAACTATGGTCATCATCGGGAGTGGTCCCGACTATTGTCACTTCGGGGTTGTCGGATCATAACACATAGTAGGTGACTATTGACTTGCAAGATAGGATCAAGAACACACATATATTCATGAAAACATAATAAGTTTAGATCTGAAATTATGGCACTCGGGCCCTAGTGACAAGCATTAAGCATGGCAAAATCATAGCAACATCAATCTTAGAACATAGTGGATACTAGGGATCAAACCCTAACAAAACTAACTCAATTACATGGTAAATATCATCCAGCCCATCACCGTCCAGCAAGCCTACGATGGGATTACTCACGCACGGCGGTGAGCATCATGGAATTGGTGATGGAGGAAGGTTGATGATGACGATGGCGACGATCTCCCCTCTCCGGAGCCCCGAACGGACTCCAGATGAGCCCTCCCAAGAGAGATTAGGGCTTGGCAGCGGTCCGTATCATAAAACTCAATAATTCCTTCTCTTTGATTTTTTCTCTCCCCAAAAGTGAATATATGGAGTCGGGGGATACGTCGGTCGAGCAACAGGGGGCCCATGAGGCAGGGGGCACACCCCCACCCTCATGGACAGGGTGTGGGCCCCCTGGTCTGGTTCTTTCCGCAGATATTTTTTATATATTCCAAAATAATTCTCCGTTGAATTTCAGGTCATTCCGAGAACTTTTATTTCTGCACAAAAATTACACCATGGCAGTTCTGCTGAAAACAACATCAGTCCGGGTTAGTTCCATTCCAATCATGCAAGTTAGAGTCCAAAACAAGGGCAAAAGTGTTCGGAAAAGTAGATATGTTGGAGACGTATCAACTCCCCCGAGCATAAACCTTTGCTTGTCCTCAAGCAATTCAGTTGATAAACTGAAAGTGATAAAGAAAAACTTTGACAAACTCTGTTTGCTCTTGTTGTTGTAAATATGTAAAGCCAGCATTCAAGTTTTCAAGAAATATCATGGACTAACCACATTCACAATAACTTTCAGGTCTCATGTCTACTCATATCAATGGCATAATCAACTAGCTAGCAATAATAAGATGTAGCGACCAGACCTCAAACAGTCTGATCCCTGTGCATCAGTGTCATCCCTGGATCAGTAATGCCGATACGCATAGTACTTGAAAGATTTATAACAGAGTAGCAATCACACACTTATTACATCGATAGTTCCAACGATGAACTTATTACAATAAAAATGGCTTAAGGCCATCTAACACGATAACAACGGAAGGCTTGGAAGATAAGTGAGTCCATCAACTCCAACGGCATCACTGAGTATAGAACCACGACCTATAAGGCACCTTACTCGTCGTCTGAAAAGTCTGCAACATGAACGTTGCAGCACGAAAATGGGTCAGCACATGGAATATGCTGGCAAAGTAACACAAGAGAGAAATGAAAGTAAAGCTATACTATATGCAATATGGCTGGTGGAAAGCTCTATGGTTACAGTATTTGCGTAAAGCCAATTTTTCCCTACTTCAAAGGAATAGATTTTTAATTAACTATCATGGTAGTTGAAACATCGTTGAGAAGATAGACATCCTCTCAACCCCAATTAAAATCATCATTAAACCCAACAATATTAATTAGAGTAACATGATGAGATTCACATGATAATCCAAGTACTAGATACTCAAGACGTCCGTAACCGGGGACACGGCTAATCATGATCAGTTTGTATACTCTGCAAAGGTTTGTGCACTTTTCCCCACAAGACTCGATCGCCTCCGTTTGGTTTCTCGCACTGCATGGTGTTTGAGAAACGGATGACCGAGACACAGTCTTTCCGAAGTGGTCCCCTTAACCAGATAGATAGGCCGGTACACCTACAATCGCTCTACATCTGCTAGCCCATCATGGAAAGGTTTCCCACAACTTACTCAACTATGCCAGAGCCCATATTGGCATGTGGCTGCACACGGAAGTTTCTAGTATGAATAATCTCATGATCCCTTTGAGCCTGGGTGGCGGTCCAAAAGAAAAACAGGCAATCGCTAGAATACCCAGGTGCCTCAATCCACCCAGATGTGTGTTAAAGTTGCCACCTTAAGTTGAACCATTAATTAACAAACTCACATCTGTCATGGATACACTCACCCAATCCACGTCTACGAGCATAGCATGGCCTAACAGCAAACGTAGAAGTAACTCCCAAGGTTTGAATGTAATGCAGGTAATATGTACTACCTCAATCTACTTCCCAGTCCCACATGTTATAGCTCCTACTCATGCAATGTGTGAGGGTTTGACTAATGCAATGAAAACTGGGTAATTGGAAAGTATGATCAAAGTGTTACTTGCCTTGCTGATGATCCGCAAAACCTAGAGATTCAAAGTAGCAAGCGGTGCACTCCGGGTACTCTATCGCAATCAAACAAGCACACAATAAGTACTTAACTAATGCACGAGTAAAACTCAAATAAGAGATCTAACCAGAAAGTTCAACTTAAGAACTCCGGTTTGCAAAAAGAATCAACTCGAAAGAAGCAACGAAACTCAAACTGCGAAAGAAACGAGCTCCTGTTTACTAATTGGCCTAAAGTCAAATTTTACAGTAGACAAAACCTTGTTCAAGTTGGTTAAACGTAAAGAGGGCAACGAGACGAAAATCGGGGATTTTGAATCACCTGATTCCGACTCTCGAGCGAAAAGAAAAACGAAAAACAAGATCAGGGCAGAAATCGCGATCGGAATAATCGCGGATAAATACCCCGAAAAAGAAAACGGACGAACAGGCTAACGAACGAACGTTCGCTGTCTGTTTCTAACGGACGAAAACCGTTCGTTAGAACGAACGTATGGACGAACGTCCGCTAAATAACTAAACCGACGAAAAACCGAACTGATCTAATCTAATAAACAAAAAATACAGATCTACGGTTTACGAAAACCGATCGGTTCTTAAAAAAACCGATTAACTACCTCAACGGCAACTCCGGCGAGACGGCGTCCGGCGGCAGCGGCGGTCCGGCGCGGCGGGGCGGCGAGGCGGCGGCAGCGCTGCGGGGCGGCGGGTCGGCGGGCGGCGGCGGGGCGAGCGTGCGGCGGCGCGAGGCTGGGGCGGCGGCGGCGCTGCGGGCTAGGGCAGGGGGCGGTGGAGGCTGGGCTGTCGGGCCGGGGCGGTGGCTTATAAAGCCCACAATCCTGGGCCAGTACGACTCTAAGTCGGTTGCCCCTTTTTTTTAATATATAAATAGATTCCTGGCGCAGAAAAACTAACGAAAGAAATACTAAACGGACTCCAAAAATCCTGAAATAAATTGTCACCGTCCTCTAATAATATTTAGGACAAAGTGAACATTTTTCCCGGACCTAAATGCAATTTTGAAAAACGTGCATTTCCCAAGCAAATAAAATCGCAAATAAATCCAGCAAAATACCAAACGTGATTTTAATATTTTTCCTCCAATATTTCTGTTATTTTGGAGAAGTCATATTATCTCCGCTTATATTTTGTATTTAGAAATATTTTTAGGAGAGAAAAATAATTAGAATCACACTGTCCTCGTACCGGTATTCGAGCGAACTCAAATACGAAAATGGTAAAAATTCCCAACTCTCTCCGTAGGTCCTTGAGTTGCTTAGAATTTCGAGGAACGCCACAAACCAAAATGCAAAAGGGCATGCAATGCAATATGATCTATGTATAACATTCCAAATTGAAAATTTGGGATGTTACAAACCTACCCCCCTTAGAATTAATCTCGCCCTTGAGATTCGACTTGGCTAGAGAACAGGTGTGGGTGGTCCTTGCGTAGATCATCTTATCGTTACCAGGTGGCTTCTTCCTCGGTGTGGTGACTCCACTGAACTTTGCAAAACTTGATAACCTTACTGCGGGTGACTCTACTCGAAAACTCGAGAATCTTAACAGGCTTCTCCTCGTAAGTCAGATCATTGTTCAACTGAATTGCTTCCAGGGGTACTGTGTCTCTAAGCGGTATATCGGCCATCTCTGCATGGCACTTCTTAAGCTGTGAAACGTGAAACACGTCGTGCACTCCTGACAATCCCTCGGGCAACTCCAACTTATAGGCAACCTCTCCCATGCATTCCAAAACACGGTAAGGTCCCACAAATCTCGGGGGTAATTTCCCTTTAACTCCGAAGCATTTAACTCCTCGCAGAGGCGATACTCTCAAGTACGCTCTATCTCATCTCATAGGCTATCTCCTTGCGCTTCGAGTCTGCATAACTCTTCTGCCTGGACTGAGCTACCTTCAATCTATCTCGAATCAACTTCACCTTCTCCTCAGACTCTTTGATTAAGTCTGGTCCAAACAACTGTCGGTCTCCAACTTCGTCCCACATTAACGGTGTTCGTCATCTCCTTCCATACAATGCCTCGAACGGTGCCATCTTCAAACTGGCTTGGTAACTGTTGTTGTATGAGAACTCCGCGTAGGGAAAATTGTCATCCCAACTAGATCCATAATCTAGTGCACAGGCTCTCAGCATATCCTTCAAAATCTGATTGACTCTCTCAGTCTGTCCATCTGTCTGCGGGTGAAAAGCTGTGCTAAACTCTAGCCTGGTACCCAAAGTTTCATGTAACTGATTCCAGAACTTTGAGGTAAACTGGGTTCCTCTATCTGATACGATGCTCCCCGGAACTCCATGCAGACATACAATTCGGGTCATGTATATCTTTGCCAACTTTGCACTGGTATATGTGGTTTTCACAGGGATAAAGTAGCCTACCTTCGTCAATCGGTCCACTACTACCCAGATTGAATCATATCCTGCTTTGGTCCTGGGCAATCCGGTGATAAAATCCATGCCGAGCTTCTCCCACTTCCATTCGGGTATCGGCATAGGTTGTAACAATCCTGCTGGCTTCTGATGTTCTGCCTTTACTCTCTGACATACATCACAAACTGCTACATACTCCGCAATATCTTTCTTCATACCGGTCCACCAGAAAATGTCCTTCAAATCCGAATACATCTTAGTATTTCCTGGGTGAATCGAGTATGGTGAATCATGGGCCTCCTGTAGAATCAACTTCCTGATCTCCGGGTCATTAGGCACATAAATGCGGTCCTCAAACCATAAGGTGTCGTGTTCATCCTCACGAAAACCTTTAGCTCTTCCTTCGCTCATCCTCTCCTTTATAGAGACAACCTCCTCGTCAGTTTTCTGAGCTTTTCTGATTTTATCCATCAGGGTAGACTGGATCTCCAGGGTTGCTACATAGCCTCTCGGAACTATATCCATACGTAGTTCTCGTAAGTCCTCGGCTAATTCTTTTGGAAATTCCTCCGTCAATAGGGTATTGACATGGCTCTTACGGCTTAGCGCATCGGCTACTACGTTAGACTTTCGGGGATGATAATGCAATCTCATGTCATAATCCTTAATGAGTTCCAGCCATCTCCTTTGCCTGAGATTCAGCTCCTTCTTAGTGAATATATACTTCAAACTCTTGTGATCCGAATATACTTCACAATGGTTTCCAATAAGAAAATGTCTCCACGTCTTCAATGCATGCACTACGGCTGCTAACTCCAAATCGTGGGTGGCATAGTTCAGCTCATGAGGTTTTAGCTGTCATGAAGCATACGAAACAACTCTTCCTTCCTGCATAAGGACTGCTCCAAGTCCTCGACGTGAAGCGTCGCAGTACACCTCATAATCCTTATGTTGATCTGGTAGAATCAACACAAGGGATGAGACCAACCTTTTCTTTAATTCTTGGAAACTGGCCTCACATTCTTCTGTCCAACTGAACTTGGTGTCCTTCTTTAACAACTCCGTCATTGGCTTTGCAATCCTTGTGAAATTCTCAATAAATCTCCAGTAGTATCCTGCAAGTCCAAGAAAACTCCGGATCTCTCCAACTGTTGTTGGTGCTTCCCAATGGGTCACAGTGTCCACCTTAGCGGGACCTACTGCTATTCCTTTTCCAGATATAACGTGTCCGAGAAATCCGACTTCTTTCAACCAAAACTCGCATTTGCTAAACTTGGCATATAACTGATGTTCTCTGAGCTTCTCCAATACCAAACGCAAATGCTCTGCATGCTCCTCTTCATCCTTCGAGAAGATCAATATATCATCTATGAACACTACGACGAACTTATCCAAATACTCCATAAACACTTTGTTCATCAGGTTCATAAAGTATGCCGGTGCGTTAGTCAGACCAAAAGACATAACGGTATACTCGTATAACCCGTACCTGGTGGTAAAGGCCGTCTTAGGTATATCCTGCTCTCGGATCTTCAATTGGTGGTACCTTGATCGCAGATCGATCTTGGAAAATATCTTAGCTCCTTGCAATCTATCGAACAGATCATTGATCATCGGTAGTGGGTACTTGTTCTTGATCGTTACTTCGTTCAGCTCTCTGTAATCAACAACCATTCTTAACGATCCATCCTTCTTCTCCACTAAAAGTACTGGCGAACCCCAAGGCGAAGAACTTGGGCGTATGAATCCTTTATCCAGTAACTCCTTAATCCGTTTCTTTATCTCCTCCAAATCCTTTGCGGGCATCCTATATGGTCTCTTAGAAATTGGCCCGGTGCGTGGCAACAACTCTACCAAAAACTCTATATCTCTATCCGGTGGCATACCAGGTAACTCCTCTGGAAACACATCCGGATAATCCTTCACTACTGGCACTTCCTCCTGAACAACTCCCGTGAGAGAATGTACTTGAGTCCTTATAGGCGAATGCCTAGATACATACTTAATCCTTTTTCCCTCCGGGGTGGTGAGCAAAATAGACCTGCTGGCACAGTCAATGTTACCTCCATACTTCGATAGCCAATCCATACCTAATATCACATCCAATCCTTGTGACTCCAGGACTATTAGGTCAGAGGGGAAAGTGTGGCGTCCTATGATCAATGGCGTCTGAAAACATCCTTGGTGTGCCATATACTCTGCTCCTGGTGAACTTACTAACATGGGGGTCTTAAGAACTCGGGTGGACATCCTATGTTTATTTACGAATCCCCTTGAAAATATATGAATGCAATGCACCGGTATCGAAAAGAACTATTGTGGTAAATGTCTTAACCAAAAACTTACCGACAACAACATCTGGTTGCTCTTCTAGCTCCTCAACAGTCACGTGGTTCACTTGTCCTTTGTTGAACGGGTTGGGCTTCTTTGCGGCGCTTCCATTGCCGTTCCCATTCTTATCTTCTGGGCATTCATTGGCATAATGTCCATTCTTCCCGCACTTGTAACAGGTGACATGGCTGAAATCCTTCTTGGTGGGTGTGGACGGTGTAGGGTGGATCTGGTTACCATTTGCTCCATTTCCATTTCCATTCTTGGGGCAATTGTGATTGTGCGAGCTACCTCCTCCATGGGTATGTTGAAACTGTCCTACCGTTTTAGGGGTAAAACGAGGCTTCTGCTGAGCTCCAGAGTTATACTTTCCTTGTCCATACTTCCTTTTGCGACTTTCAATATGTTGGTGCTTCCTTTCAATCATTAGGGCGTGGTCAACCAGCTCCTGGTAGTTATTGAATGTGGCCACCATCAACTGTACACTCATCTCATCATTCAGCCCTTCCATGAATCTCTCCTGCTTAGCGGCATCTGTGGCCACACATCTGGGGCATAACGAGATAGGGTACTAAACTCATCCACGTACTGGGCCACAGTACGGTTGCCTTGGCGCAAATTGCGAAACTTCTACTTCTTCATACTCATAGCTCCAGTTGAGACATGGGCGGTATGAAAAGCTTGCTGAAACTGATCCCAAGTCACATTGGCTATGGGAAAAGTGGCTGTGTAATTCTCCCACCATGCTGCGGCCGGTCCAGACAACTGGTGTGCGGCAAAACGCACCTTCTCAGCATCTGAGCAGTTAGCAGTGGTCAAATCCCTTCCAATCTTGCGTTGCCAGTCATCAGCCACTATTGGTTTGATGCTGCTAGCAAACACGGGTGGTTGCAACCTTAAGAAACGTGTCAGGTTGTCCACGGGTGGTGGTGGTGGAGGGTTGTTGTTGTTGTTGTTCTGGTTGTTCTGAGTGTTCTGGACAAGAAGTTGCATCAGGGTGTTTTGCTGCTGGATCAACTGGGTGAGCTCAGGGGGAAACTCAAATCCGGGCTCACGTATTGGAGGCATCTGATGGGTGTAGAGGGAAGAGATTAGAATAGAATTGAGGTCTAAGGGAAAATCACTACCCATATGCACATGAGACAACACAATCATATCACACCAATCACTTTCAAGCAAGATCTTACAAATCTAACTATCGTTACAAAGTGCTCTAAAACTAATATATGGGAGTAAACTACTAGTCACAGGGTGGTCTTCTAGAAAATTTGATCGACAGAGGATTCCATGATATCCGCTCCAGCTTCATCTTCATAGTCTTCGTCTTTGCTATCATCAGGTTCTGAATCCGTGTCGTTAATGATGATGTAGTCTTCTGGTGGAATCTCCTTGGGTTCTTCTTCCTCTTCTTCTTCTCCCATGAGTATCCCTAACTTCCGTGTCAAGTCATCATTCTTCTCCACAAGTATTAGCATCTCCTCCTCGTATCCGTCGCGCATAGACTTGAGTTCCTTTTCTAACTCCAAGTTTCTGTTTAGTGCTTTCTTCAAATCTATCATCCCTGCACACATCTGGTGCTCCTGGCGACGAATGTGATGGTTCAACTCTTGGATGAAGGCTGCAATGGATCTATCCTTTCGGGTGCTGATCATATCCCAATTCTCATCTCGGCGTCCACAAATTTGGTAGATGGTGTCCTTTAGCTCCTGCTTATAGACTTCTCCAATCCTTCCCATAGCGATGTGGGCTGCCATGCTCCTGCCTAGGCTCCATGTAGGCGCATTAAAAGAAAATGCTATGAGTGGGGTAACGGGCTTGAACGTCCTTCCTGGAACTTGGGCTTGAATCAACCAACACTCCTCCTCAGGTAGAGTGGCATTGTAGGTTCCAGTGAAACTTGGTAGTCCAATGTTTAGATATCTGGTGACTTCCTTCAGGTGTCGTCCAAATAGTGTATCATCATCCGGTTGCATGAACTTGTTCATTGCATCCACCATCCTAAAAGAGTAGAAAAGATGAGGAGTCAGAAAAGAGAAGAGTGAATAGTGCTCTAGGGTTTTAGCTTAGTGGTCGTGTCCTACAGTCAGCGTGTGCTCTGATACCATCTTGTAGCGACCAGACCTCAAACAGTCTGATCTCTGTGAATCAATGTCATCCCTGGATCAGTAATGCTGACACGCACAGTACTTGATGGATTTATAACAGAGTAGCAATCACACACTTATTACATCGATAGTTCCAACGATGAACTTATTACAATAAAAATGGCTTAAGGGCATCTAACATGATAACAACGGAAGGCTTGGAAGATAAGTGAGTCCATCAACTCCAACGGCATCACTGAGTATAGAACCACGACCTATAAGGCACCTTACTCGTCGTCCGAAAAGTGTGCAACATGAACGTTACAGCCCGAAAACGGGTCAGCACATGGAATATGCTGGCAAAGTAACACAAGAGAGCAATGAAAGTAAAGCTATACTATATGCAATATGGCGGGTGGAAAGCTCTATGGTTACAGTTTTTGCGTAAAGCCAATTTTTCCCTACTTCAAAGGAATAGATTTTTAATTAACTATCATGGTAGTTGAAACATCGTTGAGAAGATAGACATCCTCTCAGCCCCAATTAAAATCAACATTAAACCCAACAATATTAATTTGAGTAACATGATGAGATTCACATGATAATCCAAGTACTAGATACTCAAGACGTCCGTAACCGGGGACACGGCTAATCATGATCAGTTTGTACACTCTGCAGAGGTTTGTGCACTTTTCCCCACAAGACTCGATCGCCTCCGTTTGGTTTCTCGCACTGCATGGTGTTTGAGAAATGGATGACCGAGACACAGTCTTTCCGAAGTGGTCCCCTTAACCAGATAGATAGGCCGGTACACCTACAATCCCTCTACATCTGCTAGCCCATCATGGAAAGGTTTCCCACAACTTACTCAACTATGCCAGAGACCATATTGGCATGTGGCTGCACACGGAAGTTTCTAGTATGAATAATCTCATGATCCCTTTGAGCCTGGGTGGCGGTCCAAAAGAAAAACAGGCAATCGCTGGGATACCCAGGTGCCTCAATCCACCCAGATGTGTGTTAAAGTTGCCACCTTAAGTTGAACCATTAATTAACAAACTCACATCTGTCATGGATACACTCACCCAATCCACGTCTACGAGCATAGCATGACATAACAGCAAACGTAGAAGTAACTCCCAAGGTTTGAATGTAATGCAGGTAATAGGTACTACCTCAATCTACTTCCCAGTCCCACATGTTATAGCTCCTAATCATGCAATGTGTGAGGGTTTGACTAATGCAATGAAAACTGGGTAATTGGAAAGTATGATCAAAGTGTTACTTGCCTTGCTGATGATCCGCAAAACCTAGAGATTCAAAGTAGCAAGCGGCGCACTCCGGGTACTCTATCGTAATCAAACAAGCACACAATAAGTACTTAACTAATGCACGGGTAAAACTCAAATAAGAGATCTAACCAGAAAATTCAACTTAAGAACTCCGGTTTGCAAAAAGAATCAACTCGAAAGAAGTAACGAAACTCAAACTGCGAAAGAAACGAGCTCCGGTTTACTAATTGCCCTAAAGTCAAATTTTACAGTAGCAAAAACCTTGTTCAAGTTGGTTAAACGTAAAGAGGGCATCGAGACGAAGATCTGGGATTTTGAATCACCTGATTCCGACTCTCGAGCGAAAAGAAAAACAAAAAAGAAGATCAGGGCAGAAATCGCGATCGGAATAATCGCGGATAAATACCCCGAAAAAGAAAACGAACGAACAGGCTAACAAACGAATGTTCGCTGTCTGCTGCTAAAGGACGAAAACCGTTCGTTAGAACAAACGTACGGACGAACGTCCGCTAAATAACTAAACCGACGAAAAACCGAACCGATCTAATCTAATAAAAAAACAGATCTACGGTTTACGAAAACCGATCGGTTCTTAAAAAAACCGACTAACTACCTCAACGGCAACTCCGGCGAGACGGCGTCGGGTGGCAGCGGCGGTCCGGCGCGGCGGGGCGGCGAGGCGGCGGCGACGCTGCGGGACGGCAGGTCGGCGGGCAGCGGCGGCGGCGGGGTGAGCGTGCGGCGGCGGCGCGAGGCTGGGGCGGCGGCGGCGCTGCGGGCTAGGGCAGGGGGCAGTGGCGGCTGGGCTGTCGGGCCGGGGCGGTGGCTTATAAAGCCCACAGTCCTGGGCCAGTACGACTCTAACTTGGTTGCCCCTTATATATATATATATATATATATAT
>LR738710.1:439956894-439973081 GCA_902687465.1 Secale cereale | reverse complement strand
TATATATATAGAGTCCTGGCGTAAAAAAACTAACGAAAGAAATACTAAACAAACTTCAAAAATCCCGAAATAAATTTTCGCCACCCTCTAATAATATTGAGGACAAAGTGAACATTTTTCGCGGACCTAAATGCAATTTTGAAAAATGCGCATTTTTCCTAAGCAAATAAAATCGCAAATAAATCCAGAAAAATACCAAAAGTGATTTTAATATTTTTTCCTCCAATATTTCTGTTATTTTGGAGAAGTCATATTATCTCCGCTCATATTTTGTATTTAAAAATATTTTTAGGAGAGAAAAATAATTAGAATCACACTGTCCTCGTACCAGTATTCGAGCGAACTCAAATACGAAAATTGTAAAATTCCCAACTCTCTCCGTAGGTCCTTGAGTTGCTTAGAATTTCGAGGAACGCCACAAACAAAAATGCAAAAGGGCATGCAATGCAATATGATCTATGTATAATATTCCAAATTGAAAATTTGGGATGTTACATAAGAAATCTCGGATGACAACACTTTCTCAAAACAATCATAATATGATATAACAAGATGGTATCTCGCTAGCCCTTTCTGAGACAGCAAAACATAAACGCAGAGCACCTTTAAAGATCAAGGACTGACTAGACATTGTAATTCATGGTAAAAGAGATCCAGTCACAATCATACTCAATGCAAATTAATAGCAATACATGGAAATGACAGCGGTGCTCTCCAACTGGTGCTCTTTAATAAGAGAATGATGACTCATCATAAAAGTAAATAGATAGGCCCTTCACAAAGGGAAGCAGGGATTTGTAGAGGTGCCAGAGCTCGATTTTTAAATAAAGATGAATAATATTTTGAGCGGTATACTCTCATTGTCAACATAACAACCAAGAATCTCGATATCTTCCATGCTACACACATTATAGGCGGTTCCCAAACAAAATGGTAGAGTTTATACTCCCCAACCACCAACAAGCACACTCCATGGCCAACCCGAAACAACTGGTATCGTCCATACCAGCAACAACCTTGGGGGAGTTTTGTTTAATTATTATGATTTGAGCATGGGACTGGGCATCCCGGTTACCAGCCATTTTCTCATGGATGATGAGCAGAGTCCACTCATCGTGAGAATAACCCACCTAGCATGGAAGATATAGATAGCCCTAGTTGATACATGAGCTGTTCGAGCATACAAAATAGAATTTCATTTGAAGGTTTAGAGTTTGGCACCTACAAATTTACTTGGAACGGCAGGTAGATACCGCATATAGGAAGGTATGGTGGACTCTTATGGAATAACTTTGGGGTTTATGGAAGTGGATGCACAAGCAGTATTCCCGCTTAGTACAGGTGAAGGCTAGAAAGAGACTGGGGAGCGACCAGCTAGAGAGCAACAATAGTCATGAACATGCATTAAAATTAATCAACAATGAGTGCAAGCATGAGTAGGATATAAATCACCATGAACATAAATATCGTAGAGACTATGTTGATTTTGTTTCAACTACACGCGTGAACATGTGCCAAGTTAGACCACTTGAATCGTTCAAAGGAGGATACCACCCTATCATACCACATAACAACCATTTTAATATCATGTTGGCATGCAAGATAGACCATTATAAACTCTTAGCTAATTAAGCATGGCATGAGCAGCTATGATCTCTAATTTTCATTGCAAGCATGTTTCATTCATAACAAGCCGAATCAGGAACGATGAACTATCATATTTACAAAAACAAGAGAGGTCGAGTTTATACCATCTTTTCTCATTGAAAGTGCGTTATATCGACTAGAGGGGGGGTGAATAGGTGATTTTTATGAAATCTTCACTGAGGAATTTGCGGGTGAGGAAATTCCTTAGCGAGAACTACTTGCAGCGGAGTAAGTACTCAGAAGTAAACATAACATAACACAAGCATGGTCATCATGATAAATTGAAGACCAGCACAGAGTACAAAAGCGTAAACACTGGATAGCACAGGATGAAGACAAACAAACTGAAGAAATTGTACTGAGGAAATTGAGAAAGTCTTCAGTCAAAGTCTTCAAATAGATATGAACAAGCAGACACCACAGATATGAGGAAATGAAAGAGTTGAGAAAATATAACCAGTAAGCTTGGTGAAGACAGTGATTTGTTAGACCAGTTCCAACTGCTGTCTCAGTTGTACATCTGGTTAGGGCGGATAGGTATTTAAACCTGAGGACACACAGTCCCGGACACCCAGTCCTGGACACACAGTCCAAGACACCAAGTCCTCACCGTATTCCTCTTGAGCTAAGGTCACACAGACCTCGCCCAATCACTCGTGATAAGTCTTCAGGTGACTTCCGAACCTTCACAGATTCGATCACTCGGCGATCCACAATTCCTCTTGGATGCTCTAGACCATGCCTCCTAACCGTCTGGAAGAAGCACAATCTTCAAAGGTAAGAAGCGTCGGATCCACGCAGGATCAATCTCTTCAGTGATGCTCAATCACTTTTGGGTTTGTAGGTGTTTGGGTTTGGTTTTGGATTTTTCCTCACTTGATGATTTTCGCTCAAAGTCCTCGGAGGACAGGTTGCTCTTATGACAAGTGTCAGTTTCTCTCGGAGCAGCCAACCAGCTAGTGGTTGGAGGGGGCGGCTATTTATAGGCTAGGGAGCAGCCCGACATGATAAGACATAAATGCCCTTAATGATATGACCGTTAGGTAGGTAGATATTTTGGGACAGCTGGCGTGTAGCACAACAACGGTCGGAAATATGAGTATCAATTTCCTCAGGGCTATCATGTTCCTCACTATGTAGGTAATTCGCACTAGCGAATTCCTAAATCCGCAGTCAGAACAAATTCCTCAGAGACCAGAAGAACTTCGTCTCTGTCACTGAAGAATATGACCGAACTCTATGAGATTTCCAATGGCTTCACTCGAAGGGATTGGTAGGTGTAGGATTTTGAGTTGAGCATCACATGGAAAATTTTCCTTAGTATTTTCTCGACCCCCTTTAACAGTACGGTGTTTCCTATGAGTCAAGAAAGAGAAAATGAAACTACGAAAAGAAAAGTCTTCACGATTCACGTTCCTCAAATGGATACCAAGTCTTCAAGGTCACACCAATTTCTTCACTTTCAAAGTCTTCAGAAAGTCTTCAGAAATCCAAAGTCTTCAGTCGAAGAACTTCATTTTTAGGGGTCGACTTTCTCTGTAAATATCAAACTCCTCATAGACTTATAGACCTGTGTACACTCATAAACACATTAGTCCCTTAACCTATAAGTCTTCAATACACCAAAATCACTAAGGGGCACTAGATGCACTTACAATCTCCCCCTTTTTGGTGATTGATGACAATATAGGTTAAGTTTTCAACGAGGATAAACATATGAAGTGTAAATACTGATATTGAGGAATTTGATTGCAAGATATAGAAGAACTTCCCCTGAAGATGTGCATAGTGAGGAATTTACTTTTGAAGCAATGCACACTTGAAGAGTAGAATCATGGAGACCTCCCCCTATATCTTGTAATTCATACACGCATTTGACATATAATATGAAGAATTTGAAATGCATGATGAAATATGGTGACTGATTTAATTCAGCATGCGTGCATAACATTAATGAGGAATAAGCATGCAGAAACACCACAACAGAAGTATCAGGTCACCATAGAGTTTAAGTTTACAACTCGATCCAACAAAGTCATCAGAAGAACGAGAGTTTAACTTAGCAAAAAAAACGCCCATATAAGTAGACCCGCTTGAAGACTAACTCAAATTTCTCCCCCTTTGTCATCGAATGACCAAAAGGATTGGAACTGAGGACTAACGCCCCTGAGGAATCTCAAGATGATGAAGGAGCGCCAACGTTGTTGGGGTCGATGGTTGATGTAGGGCCTACCCCAGTATCGTCCAAGTCTTCATACTCGTCGGTTTCGTGCAATGAAGAATAGGAGATGGCCACCAAGGGAGGAACCTTGACCTTCTTGTGTTTCTTTGGTGGAGGAGCAGACCAGTCAAAGTCATCCTTGAGACCCATTTTCTTCAGATCTTCTTCACCATAGAGATGAGACAGAATAGTCTAGGTGCGGTTGAGGATTTCATGGAGGTAGTAATGGTTTTTCTTCACTGCATTGTGTGTAGAAGTCATGTTGTGAAGAATTGAACCAAACTGACACTTGACCCATTTGTGGTTGCGATCAACCTTCTGATGAAGACTGAGGAGAAGCTCACGATCAGTCATCACCCTGGGAGCTGTGCCTTGAGGATTTTGCTTGGGAGCGTTGGCGGCAGAGTCATGGGTGGCAGAGTCATCATTTGTGGAGTAGGATGCAGCTTTGCGAAATTGACCATCCAATGGACGAATGCCTTCATCAAAAACAGCACTGGCCTTGCCCTTATCATCAGCTGAGAAAAATGTCCATTTGAGGACTTCTATTGGGGGCAAGTAGCTGCAATGATTTAGTGTGTCAGCTTTGTAGTTCACTGAAGACCTTGTCCTGATGAATCTCATAATCCACGGAGCATAAGGCTTCAGGTTGAAAGGGGACAGTGCAACATTTGCCATAGTCCTCATGAAGAAATCATGGAAGTTGACGGGAATGCCATGGATGATGTTGAACAGCAGATTCTTCATGATGCCAGTGACTTCTTCATCATTTGAGTCGTGGCCCTTGATTGGACTCAATGTCTTCGTCAGAATGCGATAGACAGTCCGAGGCAGAAACAACAATTCCTTCACGAGGAATTTGGTCCTTGGGGCTTGACCTGGCTTCAAAGGCTTCATCAACACTTGCATTTAGTGATCTGTAAGTTTAGTTTCTTCATACATGCAACGAGCTGCTTCAGTGGGAGGACTGAGAGGCAGAGCTTGAAGTAATTCAGAAGCAGGTGCCTTGTAGTGAGTATTTTTCGGTCATCCAGTCCAGCACCCATGAATTCACATCTTCAGAGTTTCCAGTGATGTGCAGCGTTGCATAGAATTGAACAATGAGTTCTTCATGCCAATCACATATGTCAGTGTAGAAACCCAACAGTCCAGCGTCGTGAAGAACACTGAGGACTGGCACGTGTAAGTGCATCTAGTGCCCCTTAGTGATTTTGGTGTATTGAAGACTTATAGGTTAAGGGACTAATATGTTTATGTGTGTACACATGTCTATAAGTCTATGAGGGGTTTGATACTTACAGAGAAAGTCGACCCCTAAAAATGAAGTTCTTCGACTGAAGACTTTGTACTTCTAAAGACTTTCTGAAGACTTTGAAAGTGAAGAAATTGGTGTGACCTTGAAGACTATGTATTCATTTGAGGAACATGAAGCGTGAAGACTTTTGTTTTCGTAGTTTCATTTTCTCTTTCTTGAGTCATAGGAAACACCGTACTGTTAAAGGGGGTCGAGGAAATACTAAGGAAAAATTTCCACGTGATGCTCAACTCAAAATCCTACACCTACCAATCCCTTCGAGTGAAGCCGTTGGAAATCTCATAAAGTTCATTCATATTCTTCAGTGACAGAGACGAAGCTCTTCTGGTCTCTGAGGAATTTGTTCTGACTGAGGAGTTAGGAATTCGCCGGTGCGGATTGCCTACAAAGTGAGGAACATGATAGCCCCGAGGAATTTGATACTCAAATTTCCGACCGTTGTTGTGCTATGTGCCAGCTGTCCCAAAATATCTACCTACCTAACGGTCATATCATTAAAGGGCATTTATGTCTTATCATGTCGGGCTGCTCCCTAGGCTATAAATAGCCCCCCTACAACCACTAACTGGTTGGCTGCTCCGAGAGAAACTGACACTAGTCATAAGATCAACCCATCCTCCGAGGACTTTGAGCAAAAATCATCAAGTGAGGAAAAACCCAAAACCAAACCCAAACACCTACAAACCCAAAAGTGATTGAGCATCACTGAAGAGATTGATCCTGAGTGGATCCGACGCTTGTTACCTTTGAAGACTGTGCTTCTTCTAGACGGTTAGGCGTCATGGTCTAGAGCATCCAAGAGGAATTGTGGATCGCCGAGTGACCGAGTCTGTGAAGCTTCGGAAGTCACCTGAAGACTTACCACGATTGATTGGGTGAGGTCTGTGTGACCTTAGATCAAGGGGAATACGGTGAGGACTTGGTGTCTTGGATTGTGTGTCCAGGACTGGGTGTCCGGGACTGTGTGTCCTCAGGTTTGAATACCTAGCCGCCCTAACCAGATGTACAACTAAGACAATAGTTGGAACTGGTCTATCAAATTATTGTCTTCACCAAGCTTACTGGTTCAATTTCCTCAACTCTTCCATTTCTTCACATCTGTGTTGTGTGCTTGTTCATATCGGTTTTGAAGACTTTGACTGGAGACTTTCTCAATTTCCTCAGTTCAATTTCTTCAGTCTGTTTGTCTTCTTCCTGTGTTATCCTGTGATTACGCTTTCTGTACTCTGTGTTTGTCTTCATTTCTTCATGATGACCATGCTTGTATTCTGCTATGTTTACTTCTGAGTACTTACTCCGCTGCAAGTTGTTCTTCGCTAAGGAATTTCCTCAACAACAAATTCCTCGGTGAAGAATTCATAAAAATCGCCTATTTACCCCCCCTAGTCGATATAACGCACTTTCAATTGGTATCAGAGCGAGGTACTCCCTTGTTCCGTGTGATTTTGGTTTAACCGCCTGGAGTTTTAGTTATGTCGACCGCAGGTATGATCAAGGTCTCAGCTGGGTGTCCTACCTTTGATGGGACGGACTACTCCTACTGGAAGAACAAGATGCGAATGCATCTTGAGGCAATTGATAACGATCTCTGGTATGTTGTGGAAAATGGTGTTCCCTCGGTATCACCTTCTCTGAATGCTGTTGATGTGAAGAGATTCAAGCAACTCGATTCTCAAGAGAAGAATATCATTTGTGGCCATCTGAGCAAAGGACAATATGGAAGAGTGAGTGCTTTGGAAACTGCTAAGCTTATCTGGGATAGACTGTCCAAAGTCAACGAAGGAGTCCCAACACAGCGTGACTCTCGAGTTGATATTCTTCGAAATCTCTTCAACCATTTCAAAAGACTTGACAATGAAAATGTTCAGCAAACCTTCGATCGCCTCACTGACATCTCAAATGAACTTCAAGCACTTGGTGCCACTGACATCACTGACCATGAATTGGTGAAGAAATTGCTGAGATCGCTTGATTCCTCGTTTGATACTCTGGCATTGATGATTCAAGAGCGTGGTGATTACAAGTCACTTGATCCCGCTGATATCCTCGAAAGGCTAAATACTCATGAGTTCCACCTTGCTGAATAGAGAGATCTCTATGGTCCGAGCTATGGAAGATCACGTGCCCTAAAGGCCAAGGTCGTCTCTGAATCCGAAGGTGAAGATTCTGGTAGTAGCCTTGGTGATCCTAAAGAACTGAGCCAGGACCTAGCACTGCTCGTGAAGAAATTCCAAAGGTTCTCAAGACGTGCTCGCTTTGGAAAGTTCTCAGAGAGAAATGATTCCTCATCCAGTGACTACAATAAGAGGTATGTCACAAATGCAAGAAGCCTGGTCACTACATTCAAGATTGTCCTCAGTGGGAAAAGGAAACTAAAAAGAAGAAATACAAGGATTACAGTTCTGATGATGCAAAGAAGAAGAAGAAATCCTCAAAATCTTCATCGTCAAAATCCTCAAAGTCTTCATCTCACAAGAAGAACAACTCCAAGAAAGCTCAGGCATTCATTGGCAAGGAAATGGACTCTGAAGCTGAATCTGAGGATCATGAGGAAGGGGAGGAATCTGAGGAATCCGAGTCTGGTGTGGGGAGTCTAGCTCTCGCTACTCTATTCGTCAGCAAGTCTATCTTCAACACTGAAGAAAATGGTTTCACCAACAAGGCTGATGAAGACAATGAAGACTATGCTCCCATCTATTGCTTCATGGCAAAGGGTACCAAGGTACTCAAATATACCTCCTTTGAATCTAGTGACAATGAATCTGATGAAAACCTTAAGCCCAGCTACTCTAAACTTGCTAAGATTGCTGTACAACAACAAAAGGCTCTTGATAAGGTTCAAAACATGGTAGATAAAAGTGATGATATGTTGGGTGAAGAAATGGATCGATCTAAAATCTTGAAAATCTTCAGAGACTTCAGTCCAAGTATGATAACCTTCAAGGTCATCATAACACTCTCTTGTCTGATTATGAGAAGCTTTCTTATGAATTTCTTCAAAGAAAGCAAGATCTTGAAAAGCTAAGAGTGAGTTATAAAGATCTTCAGAAGGAGCGCGATTCATTACTTGCTCAACAAATCAGCGCTTCTCAGGAAGAATTCATTCCTCCATGCTTGAAATGCATTGAACGTGAAACTGCTAATTCTTCACCTGAATGTTCAAATGCTTCTAATGCTACAAATTCTTCAATTGTCTCTGCTATCACTAATTCCTCATCTGAGGACATTGCTAGTATTAATAACGATGCAGTGCTGAAAGAATTGTACATGACAGGCATGTACAAAAGCCTCAAAGGGCATCAGACTCTTTGTGATGTGCTTAAAAAGCAGATCCTCAACAGGAATCCTAGGAAAGAGGGTATTGCCTTTGAGAGGAAACTTAATGCTGATGGTTCATATTGGAAGCCTGAGCAGTATCCCAAAACCTCATGGGTTGCTGCAAAGGGACCTACAGTTGATCCATCCAATTTATCTAGCTTTACATGTGAATCTCCTCATTCTTCTGATGAGTCATTTGACTCCAACTATAAACTGTTCAAAAATCAGAATGGTGAAGTATTTGCTAGATATGTTGGAACTAACTGCAGGAATGGTCCCCTTATGAAGAAAATCTGGGTCCCTAAGAGGCACCATGAAAATCTTCAAGTGAATGTCCTCATGACACCCTGTGTGAGGAATATGTGACACCCCGAGACTGGTGCGCCAGGTGTCAGCTAGTTATTCGTTGTCAGTGCCATGTCTTTTTGCTTGCGTGTTGCATCTTGCCATGTCATCTTGTGTGTTGCATCAGCATGTTTTCAAACTGGCTTCCGTCCGAGTCTCCTCGTCCTCTTCGTTGCCCGTTCTGAGCCCAGACACACTTGCACGCGCCCGCGATGCCTCCGAATTTTTATTTTATGAGTGGCTGAAAAATGTTCTCGGAATGGGATGAAACTTGGCGTGTGGTCTTATTATAGTGTAGACAGGCAGCCTGCCAAATTTCATCGCATTCGGAGCTCGTTTGATAGCCCAACGGATATATATAGCGGCACTAGTCGCCGGTTATTTCGTCGGACGTTTTCGGTCTCCGAAAACCTCCACGGGCCTTCCTCTCTCTTCTCTTCCCTAAGCCCAAGGCCCTCTTCACAGCCCACTAACCTTCCCTAGGCCCATCTTACCTCACCTCGCGATCGGATCCGTCGGATCGCGATCGGAGGGCTCAAAACCCCCCCCAAACTCCAAACCCTAGCCCTCCTGCTATAAATGGACTCCCCCTAGTCCGTTTTGGCCTTTCCCTACCTCCCTCCTCAAATTCCGCGCAGTGCTTCCACCGCCGCCGCCCAGTGCTTCCACCGTCGCCGCGCCGTGCTTCCACCCTCGCCGCGCCGTGCTTCCACCCTCGCCGCGCAGTGCTTCCGCCGCAGCCGCCACCTTCTTCCCCCACCACGCGGGCCCGCGGAAGCCCAGATCCGGCCCACCCGAGCCCGGATCCCGTCCGCCGCCGCCCGCAGGAGCTCAACGCCGCGCCTCCCGAGCTCCCGCACGCCGGCTCTGCCCCGCCGCCGCACCACCGCCTCCAGCTCGCCGCCGCTCCGGCAAGAGCTCGCCGGAGCCCAGCCGCCACCGCCTCACGGAGCTCCGCCCGTCCCCGGTGATCTCCGCTGCCCAGCACACCGTCGGCTCCACCCCTGGCCTCGCCGGATCCCCAGCGCGCCGCCGCCGTAGATCGGGAGGAGCCCGATCCGACCGCCGTCCGCTCGGGGCCGTTGATCGCGCCTAGGCCAGGCCCGTCGCCACGCCCCAGCTTCGCCGGCCCAGCGGCTCACCTCGGCCAGCTCTCGCCCGAGGCCCTGCCTCGCCCCCATCCGGTCGTGGGCCGGCCTCATCGACCGCGCGGCCCAGCTGCCTCTCCCTCCTCCAGATCTGGGCCTCAGCCTGCTAGGGTGAGCCCCTCCTAAATCCCGCCCCGGGCTTCACATAGTTTTTCTGCGCTTTGTTGTTTTTTCCCTTGTGTAAAAACTGCTTAGTCCCTGTTAACTGTTATAATGTTGCATCTTTGCATGATGATAACTTTTTGTGTGGTGATCCAAATTGAGTGAATGATATGTCAAAATGATCGTGGTGACATGTACTATGTTTTGTTCCATTGTGTCATGCATGTTTGAGTCCATTTAGATGTCTTAATCTTCATGGGAAGGGTGCTACTTGTTATAAACTACTATTATTAGTTGTTTTCATGCCATGTTTGATATGTGATAACTTGATGCATGTTTATCCAAATGATGCAAATGATATGTCAAAATGTTCATCATGAGATGCTCTACATGTTGGTTGCTATAGCATGCTTGTTTGAGTTCATATTGCCATGTTTATCTATGTTGCAAAAGTGCATTTGGCTGTTATGTTTTGAAACTTTTCACGAGATGCCTAGTTGAGGAGCTTGTTGCTATTGTTGTGTTTGTCCCCATGTCACATGCCTAGATGTTTTAGAATCTCCATGATGTGCTCTTTGATGTGGTGCATTTAACTTTCCATGAAATGCCTTGTGTTGACTTAAACATGCTCGCAAACTTGCCATGTTGCTGTTACTGTTTTAACACTTAGTGAAATTTCATTAAGTCTGGAATCTGTAATGTCCGGATGCTATGTTTGCTTGTTGTTCTAGGCAAATCCATGATAGTTTTGGGGTGGCTATTGATCGTTCCTTGTTGTATATGTTGTTGTCTATCCATTCATGCCTTCACTTGCTCATTTGGGATGCTTTAGCTTATTTATTTCTTGCTCCCAAGTTGCTATAAAATATTGCTGTCAGAATTTTATTACCATGTTATGCTTCCTGTATAGACTTGCTGTGCTTCCTGTATAGACTTGTTGTGCTTCCTGTATAGATTTGTCATGCATCATACCTTGCCATGTATTACATCATATAAACTTGTGTTGCTTTCTGTGCTTCCTACCTTGCCATGTAATGCTTCCTGTATAGACTTGTTGTGCTTCCTATATAGACTTGTTTGCATCATACTTGCTTAGGCAGATTCCCATGTTTCCTGTGATGTTTTCTGTGCTTCCTACCTTGTCATGTATTGCTTGCTGTATATATTTGTCATGCATCATATATATAAACTTGTGCTGTTTTGCTGTGCTTCCTACCTTGCCACGTTTTGCTTCCTGTGTAGATTTTCTGTGCATCATAAGTAGACTTGTTTTGCATCATACTTGGAGTGCCTATTGTCATGTTCTTGAGTGGTTTGTTTACCGTGTTGCTTGCTTCTTCTCGTTAGTGCTTGTTCCGTTGCGTTCGTGAGGATTCGTTCGTCTACCCGTGGTTCTTCTTCAAGGCTTCTTCTCTGTCTTCTTCACGGAACCATTCCTCTTCCTTGAGGGATCTCAGACAAGATGACCATACCCTTGGATACCTTTACTATCATTGCCTTTGCTTAGTTGTCTCGATGCTGTCGCTATATGTCGCGCTACCCATCTTATTGTCAGCCCCTCTCCTTGTTGCCATGAAACCTCTAACCTTTGAAACCTTCCTAGCAAAACCATTGTTTGGCTATGTTACCCGCTTGCTCAGCCCCTCTTATAGCGTTGTTAGTTGCAGGTGAAGATGAAGATCGTTCCAGGAGGGAACTTGTTGTTGGAATATCACAATATCTAATATTATTATTAAGACACCTATATACTGGGCATGAGTGGAAGGCTTGGCCTTTTGCTCGGTGTTTTGTTCCTCTCATGCCACCTTAGGCGCCGATAAACCGGCATTATGTTCCTTGATTTTGCGTTCCTTACACGATGGGTTTATGGGGACCCCTTGACAGTTCGTCTTTGAATAAAACTCCTCCAGCAAGGCCCAACATTGGTTTTAATTTGCTCATAATAACAACTTAATTAATTAATTAAATTGCATAGGGAGTTAGCGCTACCCGAGGATTCTTTCTACATAGCAGGGGGGGCCAGTGCTGATGGTGTTGGTCCCAAACGGGCAGACTGCGGGACCGCCTCGAGGAAACTCAAGGTATCTGGCTCCTGTAGGATGTCCCATCCGGTTGTGGCCTGAGATGAGATATGCGCGGCTACTATCAGGGTGTCGGCACGCCGGGAGGTCTTGCTGGACTTGTTTTACCATTGTCGAAATGTCTTGTGCACCGGGATGCCGAGCCTGATCGGATTTCCCTAAGATAAGGGGTGATGATATTATATTTATCACTTCAGCTAATCGTGAGAGCTTGTGATGGGCTAAGTTGGGACACCCCTGCAGGGTTATGATCTTTCGAAAGCCGTGCCCGCGGTTATGTGGCAGATTGGAATTTGTTAATGTCCGGTTGTAGAAAACTTGACAGAGGATCCGAAGTAAAACACACAACTGTGTGAGTAACCGTGACTGTCTCTTTTCTCTTTGAGAAGAGAACACGGTGGGGTTATGTTTGACTCATATGTAGCTCAGGATCTTTAGCGATCAGTACTAATTTGCGACCGTTTGCGTAGATGCTCCTCTTATTCTTGTACTCGTAAGTTAGCCACCATATTATGCTTAGCCGCTGCTGCAACCTCACCACTTTACCTCTTCCTTCCTATTAAGCTTTGATAGTCTTGTTACCCATGGTTATGGGATTGCTGAGTCCTCGTGGCTCACAGATACTACCACAACAGTTGCAGGTGCAGGTTTCCGATGTCTTGACGTGAGAGCGTTGTTCTTTTGTTGGAGTTCTTCTTCTTCAGTCTTGGGTTAGGTTCCGGGTCGGCAGCCTGGGATAGCAGATGGATGTCTGTGTGCTTTTCATTGTTTGTATCCGTAGTCGGATACTTGTATTGATGTTGTTGTATTCATGTGACTTGTATGTATTATTGTATCCCCCATGTATGTATGTAATGGTACGATGTAATGATATCCATCTTGCTAAGCGCCCGAAATGCGGTTGTGCCCCAATCACGTAAGTGTCACGTGATCGGGATAGAATCGCATCTTGGGCCTGACAAGTTGGTATCAGAGCCTCGACCGACCATAGGAGCCCCCTTGATTGATCGTAGCTTGGCCGTTGTTGAGTCTAGCAGAAAACTTTTCAGAGTCTAGTTATACCGGAGAGTAGGAATTCTCTTTACTTCCCTGCCCCTTCGTCGCTCTGGTGAGGAATCTTGACGTAGGTGTTTTGAATTGCTCCTCTTCCCCTTCAATTTTTTTTAGGATCGTGGTTAGTTTTTCGTTCGTTGCGTCGTTAGTTCTTTCATCTGGTGCATCTCTCGTCAAGTGGTTTCAACCCTCTTCTTCTTTGCAAGTTCAACCGCAGTTCTTTTCAACCGACGGTGTTTCCCCGTCCGTTGTGGTCTTTCTTTTCCCACCCGCCCACCCTTTTGCTTCTCGGAGCCGGAGTCCGTAATCGAGTATCCATCCTACTTGTGTGAGTCTTGCTTTCTTGCATCAATTGTTTCAATCGGTGAATTCTCGTCTAGCTCGTCATCCTTCATCTCTTTTCTTCTCCTGGTGAATTCTCCTCTCGATTTGATATTCTTCACTTCTTCTTCTTTTCCGGTGGATTCAATTCAAGTATTCGATGTTGTTCATATTCTTTTTCCTCGGCTCAAGTGTTTTTCCCCTTGCTCGTTCGTCTCTCGCCATTTTATTATCCCGGAGTTCCGAAGAAATCTCAAGATATTTGTCTGTCTTCCAATTAATTCGAGGTGGTCACCTCATTTGAGTCATTCAATTTTTCCGATGCATCATCTCCTTCTTAATCATTTTCAACGGTGTTTCTTTTCGGTGGGCTCATAACCCACAGGTCTTTTCCCAGGATCTTACCTGACTCTTTTATTTCCCGGAGTATTCCTAAATTCTTTTCAAGTGTGACGTAAGTATGGATTCCATCAGTCATATGCCTTCTTCAAGATCGCTTTTAATTCTTTTCATCATTGTTTCAACCTTTCTTCTTGTCATTCTTCCGGAGTATTTCAGGAATTCTTTTCTTTGTGTTCCTCTGAAGGCCATCATTTCAGAAGATTTCTTCGTTCTCAGTTTTCAACTTCGTCCTCCAATATTCTTCATTGATGCCTCTTCATTCATCTCACATTCTTCCGGTGCTTCGTTCAAGCATTCTTTAATCGTTCACAATCTCTTCGTTCTCGTCATTCTAAATTTCTCCAAGTGCTTTATTCTTTCCAGCGATTCATCGTATTCACTCGATTCATTTTCTTACGGTGGCTTGTCCTCTTGCATCGTTCAATTTCATTCCTTACGGTGGTCATTCTCGTTCTTCACTCGATTGTAATTCTTCTCGGTGGTTTGTTCATTTCATCATTCGATTAATTCTTCCCGGTGGTTCATTCATTTTCTTCACTCGGCTTCAATTCTTTACGGTGATTCGCTCGATAGTTCTTTTTCGGTGCTATCATGTCAATTCATTCGTTCATTCCTATCTTACCGGTGTTTCATGAAGATTTCCCGAGTTCAAGTTATATCCCTCTTTAAATTTTTTCAATGAGAATAAGTGGTATGTGAATCCATTGCTTCTCATCAATTTAATTGGTGGAGGATTAGCATAACATAATTCTTATTCTTTTTCACCAGATTGTTTTAATTCCTTTCCTTCGGAGTTTATTCTTGATGAATAAATTCTAGTTCTAAGTGCTTAAATCTTTTCTTTCCGGAGTTCAAGTTTTTTTCTCGTCTATCTCGACGGAACCCCGTCTAATCATCGCAAGGCTTTAATCTTAGTCTGTTCGCCCGTCATTTCTATATCATAATCCTTTCATTTTACCGGAGTTCTTCATGGTGGTTCTCCATCATTTAATTCATTCTTCAAGCGTTCAGCTAATTCTTCCGGAGCAACTCAAGCATTCTTATTCTTTTGCCTCTCGAGTGCAAATAATTCTCCGTATTCTTTTGAAGGGAGTTTTGCATTTCTTCATTCTCAGCTAATCCATCTTTTGGTTGCGGCATAATTCACCTCAAGTTTTGAGATGTTTAAATAAGTCCACAACAAGCTTATTCTTTTCGTCGTTGATTTTCAACAACTCCGTTCAAGCCTTTTTGTGAAGATGCCCTTTCAATTCATTCGTGATGGAAGTTGTCATCTTCTTCTCCATTCTTTTAATTCCATTCTTTAATTCTTTCGGAGGCATTGTCTTGTTCATTTCATCATGTTTTTCTTCCATCTTCTCAGGTTCATGTCCTATTCCATTCTTGTTCAACCGGTGTGCTATTTCTTTCAGTTTCAGCCGGAGTGCTGCCCGTATTCCTTTGTGGAGATTCCTTTCTATCTCTTATCAACTGGAGTGATTTCGAATTCATTCTTGTTCCTTCAACTCGTGCTTCATATCCTTATCCTCTTGGTTCTCATCTTATGCCTTGTTGCACATTTCATCGGAGCTTTCAATCTCGTTCATCTCCGTTGTATCCTTTCTTTTCGTTGTTCAACTCTCAAGGTTCTCTGGTTTCACTCTTTGTCCTTGAAGAACTTTGTTCTTCCTTTTTCCCTTCTGTCTCGTTCCTAAGATCTCGGGACGAGATCTCTTGTTAGTAGGGGAGTGTTGTGACACCCCGAGACCGGTGCGCCAGGTGTCAGCTAGTTATTCGTTGTCAGTGCCATGTCTTTCTGCTTGCATGTTGCATCTTGCCATGTCATCTTGTGTGTTGCATCAGCATGTTTTCAAACTGGCATCCATCCGAGTCTCCTCGTCCTCTCCGTTGCCCGTTCTGAGCCCAGACACACTTGCACGCGCCCGCGGTGCCTCCGAATTTTTATTTTATGAGTGGCTGAAAAATGTTCTCGGAATGGGATGAAACTTGGCGTGTGGTCTTATTATAGTGTAGAGAGGCCGCCTGCCAAATTTCATCGCATTCGGAGCTCGTTTGATAGCCCAACAGATATATATAGCGGCACTAGTCGCCGGTTATTTCGTCGGACGTTTTCGGTCTCCGAAAACCTCCGCGGGCCTTCCTCTCTCTACTCTTCCCTAAGCCCAAGGCCCTCTACACATCCAACTAACCTCCCCTAGGCCCATCCTAACTCACATCGCGATCAGATCCGTCGG
>LR738710.1:439911147-439948913 GCA_902687465.1 Secale cereale | reverse complement strand
ATATATATATATATATATATATATATATATCAGTTTATGTCCTCTACACCATTCACTTATTGCTATTTCTTCAAGCTGATTTTTCCCGCTAAGTGAATGTGATCGGACCCTTCCCCCTCTATGCTAAACTCAACCCATTCTATTCACAAATTCTTCATATGCGTTCTATTTGAAACTTGTTCAAAATCTTCATTGTGTCCTTGTTAGCTGAAGAAATTGCGAACACAACGTTAAAACTTATCTTATCCAAAAATTTCGGTTTTGCCGCTCAAATCATTCCGCATCCCACGACAATACCTATCTATTCACCCACGATCTCACATGATCTCCACTACACAGTACGTGGGTGACACATGTCGTGCGAATGAGAAGGGTCAGGGGCACGTTTGTCCAAATTCTTCGGGCGAACGGTTTTTCGTCTCCACTATAAATACCCCTCCCCTTCCCTCACTTCACTTTTTACTCCGCTCAATCTCTGCTCTCGCTCGAGCTTCTCCAACCCTAGCACCGCCGCTACTTCATCGTCGCCGGTGAGGAAGAGCTTCACTGCCTCGACCTCGTCGCCGTCGTACTCGCGCCGGCCGCATATTTCTTCACTCCGCCGCCGCCATAGTTGTCTTCCTCAGCCAAGTTAGGGCGTGGAAGATCTGCACAGACAAACTTCACTTCTCCATCTCACAGTTCATCGTGTTCTTCATCCAGGGTAATTAAAAATTACTTTTACTGCCCTCCTTGATTCATTTGTTTTCTTCAAAATTCTCAAAATGTGTTTTCTTCTTTAAATCTTCACACACTAAACACCTCACATGCCATCTGTTCTTGATTCGATTTCTCCAAGCTATATTTTCTTCAAGATTCCTCAATTGTGTGGATTTTCAATCTATACAACTCTGGAACCTAAGACAAAGAACGCTTTGTGAAATTCTTCAAGACACATCTGGTCAAATTCCTCAAACTTGTTTTTTTAAAACCTTCTGAGAACACATATGACCTCTCCAAATTCCTCGCAACTATACTCTGTTCACAGGTACTCATGTCCGCTGCTGAATCACTAGGTTCTCATCAACTTAACTCATTTGCAGTGTTCCTCGAAGAAAAGTTGCATACTTCTTCAGAGAATTCAATTGTTCAAATTCCTCGTCTGAAGAAAATGGCTGATGGAAAGAAGCCACAGAAGGGAGGAAAGAGGCATGAGGTCAACACTGCCTTCGAGATACCTGAAGACATATATGCTGACTATTGCACTCCTGATGAGGCAAAGTTCGGAAAAGAGGACAAGAATCAGCGCAAGGTGCGCATACAAAGAATAGAGAGGAGATGGGCAAGAGAGTGGAGGGGCTACAGATATGTGACTCCCAAGTACATGAAGAAATTCACACTCAACCCTCCCTGCCCAAGACCTCCATTGGCACATGGCCAAGTTGCTGATCCCACTAGCCTCAAGCGTGGTGAGGATTATCCTGAAGAATGGGCTAAGCGCCAGGCCAAGTTGGCCAAACAAGCAGTGAGGAAATTCAATGAAGACTCTTCTGCTGCTACTACCACTGCTAAGGCCTCTGCCTCCAAGCCTAAGAAGGCCATGGCTAAGAAGCCTGCTCACAAGCCAAGTGCTTCTTCCTCAATGCCCTCACGACCAGATTCTTCAAAGCCCTCACGGCAAATTACTTAGACTGCTCCTGCTCCTCCAAAGTCCTCAGCTCCTCCACCAAAGTCTTCAGATGCTATAGCAAAATCATCTTCTCCAGTGCATCTTGCCACATGTCAAAGGACTGCAGGCATATCCATTGCCCCAGGAGCCTCTGAAAATTCCTCAGCTGCTCCTAGTTCCTCAACTATACCAAGTTCCTCAGGTGGTCCCTCGCTACTAAAGAAAAAGACCACTACTGGACGCGGCTCTCGCCCAAGTCCTCACAAGAAAAAAGTTGATTTCCAAGTGTCGCCTGATGACGAAGCTGATGATGAAGAACTTGTTCAAATCATCAGAGAGAGGCAAGAAAGGGATGCTAGAGCCAAAGGAAGCGAAGTGCCACTCCTTTTGGATCCAAAGGTGATCCTTGATTTCATTGATCTCTGGCATCAGGACCCCAACACTCCTATGCCTGACTTCAACTTAACACCTGGCCAAAGTCATATGCTGACCGCCTTCATAGGCAAAGAAAAATGGAAATTTGAAAGGGCCAGGCAGACGAAGAAAGTGCAGTACAAGAAGGAGCGCTTCCTGAAGAAGAATGTTGTCAATATGACAAGTGAAGAACTTGTCAAGATTCAGGATGAAATCAAAACCCTCAGTGATGAATTCGATGCATATCACGCAGACTGGATGGGCGCCAAAGTCAGATTTGTGAATTTGATTAAAGGTTTTTCTTCAAGTGCTGCTCGTCAAACGCACATTGAAATTCCTCAGGCTGAAGCATCTGCTCAGTCTACTGAAGGACATGCCAGCACTGCTGAAGAACATCAGGCTGCTGAAGAAAATGAAAATACCAGGGCTGATGACTGCATTCCAGCTGCTGAAGAAATTGCCAGGGCAACCTCTAGTGTTGCGCATGAAGGAAATGTCAGGCCGACTGAAGCTCAAAAGGCTGTGCCTGAAGAACATGAAGAAGTCAAGGCAACTACATCAGTTGTGCCTGAAGAAAAACAACCAGATTCCTCTGCTCCTCCTGCGCCTACACCAACTCCAACCCTTCCATCTGCATCAGATGTGAAGAAGACAAAGGCTGCAGAGCATGCAACTGTGAAGAAAAGGAAGGCATCAGCTTCATCAGATTCTTCAGCCCCGAAGAAGATGAAGCCTTTGACATGCTCGGCTGAAAATCCAATTGATGCCGTTCCAATTTCCTCCATGCCATCGAAGGAACTTATTCCATTCGATCAAGAATATGTGGTACCTAGTGAATCAGATGAAGATATTCCCTCTACTGCTTCCTCAGAGCAGACGGACGAAGAAATTGAAGTGGATAATATCCCTTCAACCCCAATCATCTCCTCGCCTATGCCTCAGTTTACTGCTGAAGAGGCCGGCGTTGAAGAAACTGCTGCCGCTGCTGAATCTGTGAAGACTGTCACTGAAGAGGAACCAGAAATTCCTCAGACTGAAGAACCTAAGATTGCGAATCCAAAAGTTGTGATGCAATTGACTGACACTCCTCAACCCAATCCAAAGGATCCTTTCTCAAGAAAGCAAACTTTCAAGAAGGCTGATTTCTTCGGCGAGCATGTGTTCTTCACTGACTTCAATCCTTATGACTCTGCTCGCATTAGGAAGAGGCGTTTCTGGACTACCAGTCAGGCAAATTTGTATTCCTCAGTGCTATACAATAAAGACAAAGTCTTTGATCATCATCATATTCCTCACGTGGATATGGAATCTCTGCCGTGCTTCGTGCCAGTCCTCAGTGTTCTTCACAAAGCTGGACTGTTGGGTTTCTGCACTAACATGTGCGATTGGAATGAAGAACTAATTCTTCAATTCTATGCAACACTTCACATCACTGGCAATTCTGAAGATGTAAATTCATGGGTGCTGGACTGGATGACCGAAAACACTCACTACAAGGCACCAGCCTCTGAATTACTTCAAGCTCTGCCTCTCAGTCCTCCCACAGAAATAGCACATTGCATGTATGAAGAAACTGAACTCACTGATCACTACATGCAAGTGCTTATGAAGCCCTTGAAGCCTAGTCAAGCCCCACGGACCAAATTCCTCGTGAAGGAATTGATGTTTCTGCCATGGACTGTCTATGGCATTCTGACGAAGACATTGAGTCCAATCAAGGGCCACGACTCAAATGATGAAGAAGTCGTTGGCATCATGAAGAATCTGTTGTTCAACATCATCCATGGTGTTCCCGTCAACTTCCATGATTTCTTCATGAGGACTATGGCAAACGTTGCTCTGTCCCCTTTCAACCTGAAGCCTTATGCTCCATGGATTATGAGATTCATCAGGACAAGGTCTTAAGTGAATTACAAAGCTGACATACTGAATTATTGCAGCTACTTGCGCCCAATTGAAGTCCTCAAGCGGACATTTTCCTCAGCTGATGACAAGGGTAAGGCCACTGCTGTTTTTGATGAAGGCATTCGTCCATTGGATGGTCAATTTTGCAAAGCTGCATCTTACTCCACCAATGATGACTCTGCCACTCATGACTCTGCCGCCAACGCTCCAAAGCCAAATCCTCAAGGCACAGCACCCAGGGTGATGACTGATCATGAGCTTCTCCTCAGTCTTCATCAGAAGGTTGATCACAACCACAAATGGGTTGAGCGTCAGTTTGGTTCAATTCTTCACAACATGACATCTACACACAATGCAGTGAAGAAAAACCATTACTACCTTCATGAAACCCTCAACCGCACCTGGGTTGTTCTGTCTCATCTGTATGGCGAAGAAGATTTGAAGAAAATGGGTCTCAAGGATGACTTTGAATGGTCTGCTGCTCCTCCAAAGAAATACAAGAAGGTCAAGGTTCCTCCCTTGGTGGCCAGCTCCTATTCTTCATCGCGCGAAACCGACGACAATGCGGCAGGGCCTACTTCAACCATCGACCCCAACAGCGCTGGCGCTTCTTCATCATCTTGAGTTCCTTCAGGGGCATTAGTCCTCAGTTTCGCTCCTTTTGGTCATTCGATGACAAAGGGGGGAGAAATTTGAGTTAGTCTTCAAGCTGATATATATATATATATATATATATATCGGCGTTTTTTTGCTAAGTTACAACTCTCGTTCTTCTGATGATTTTGTGGATTGAGTTGTAAACTTAAACTCTATGGTTACCTGATACTTTTGGTGGGTGTTTCTGCATGCTTATTCCTCATTAATGTTATGCACGCATGCTGAATTACATCAGTCACCATATTTCATCATGCATTTCAAATTCTTCATATTATATGTCAAATGCGTGTATGAATTACAAGATATAGGGGGGGATCTCCATGATTCTACTCTTCAAGTGTGCATTGCTTCAAAAGAAAATTCCTCACTATGCACATCTTCAGGGGGAGTTCTTCTATATCTTGCAATCAAATTCCTCAATTTCAGTATTTATACTTCTTATGTTTATCCCCGTTGAAAACTTAACCTATATTGTCATCAATCACCAAAAACGGGGAGCTTGTATGTGCATCTAGTGCCCCTTAGTGATTTTGGTGTATTTAAGACTTATAGGTTAAGGGACTAATATGTTTATGAGTGTCCACAGGTCTATAAGTCTATGAGGAGTTTGATATTTACAGAGAAAGTCAACCCCTAAAAATGAATTTCTTCGACTGAAAACTTTGTACTTCTGAAGACTTTCTGAAGACTTTGAAAGTGAAGAAATTGGTTTGACCTTGAAGACTTGGTATTCATTTGAGGAACATGAAGCGTGAAG
This sequence comes from Secale cereale, assembly GCA_902687465.1. NCBI lineage: Eukaryota > Viridiplantae > Streptophyta > Magnoliopsida > Poales > Poaceae > Secale > Secale cereale. Next base: position 439,943,532 of record LR738710.1, on the reverse strand, counting down.
ACTTTTGTTTTCGTAGTTTCATTTTCTCTTTCTTGAGTCATAGGAAACACCGTACTGTTAAAGGGGGTCGAGGAAATACTAAGGAAAAATTTCCATGTGATGCTCAACTCAAAATCCTACACCTACCAATCCCTTTGAGTGAAGCCATTGGAAATCTCATACAATTCAGTCATATTCTTCAGTGATAGAGACGAAGCTCTTCTGGTCTCTGAGGAATTTGTTCTGACTGAGGAGTTAGGAATTCGCTAGTGCGGATTGCCTACACAGTGAGGAACATGATAGCCCTGAGGAATTTGATACTCAAATTTCCGACCATTGCTGTGCTATGCGCTAGCTGTCCCAAAATATCTACCTACCTAATGGTCATATCACTAGAGGACATTTATGTCTTATCATGTCAGGCTGCTCCCTAGGCTATAAATAGCCGCCCCCTACAACCACTAGCTGGTTGGCTGCTCTGAGAGAAACTGACACTTGTCATAAGAGCAACCCATCCTCCGAGGACTTTGAGCAAAAATCATCAAGTGAAGAAAAACCCAAAACCAAACCCAAACACCTACAAACCCAAAAGTGATTGAGCATCACTGAAGAGATTGATCCTGAGTGGATCCGAAACTTGTTACCTTTGAAGGATGTGCTTCTTCCAGACGGTTAGGCGTCATGGTCTAGAGCATCCAAGAGGAATTGTGGATCGCCGAGTGACTGAGTCTGTGAAGGTTCGGAAGTCACCTGAAGACTTACCACGAGTGATTGGGCGAGGTCTGTGTGACCTTAGCTCAAGGGGAATACGGTGAGGACTTGGTGCCTTGGATTGTGTGTCCAAGACTGGGTGTCCGGGACTGTGTGTCCTCATGTTTGAATACCTAGCCGCCCTAACTAGATGTACAACTAAGACATCAGTTGGAACTAGTCTATCAAATCATTGTCTTCACCAAGCTTACTGGTTCAATTTCCTCAACTCTTTCATTTCTTCACATATGTGTTGTGTGCTTGTTCATATCTATTTTGAAGACTTTGACTGAAGACTTTCTCAATTTCCTCAGTTCAATTTCTTCAGTCTGTTTGTCTTCATCCTGTGTTATCCTGTGATTACGCTTTCTGTACTCTGTGTTTGTCTTCATTTCTTCATGATGACAATGCTTGTATTCTGCTATGTTTACTTCTGAGTACTTATTCCGCTGCAAGTTGTTCTTCGCTAAGGAATTTCCTCAACAGCAAATTCCGCAGTGAAGAATTCATAAAAATCGCCTATTCACCCCCATTCTAGTCGATATAACGCACTTTCAGCATGAAGCATGGCAGAGATTCCATATCCACGTGAGGAATATGCTGATGATCGAAGACCTTGTCTTTGTTGAATAGCACTGAGGAATAGAAATTTGTGTGACTGGCAGTCCAGTAATGCCTCTTCCTAATGCGACCAGAGCCATAAGGATTGTAGTCAGTGAAGAACACATGCTTGCCAAAGAAATCAGCCTTCTTGAAACTTTGCTTTCTTGAGAAAGGTTCCTTTGGCTTGAGTTGAGGAGTGCCAGTCAATTGCATCACAACCTCCGGATTCGCAATCTCAGGTTCTTCAGTCTGAGGAATTTCTGGTTCCTCTTCAGTGGCGGTCTTCATAGATTCAGCAGCAGCAGTAGTTTCTTCAGCACTTGTGGCTGGAATGTCTTCATGGACAGACTGTGTGGGATGAGTTTCTTCAGAGCCCAATGGAACAGTTTGCGCTGGGGACTGAGGAATTTGTTGCAATGGAGTGAACAGAGGGGAGTTGGGATGCTGACTATCCCAAAATTTATCATTCATCAAAGGAGTAGCACTCCCAATGTCCATGTCCGAGTCATGTTCTTCCAATTCCTCTTCAGCAGTGAACTGAGGCATGGGCGAGGAGATGATTGGGGTAGAAGGGATTTCATCCACTTCAATTTCTTCATCCGTCTGCTCTGAGGAAGCAGCAGAGGGAATATCTTCATCTGATTCACTCGGAATCACATATTCTTCATCAAACAGAATAAGTTCCTTTGATGACATGGATGAAATGGGAACGACATCGATTGGGTTGTCAGCTGAGCTTGTCAAAGGCTTCATCTTCTTTGGAGCTGAAGAATCTGATGAAGCTGATGCCTTCCTGTAATGCCCAGTATGAGATTATACCTCCCACGTTCTTCATCGAACTCCCATACAACTTTGTGCCATCTCCAGTGTAGTTCTCAACGGTACCTGCAGCTGGTGGTTGTGTAGAATCTGTGATCCACGGAGGACTCAACAATCCCGTTCCTGGGTAGCAAAACTATCAAAGCCTTAGGTGTGGAAAAGGCTTAAAAGAAGGTTGCAGCAGCACTAGCACTAGCTTACGTGTTTAGAGCGAGAAGAGAAAGTGCCAACGATCGACAAAGTGATCACGAAGTGATCCTAACTAAGCACGTCAAACATAACCCCACCGTGTTCACTTCCCGAACCCCTTTTGGAAAATGACCGTCACGGTTACTCACGCTGGTAGTGTATTCTGAACATGGTGTCAAGTTTTCTACAACCGGATATTAACAAATTCCCATCTGCCACATAACCGCAGGCACGGCTTTCGAAAGATCAAACCCTGCAGGGGTGTCCCAACTTAGCCCATCACAAGCTCACAATCTGCGGAGTCGCAACTCCAAGGTGGGAAGACCTGAGTATTCTCGAAATCCCGTGCTCAAGATATTCCGACATAGGTAAAACTAATCCAGCATGACCTCCCGGCGTGCCGACACCCTGACAGTAGTCGCGCGTATCTAGTCTCAGGCCACGACCGGATGGGTGATCATACAGGTAATACCAGATACCTCGGGTTTCCCCAAGGCAGCCCCGCATAACCCCCAGTTTGGACCAACACTCATGAGGAGCACTGGCCCGGTTTGTAAAATTAAGTCCTCGGGGTCCCGAAAGTCCCTATGCAAGTTATTTAGTTATGGAAAATGTAAAACCAATGTCGGGCCTTGCTGGAAAAGCTTTAGCGCTAAGCGGGTTATCGAGGGGGGACCATAAACCCCAACCGCGTTAGGGACGTAAAATCAAGGAACATAACACCGGTTTAAACGGTTCCTAGGTGGCATGACTGGAACAAAACACCAAGCAAGAGGCTTAGCCTTCCACCCATTACCAATATATAGATGATTTAGTTTAACAGATTATATATTGTGATATCCCAACAAAAACTTCATCATGAAGCAAGAATCCTCAAGTCTTCTCCTGCAACTAACAATGCTATAAGAGGGGCTGATCGAAGCTTACGTAGCCAATCGAAGGTTTGCTAGGTTTGGTGGTTAGAGAGTTTCATGGCATCAATAGGAGGCTGGCAAACAGACATAGGCATCGAGGCAATAAGCTAAAGAGCGAGACATCTAGCATAGGCAAGGATAGTAATGATATCTGGGTCAGGTCATCTTGCATGTTGAGTCGTCGATGAGATCGTAACATTGCTCCTCACACTCAACCTTGGTAGGAACCTCGTACTCGGTCTCAGCTCCGGGCTCTACTCAACACAAGAATACAACATGGCACAATATCAAACACGGTGCAATGCACAATCAACATGATGCAAGTATGATGTGCGTATGCATGTGGAAGCACTTGAGCCTAAGGAGAAGATGATGAAGAAGGCCTCATCTTGGAAAACCAAGAAAGCCACTGGATAGAGGGGAAGATTTCGGTTGAAATCGATATAAAGATCGCCGAAAACAGACACACGGTTTGCAAATGGCAAGCAAAACAATATTCACACAAAACTGCAGTTTACAGCCACATGTCATCTTTGGAGCAAGAAATAATTATGCTACAGCACTCAAACATGGAGACAAAGGGCATGGATGTGAAGTAGACATGATACTTAACAAGCGTGAACTTAGAACACACCCAAAAACCTACTGGAACACAATTAACCAAGCATGGCAAGTTGCAATAAATTTATCCAGACTTAGTCAAAATCTAGGAAGGCAAAAACATCATCACGATACTGCCTTCGAAGGCACAAAACAACATGCATATCAACTTCACTAAGTATATAAAGATCATGGACATGTAGTAGACATAGCATACATCAAACAACTCCATTGGAGCAACTCCATAGGAGGCATGGATCAATAACAACAAGCTTCACCAAATTGATCATGCTGATAAAACCCTGGCAGGTAAAAATTTATAGCAACTTGAGAGCAAGAAATAAATAAGCTATAGCAGGCCATATATGCAAATCAGGGCATGGATGGATAGAGCATAACATGGACATCAAGGAATGATCATTTGACATACTAAAACATGCATGGATTTGAGTGGGGCATCAAGCAAACATAGCATCAGGTTAAACAGATTCCAGACTTGGCAGTTTTTTCACTAAGTATAAAACAGCAACATTGGCATGGCATGTTTACAAGCTTGTTTAAGTCACCTCAAGGCATATCATGGAAAGTGGATTGCACCACAGCAAAGACCATATGATGGTTCTTCTAAAACATATAGACATGTGACATGAGGACAAACACATCAATAGCAATGAGCAAGTCAAAACAGCATCTCACAACAAGTTTCAGCACTTAACAGCCACATGCACTTTTGCAATAGAGATTAACATGGCAATATGACACCTAACATGAATGCTACAGCAACCATCATGTAGAGCACTTCACAATGAACATTTTGACCTATCATATGCTCCATTTGGACCAACATGCACAAAGTTGTCACATCTCAAACATGGCAACAAATTAACAAGTAACAACAGTTTTAAACATATAGCACTCTTGCAACGATGATTAGAGCATCAAGATGAACTCAAACAAACATCCCATAGTGGAAAAAAATGAAGAGCACATCACAACAAACATTTTGATATATTACACGCCCAAAACGGATCTACGAGCACGAATTTACAGCCATGCAAAGGTGGCAACAAATTATGGAAAACTGGGGACTTAGTGGATTTTATACCTCATGAAAAGTCAACGGGATGAGGATATCCCGGGACGAGGAGGAGCGGATCGGGGCGAGGCGCGTTTGGTTGGCCTGACTGGTGGATCTGGTCCCAAAATCCAGATCGGGACGGCGACGGCTCCGGCGATCGCCGGCGATGGAGAAGGCGGTGGCAGTGCGGGGCACCGGCGGCGGGCAGTGGCCGGCCGGCTGGCGGCGGTGATGCCGCGGCGGCGGCGGACGGGTGATGTGACGCCCGAAGACCGACATCCCAGAAGATTCTAGATGTTCCGGGTTCTTCCGTGTGCTTCATTTGTGCTTGTGTTATTTATTTTGCATTGCATCATGTCATCATGCCATCATGACTTTAATTCTGCAACTCAACCAAATAAGTCATGTGGACCTTCGGTCCATTTAAATCGAGGGAAGAGTGACTTCTCTTTATAACATATCCTCCTAATAATTATGGAGCTATTATAATTAATTCATTAATTTGGAATATCCAAACACACTTGCAATTAATTCTCTTGCCTTTGTTATCTTAATTCCCGGCCTCAGACTTGTCCTCAAATTCTAGCCCCTTTGGATTCTTCTAAAGGGTTTTCTAAATTCAAATAGTTTGACTTTTATTCAAACTTGTTTGAATTTTCATCTTCCATAAACCTTCCATCATTTTTATTTATTTTCCTTACATTTTTGTGAGTCCAGGGATTTTTACCCTATGCCCAATTCTTTCCCTAACCTTTGCTCTTCTCTCTTTTTCTCCTTCCTTTTTTTCTGTAAAATAAAGAGAAAGGAGGAGGGCAGCCGCAGCCCAGCCTCCTCCCTGCGGCCAAGTCGGCCCAATCTCTTCCTAGCCGGCCCATCAGGCCTTCTGCAGCCCAGCCGCGCCCCCCTTCTAACCCTAAGTCTCCGAGCCATCCTCCCCGCAGCTCTCCCCCTCGTCCTCCCGAGCGCCGCCAGTCGCTCGCATCCATCCCTCTTCGTCGATCCCCATCATCTCCACCACGCGCCCCCCTCTCGCTCGCTGGACCTCGAGGCCGGCCACCGCCTCATCTTCCCCCGCAGTGCCTCCGCGCACCTCACCTCTCCTCCGCCGCGCGCCGTGGCCTCCTTCCTCGCGCCATGGCGCCGTCCAGCGCCGCCATCCCCCTCGCGACGCCAGTCAGAGGCCACCTCATCGGCCCTCCTCCTTCCGCGCGCCAGGATCGACGTTCCCTCGCGCCGACTCGCCGTTCGCCTCCTTCTTCGGATGCGCCGACCGCCAGGGTGAAGCTCCGCGGCGGCCACCGGAGCTGCTGCCGACGCGCCGTCTCCGCGACCTCCGTGCCTCCACGACCACCGGCGCCGCCAAGGCCACTGCCCCACGCGCCTCCTCGCCCTCCGAACTCCTCCACAGGCCAGTGCAGCAGCCGCTGGAGCTCTTCTCCGCGTGTGCTTAGAACCAGGGACGTCTCTTGCCTGGGTTCCAGTGCCCCTCCTTGCCTCCTCCTTGCTGTTGCTGCTTCGAGTTGGGTGTTGCCATGAGCAGTCAACGCCGAGCTCCGCTGTTGGCTCGCCACCATCGCCCTGACAGGCGCTCAGCCTCCCCAGTGTTGTTGCCAAGACCGGCCAGATCGCCTACATGGACAAGCTGCCGACCTCCGCTGCCTTCGTGCACGCGCATGCCCGTTGCTGTTGCTTCGCCGCCCGCAGATTTTGGACACTCCAAGTCCCTCAAAGCATCAAATTCGACTACAAGGAGAAACGCCAAGTTCCTCTTCAAATGTACGGCTACCTCCGGTTGGTTTTCGGCAAGTTCAACGACGACCACTACGACACGTCAAGTACCACTACCGTCGTCGACGAACCGTGAACAGAAACGCCAACGTGCACGACTACCGTCGCCCCAGAAACGATGGAATCGTCAAGTACCTCTCCGAACGGAACGACTACATCCTCTACCGTCGACCCCGAACATCTTCCGAAACGTGAATGGCTACGAACGTGTACCACGTCCCGCGAGTACCACTACTTACCTCGACGATCTCGATCCTCCCCGAAACGAACGTTCCGAAGGTATAACCCCGAGACGATGACCCGTGGACTGCTTGTGTTGTATGAGATGAAGTACATGTTTGCTCGTGTCCGTGTGCCCGTCTTTGTCGCCGACTCGTGGGAACCCGGAAGCCGTGATCACCCCACCTTTCATCTTGTTCGACACGCTCACGCCACCTTTCTTTTGCACCAGTCTCTCGACGAGTTACCGGAACCGAGATGTTGCCGTTGCACCATTTTTGGATCGTTGCCGTGGCACCCTTTCCTTCCACCACGGTGACAATACTTCATATCTCTTCATGTTAACGTTTAACTAAAAATTGCATAAACTTGATCATGTCATCCGCATCATGTTAACAACATTAAAATGTGTGATTTGTTGTTGCTTAAAATTGCTAAACATGCACATGGGGATTTTCCGGAATTGTTGTTGTAGTTTCCGGCCTCATTTAAACATGTTGCTTGTGTTGTTTTTCTGTGCTTCCTACCTTGCCATGTATTGCTTCCTATATAGACTTGTCATGCATCATACCTTGCCATGTATTGCATCATATAGACTTGTGTTGTTTTGTTGTGCTTCCTACCTTGCCAGGTTTTGCTTCCTGTACAGACTTGTAGTGCATCCTATGTAGACTTGTGTTGCATCATACTTGATTGAGCATATTGTCATGTCTCGTCTGGTGTGTTTACCGTATTGCTTGTTTCTTTCCGGTTTGCTTCCCTCGTTAGCTTCGGGTTCGTTCCGGACTTGTGAGGTTCTGTTCGACTACTTCGTGGGCTTGTTCTTCTCCCTCGCGGAATCCCAGGCAAGATGATCATACCCTTGGATACCTTTACTATCATTGCCATGCTTAGTAGTCTCGATGCTATCGTTACATGTCGCGCTACCCATCTTTTTGTCAGCCCCTCTCCTTGATGCCATGAAACCTCTAACCTTTGAAACCTTCCTAACAAAACCATTGTTTGGCTATGTTACCCGCTTGCTCAGCCCCTCTTATAGCGTTGTTAGTTGCAGGTGAAGATGAAGATCGTTCCAGGTGGGAACTTGTTGTTGGAATATCACAATATGCTATATATATATTAACACACCTATATACTGGGCAAGGGTGGAAGGCTTGGCCTTTTGCTCGGTGTTTTGTTCCACTCATGCCACCTTAGGCGCCGATAAACCGGCATTATGTTCCTTGATTTTGCGTTCCTTACACGATGGGTATATGGGTACCCCTTGACAGTTTGTCTTTGAATAAAAATCCTCCAGCAAGGCCCAACAATGGTTTTAATTTGCCTCATAATAACAACTTAATTAATTAATTAAAATTGCATAGGGGGTCGCGTCCCCGGGGATTCTTCTACATAGCAGGGGGGCCAATGCTGATGGTGTTGGTCCCAAATAGAGCAGCTTGCGGCGCCGCCCCTTGGAAACTTGGTGTATCTGGTCGCTGTAACCATAGCTCATCCGGACGTGGCCTGAGACGACATACGCGCGGCTACTATCAGGGTGTCGGCACGCCGGGAGGTCTTGCTGGACTTGTATTACCATTATTGAAATGTCTTGTGCACCGGGATGCCGAGCCTGATCGGATTTCCCTAAGATAAGGGGTGATGATATTATATTTATCACTTCAGCTGATCGTGAGAGCTTGTGATAGGATAAGTTGGGACACCCCTGCAGGGTTATGAACTTTCGAAAGCCGTGCCCGCGGGTATGTGGCAGATGGGAATTTGTTAATGTCTGGTTGTAGAAAACTTGACACAGGATCCGAAGTAAAACACACAACTGTGTGAGTAACCGTGACTGTCTCTTTTCACTTTGAGAAGAGAACACGGTGGGGTTATGTTTGACTCGTAGGTAGTTCAGGATCATTTAGCGATCACTGCTAGTTTGCGACCGTTTGCGTAGATGCTCACCTTATTCTTGTACTCGTAAGCTAGCCACCATATTATGCTTAGCCGCTGCTGCAACCTCACCACTTTACCTCTTCCTACCCATAAAGCTTTGCTAGTCTTGATACCCATGGTTATGGGATTGCTGAGTCCTCGTGGCTCACAGATACTACAACACCAGATGCAGGTTCAGCCGAGATTGATGCAGGAGATGGATCAGAACTTCTAGGAGTTCCATGAAGAGAGTGGCCGTATGCTTGTGACATTTTCGACGATCAGTAGTGGTTTCTACTAGGGGCGATTCGGACCTGTGGCTTTATGTATTTGGTATATTTCTTTTGGATCTTTGCCCGTAGTCGGGTTGTGATGTTTTGGATGATGATTTGCTTATGTAATGTAATGTGTGACGTGGCGAGTGTAAGCCAACTATCCTTTTGCATTTTCATCCCTATTTTTACATGAGTCGTGCAAAGATACCGAACTTGAGATCATTCCAGAATGGGCTTATACCTTTAAGTCGTGCCTCGACACATAGGAGGTATAGTCCCATCCTGGGCATTACAAGTTGGTATTCAGAGCCTTCTCCGACCTAGGAGCCCCCACTCATTGATCGAATCGTTGACGGTTGAGTCTAGGCACACACATGAAAATGTTTTGAGTCTTATATATATATCGGAGAGTAGGATTTCTTTTTATTCCTCATCCTTTTTCACTCTGGTGAGGACTCCTGACGATTACTTGTCTCTTCTACTCTAAAAAATTTACAAATTTTTTTTAGGAATCTCGCGAGTATTGTTTGGATTGTTTCGATGTCTTTGTGACGAGAACATTGTTCTCGATGCCTCCTGTCATTTAGGGGTTGTGACAGTGTTCCGGGGAGTTGAGCTCCGAGGTGTTGTCGTCACAAATATATCGCAGCAGTTCTGGAATACTTAAGACGGCCGACATCGAAAACTCTCCTATGCGGTTAGTGGCAAGATAACCCCGACATCACCCAGTACTGGGGAGGTAGTTCGGGAGTATTGCCATAGCTTGTATAGCAGATGTGTTTCGAAGGTCCGAGGTAAACGGTTTCCGGGAATAACTGGTTATGTGTTGAAGGATGGATACAACTGGATGTAGGATTAGAGTTGAGTGCGCGATGCTTCCCCTGTATCCCCAACACCTGATTGCATAACTAGAAACTTTCGGAAATTAATAGGTGGGTTCATCTAGTAGTTCATAGGCATTCTTCCAACGAATGCATGATATGGAGTTTGGGGTTAAACATTGAGTAAAGTGGTTTATGGGTGTTGTTCCGATGGGGAGTTGCATCTTAAAGGGTCCTTGGCTATGCTGATCCGGGGATTGCAAAACCCTTTTGTAACACGTTCCATGAGATTTCAGCACGAATATGTCAAATGAAACTTCTATCTTGTATTTGTTCTATCTGCTCCTTGTTGCTTTTTATTTACCTTTTGTTCTCCCAAGTGGCTTCTCGACAAGTTGATGTACCATCAAGCTAAGGAATTCATTCGTTCAATTCTCTGTTCAGATGATATTGTGAAGATTATGTTGCAACATATCTATCCGTTGTTTTCATTTTGATCCTGGTATTTGAGTTGCTTCGATGTCAAATGTTGATTCCATACCTTCCTAATCGGTATTATCATATTTCTATGGGAGTGCTAATCCTTCTTGATCGTCAAGATTTTCATGTTAATCCTTTTCAGCCGGTGTGCCTTCTCTTCAAGTTATTCCATACGGGCGTCGTTGAGAAATCCGACGATTTGTCTATTCCATTCATCCCAAATTGTCTTTGTTTTCCCCGCCCTCCCTCCCTTCTTATTCGAGGAGTCAGAAATTCTAGAATGAATTATCCATTTTATTCTTGTGAGGTTTCTTCATTCATTTCCTTCAATGTTCTTATCCGGTGAATTATCGTGAAATGCTCAAGAGTTTCAAGTTCATCATTCTTAATTCGAATATTCTTCTCGGTGGACTAAATCCAAGCTTCCGTATTTATCATATATGTGCCTCTTCTTTCACATGTTTTCCAATGTGGGAATTTCTTATCCGAAGGCTCTCTTATTTCTTCACATATCTTTATTCTTATCCGGAGTGTTGAAGATATCTCAGATGATCCGCGTTTCCATTCTTAATCCTTTCAAGCTATTTTGAGGATTGTTATCTTACTCAAGCCATTTAATTCAACCGGTGCAATATCTCTTAAGCAATCTTTTTCAACGGTGATTTCTTTAGTGGGCCCTAACCCACAGGTTTTTTTCCCGGATCTTACGTGACTCTTCTAAATTTTCTAGAGTTATACTCAAATTCTTTTCAAAGTGTGACGTAAGTATGGATTCCATCAGTCATATGTCTTCTCCCAGATCGTTTTCAAATTCTTTTCATGTTTGGTTAAACCTTCCATCTTTTTATTCTTCCGTAGTATCTCAAATTCTTCAAGGTGGTTCTCGTTGTCATTCTCAGCATTGAAGATCGAAGAAGAGTTTCTCTTAAATCTTGGCCCGCTCTCTTGATGAGTTGTGGTTCTAGCTTCATGCCATCCTCATTATTGTTCCGATTGTGAGGAATTCTTTTTATACCCGTCCGAAGCATTTCATGAATTCTTTCCATTGTGATCCTCCGAAGGCCATCATTTCAGAAGATTTCTTCGTTCTCGGTTTTCAACTTCGTCCTCCAACTATTCTTAATTGATGCTTCTTCGTTCGTCTCCATATTCTTACGGGGGTTCTTTCAAGATTACTCTTCCATTGTTATCGTATTAATTCATTTTCTCTTTTCATAATCCTACCGGTGAGTTGTTCAAGATTTTTCTCAAATTCGGCTATACCTCTCTCCAATCCTTTTCAAGAAGAATAGGTAGTGTGCCAAATCCATTGCTTGTCGCCAATTTAAATTGGTGAAGGATATGCATAACATAAATCTTATTCTAGTTTCTTCCAAGAGGTTAATCCCTTCCTTCGGAGTTTGTTCAGAAGGAATATATTCTCGGTTCTTGGTTGTTCATCTTTTCTTCCGGAGTTCCAAACTCTCTCAATTATCTTGTCACGGAGCTCCATCTAATTCATCATAGGCCTTGAATCTTTTTCTTTTCATCTTTCACTTCTCATGCTTTCATTACCGGAGTTTTCATGGGGGTTCATCAAGATTTAATTCATCCTCAAAGTCTTCATCAAGATTCTTGTTGGAGCTCAAGCATTCTTCATCATGCTTTCCAAGTGCAATTCTTTCTACCTTATTGTTTGAGATGGTGGTATGTCATTTTGATAATTTCCCTTCATGTTTGATGATTCACGAGTTATCAAGAATGAGATATTTAAAACCATCTTATTCTTCATTCATGAAATCTTTCAACCCTTCAATTTATTCGTTGAAGTAATCTTGGGTTGTATCTCACCTAAAAGCTTTCCCTGAGAATTGCGGCTATTATGGTGCTTATAAATGACCCAAGTTCTTCATTTATCCTCCCGGTGACATAAGTTTATCGTCTCCTTGTTGATCTCAATCCAATCAAATGTTTTCGTAAGTGGCTGGTTGTCACCTCTTAATTTTGAGATGTTTTCCATAAGCCCACTACAAGCATATTCTTTTCGTTGTTGATTTTCCAAGAACTCCGTTCAATCCTTCTTCGTAAGGATGCTCTTTCAAACTCATTCGTGGGAGAAGTTCTCATTTTCTTCTTCGTTCTTTCTCTCCAACGATCTAGCATCTATTCTTTCATTCCGGAGGCATTGTAATATTGCTCTCTTCGTCCCATCATCTTGTCATATCAAGATCATATTCTTCCCTTGCTTGTCTATTTAACCGGAGTGTTGTGCCCTCCATTCAAGTTCCGTCATCTTATTTAGTTTTTTCCCCTCTATTTTCAACCGGAGTGCTGTCGGAATCCTTCTTACCCCTTGTGCCATTCTTTCTATGTTTCAGAGGCTGTGTGTTGTTGTTTTCATCAAGTATTACTCCATCTCCTCAAGCTCATGTTAACTCCTTCCAGTTTTAGACGAAGTGTTGTCCAAATTATTTCGTTCTTATTCCTTCTCCGTCTTGTTTTAACCGGAGTGGTTTTGAAATTCTTTCGTCATCCATGAGCTCTTGTTTCATGTCTTTCAACATGCAAGGTTCTCGTGGTGTTCCTTGTTCCTCTTTTCTAACGGAGTTTTCATATTTGTTCATCTCCGTTGTATTCTTCTTTCAATTTGGTCAACCTCTCAAGGTGCATGGTTTCACTCGTTTGTCGAAGAAGCAACTTTGTTTTACCTCTTCCTTTATCCTCTTCTATCCGGTGCCATCTTCAGGATCTCGGGTCGAGATCCTCTGTTAGTGTGGGAGAGTTGTGACGCCCGAAGACCGACGTCCCAGAAGATTCCAGATGTTCTGGGTTCTTCCGTGTGCTTCATTTGTGCTTGTGTTATTTATTTTGCATTGCATCATGTCATCATGCCATCATGACTTTAATTCTGCAACTCAACCAAATAAGTCGTGTGGACCTTCGGTCCATTTAAATCGAGGGAGAGTGACTTCTCTTTATAACATATCCTCCTAATAATTATGGAGCTATTATAATTAATTCATTAATTTGGAATATCCAAACACACTTGCAATTAATTCTCTTGCCTTTGTTATCTTAATTCCCGGCCTCAGACTTGTCCTCAAATTCTAGCCCCTTTGGATTCTTCTAAAGGGTTTTCTAAATTCAAATAGTTTGACTTTTATTCAAACTTGTTTGAATTTTCATCTTCCATAAACCTTCCATCATTTTTATTTATTTTCCTTACATTTTTGTGAGTCCAGGGATTTTTACCCTGTGCCCAATTCTTTCCCTAACCTTTGCTCTTCTCTCTTTTTCTCCTTCCTTTTTTTTCTGTAAAATAAAGAGAAAGGAGGAGGGCAGCTGCAGCCCAGCCTCCTCCCTGCGGCCAGGTCGGCCCAATCTCTTCCTAGCCGGCCCATCAGGCCTTCTGCAGCCCAGCCGCGCCCCCCTTCTAACCCTAAGTCTCCGAGCCATCCTCCCCGCAGCTCTCCCCCTCGTCCTCCCGAGCGCCGCCAGTCGCTCGCCTCCATCCCTCTTCCCCGATCCCCATCGTCTCCACCACGCACCCCCCTCTCGCTCGCTGGACCTCGAGGCCGGCCACCGCCGCATCTTCCCCCGCAGTGCCTCCGCGCCCCTCACCTCTTCTCCGCCGCGCACCGTGGCCTCCTTACCCGCGCCAAGGCGCCATCCAGCGCCGCCATCCCCCTCGCGACACCAGTCAAAGGCCACCTCATCGGCCCTCCTCCTTCCGCGCGCCAGGATCACCGTTCCCTCGCGCCGACTCGCCGTTCGCCTCCTCCTTCGGATGCGCCGACCGCTAGGGCGAAGCTCCGCGGCGGCCACCGGAGCTGCTGCCGACGCGCCATCTCCGCGACCTCCGCGCCTCCACGACCACCGGCGCCGCCAAGGCCGCTACCCCGCGCGCCTCCTCACCCTCCGAGCTCCTCCACGGGCCGGTGCAGCAGCCGCTGGAGCTCTTCTCCGCCTGTGCTTCGAACCAGGGATGCCTCTTGCCTGGGTTCCGGCACCCCTCCTTGCCTCCTCCTTGCTGTTGCTGCTTCGAGTTGGGTGTTGCCATGAGCAGTCAACGCCGAGCTCCGCTGTTGGCTCGCCACCATCGCCCTGACAGGTGCTCAGCCTCCCCGGTGTTGTTGCCAAGACGGCCAGATCGCCTACATGGACAAGCTGCCGACCTCCGCTGCCTTCGTGCACACGCATGCCCGTTGTTGTTGCTTCACCGCCCGCAGATTTTGGACACTCCAAGTCCCTCGAAGCATCAAGTTCGACTACAAGGAGAAATGCCAAGTTCCTCTTCAAATGTACGGCTACCTCCGGTTGGTTTTCGGCAAGTTCAACGACGACCACTACGACACGTCAAGTACCACTACCGTCGCCGAAGAACCGTGAACGAAAACGCCAACGTGTACGACTACCGTCGCCCCGGAAACGATGGATTCGTCAAGTACCTCTCCGAACGGAACGACTACATCCTCTACCGTCGACCCCAAACATCTTCAGAAACGTGAACGGCTACGAACGTGTACCACGTCCCGCGAGTACCACTACTTCCCTCGACGATCTCGATCCTCCCCGAAACGAACATTCCGAAGGTATAACCCCGAGACGATGACCCGTGGACTGCTTGTGTTGTATGAGATGAAGTACATGTTTGCTCGTGTCCGTGTGCCTGTCTTTGTCGCCGACTCGTGGGAACCCGGAAGCCGGGATCATCCCACCTTTCATCTTGTTCGACACGCTCACGCCACCTTTCTTTTGCACCGGTCTCTCGACAAGTTACCGGAACCGAGATGTTGTCGTTGCACCATTTTTGGATCGTTGCCGTGGCACCCTTTCCTTCCACCACGGTGACAATACTTCATATCTCTTCATGTTAACGTTTAACTAAAAATTTCATAAACTTGATCATGTCATCCGCATCATGTTAACAACATTAAAATGTGTGATTTGTTGTTGCTTAAAATTGCTAAACATGCACATGGGGATTTTCCGGAATTGTTGTTGTAGTTTCCGGCCTCATTTAAACATGTTGCTTGTGTTGTTTTTCTGTGCTTCCTACCTTGCCATGTATTGCTTCCTGTATAGACTTGTCATGCATCATACCTTGCCATGTATTGCATCATATAGACTTGTGTTGTTTTGCTGTGCTTCCTACCTTGCCATGTTTTGCTTCCTGTATAGACTTGTAGTGCATCCTATGTAGACTTGTGTTGCATCATACTTGATTGAGCATTTTGTCATGTCTCGTGTGGTGTGTTTACCGTGTTGCTTGTTTCTTTCTGGTTTGCTTCCCTCGTTAGCTTCGGGTTCGTTCCGGAGTTGTGAGGTTCTGTTCGACTACTTTGTGGGCTTGTTCTTCTCCCTCGCGGAATCCCAGGCAAGATGATCATACCCTTGGATACCTTTACTATCATTGCCATGCTTAGTAGTCTCGATGCTATCGTTATATGTCGCGCTACCCATCTTTTTGTCAGCCCCTCTCCTTGTTGCCATGAAACCTCTAACCTTTGAGACCTTCCTAGCAAAACCATTGTTTGGCTATGTTACCCGCTTGCTCAGCCCCTCTTATAGCGTTGTTAGTTGCAGGTGAAGATGAAGATCGTTCCAGGTGGGAACTTGTTGTTGGAATATCACAATATGCTATATATATTAACACACCTATATACTGGTCATGGGTGGAAGGATTGGCCTTTTGCTTGGTGTTTTGTTCCACTCATGCCACCTTAGGCGCCGATAAACCGGCATTATGTTCCTTGATTTTGCGTTCCTTACACGATGGGTATATGGGGACCCCTCGACAGTTCGTCTTTGAATAAAACTCCTCCAGCAAGGCCCAACATTGGTTTTAATTTGCCTCATAATAACAACTTAATTAATTAATTAAAATTGCATAGGGGGTCGCGTCCTCGGGGATTCTTCTACATAGCAGGGGGGCAGTGCTGATGGTGTTGGTCCCAAATAGAGCAGCTTGCGGCGCCGCCCCTTGGAAACTTGGGGTATCTGGTCACTGTAACCAAGCTCATCCGGACGTGGCCTGAGACGAGATACGCGCGGCTACTATGAGGGTGTCGGCACGCCGGGAGGTCTTGCTGGACTTGTTTTACCATTGTCGAAATACCTTGTGCACCGGGATGCCGAGCCTGATCGGATTTCCCTAAGATAAGGGGTGATGATATTATATTTATCACTTCAGCTGATCGTGAGAGCTTGTGATGGGCTAAGTTGGGACACCCCTGCAGGGTTATGAACTTTCGAAAGCCGTGCCCGCGGTTATGTGGCAGATGGGAATTTGTTAATGTCCGGTTGTAGAAAACTTGACAGAGTGTCTGAAGTAAAACACACAACTGTGTGAGTAACCGTGACTGTCTCTTTTCACTTTGAGAAGAGAACACGGTGGGGTTATGTTTGACTCGTAGGTAGTTCAGGATCATTTAGCGATCACTACTAGTTTGCGACCGTTTGCGTAGATGCTCACCTTATTCTTGTACTCGTAAGCTAGCCACCATATTATGCTTAGCCGCTGCCGCAACCTCACCACTTTACCTCTTCCTACCCATAAAGCTTTGCTAGTCTTGATACCCATGGTTATGGGATTGCTGAGTCCTCGTGGCTCACAGATACTACAACACCAGATGCAGGTTCAGCCGAGATTGATGCAGGAGATGGATCAGAACTTCTGGGAGTTCCATGAAGAGAGTGTCGCATGCTTGTGACGTTTTCGACGATCAGTAGTGGTTTCTACTAGGGGCGATTCGGACCTGTGGCTTTATGTATTTGGTATCTTTCTTTTGGATCTTCGCCCGTAGTCGGGTTGTGATGTTTTGGATGATGATTTGCTTATGTAATGTAATGTGTGACGTGGCGAGTGTAAGCTAACTATCCTTTTGCATTTTCATCCCTATTTTTACATGAGTCGTCCAAAGATACCGAACTTGAGATCATTCCAGAATGGGCTTATACCTTTAAGTCGTGCCTTGACACATAGGAGGTATAGTCCTATCCTGGGCATTACAGGTGATGCCCGAAGGGCGGCGGCGGCGATGCTCCGCGACGGGCCGGCGGCGAGGCCCCGCGGAGGCGGGCGTCGGGGAGCGGGAGGCGACGGGCACTGGGGGCAGAGGGCGCGCGGGTCGGGCGGGCCCCGCCTGGGCCCGATGGGCCGGCGGCGCGGGGAGGAGAGAGAGGCGGCGACAGGACACGTGGCACGACCGGATTCGTCCGGGCCGGCGCACGGACGTGTCCGACAGCAAGGGAGGAGGTTTTTTTTAGGGTTTCGTCCGCAAAATGGACGTGGGGGACGTTTTTATAGGCATAGGGAGCTAGGATACTCCAAATGGGGAGCGGTATTTGCCCACACGTTCGTGATCCGACGACCGAGATGATGGGAGTGGTTGTGCTGGGTCAGTGGGCTGTTGTGCAGGGGGTCTTGGGCCAAAAGTAAGAGGAGCTTTTAGCCCACTAGGTTAACCGTTAAAGTACCAAATGAACTCCAAACGCGACGAAACTTTACAGGCGGCCTACACGTACAAAAACAGCAACGCACGACAAGTCTCACCTCATTCCAGGAACGTTACACGGCCACACACGAAAGAAGGACTCGGGGGTGCCACGGGCACGTGTGTGAGTGTCGGAACTCGAAACAGACAACTGGAAGAGACGAGCAGGACCGGGTGCAAGTGACAACACGAATGCAATGCAATGCACATGATAACATGACATGGATGAAATGCACACACGCACGCGACAAAACGAAGAAACACGAAATGAAAGAAGAGCCCAGAATGGAATTGATGAAGTCAACGTTTCATATAATGCCATAAATGGAAGGTGTTACATTTGGGGTATTACAAACTCTCCTCTACTACAAAAAGATCTCGTCCAGAGATCTAGGACTGGAAGAAGGAAGGATACTCGTAACGAAGGTGATCTTCTCGTTCCCACGTAGCTTCTCGATCGGTATGGTGTGACCACTTCACTTTCAAGAACTTGATGGACTTGTTGCGGGTCTTGCACTCGGTTTCTTCAAGAATAGCAACAGGGTGCTCACGGTAAGACAAGTCTTGTTGAAGACCAATCTCCTCGAACGGAATAGTGCGTTCAGGTGTCTTGAAGCATTTGCGGAGTTGAGATGCGGGAAACACATCATGAACATTTGCAAAGTTGGAGGGGAGCTCGAGTTGGTAGGCTAGATCACCTCTCTTGCCAAGAATCTTGAAAGGGCCCACGTATCTAGGAGCAAGCTTTCCTTTGATACCGAATCTTTGGGTTCCTTTCATAAGAGAAACACGGAGATAGACATGATCACCAATGTCGAAAGCCAAATCACGATGCTTGCCGTCATAGTAGCTCTTTTGATGCGATTGAGCGGCTTTGAGATTCTCACGTATGACTTTGCACATTTCTTCGGCTTCTGAGATCAAATCATTGCCAAGAAGTTGATGTTCACCAGTCTCGGACCAGTTGAGAGGGGTACGGCACTTTCTGCCATAGAGGATTTCAAAAGGAGCTTTGCCGGCACTTGCTTGGAAACTGTTATTGTAAGAGAACTCGGCAAACAGGAGACAATCTTCCCACTTCATACCAAAAGAGATGACACAAGCTCTGAGCATGTCTTCGAGGATCTGGTTCACTCTTTCGACTTGACCACTTGTCTGAGGGTGAAACGCAGTGCTGAAACGAATCTTAGTGCCCAAGGCTAACTGAAAGGAGTCCCAGAACCTGGATGTGAACAAACTTCCACGGTCTGAGGAGATAACTTGAGGAATGCCATGCAACGAAACAATTATGGAACTGTACAACTCTGCCAACTGAGCTGCGTTGATGGATTCTTTGACGGGAAGGAAGTGAGCTACTTTGGTTAGCTTGTCAATCACAACAAAGATAGCATCATTCCCCTTCTTGGACTTAGGAAACCCAGTGACGACATCCATTTCAATGTGGTCGAATTTCCACTCGGGAATAGATAGAGGTTGGAGGAGACCGGCTGGACGTTGATGCTTTGCCTTCACTCTTCTGTAGACATCACATTCATTCACGAATTGGGCAATCTCCCTTTTCATTTGAGTCCACCAGTAAGATTGCTTGAGGTCTTGGTACATCTTAGAACTTCCAGGATGAATGGAGAGGAGGGAGTCATGTGCTTCGTTCATTATTAGCTTCCTGAGATCACCCTTGGGAACCACAATTATGTCCTCAAAGAACAAGGTGTCTTTCCCATCAACACGATAGAACTTGTATTTAGGAGTACCCTTAGAAATACCATGCTTCACTTTCTGCACCATAGCATCACTGAGCTGGGCCTCACGGATTTGATCTTCCAAGGTAGGAGCAACTTGAAGGTTTGCAAGAAAGCCTTGCGGAACAAGTTGGAGGTTGAGCTTCCTGAATGATTCACAAAGCTCAGGCTGAAACGGCTTGAGAAGGAGACTGTTGCAATATGCATTTCTGCTCAAGGCATCTGCAATGACATTGGACTTGCCAGGTGTATACTCAATGCTTGGATCATACTCTTGGATCATCTCAACCCAACGAGTCTGGCGAAGGTTCAGGTTAGGCTGTGTGAAGATGTACTTCAAGCTCTTGTGATCGGTGAAGATGTCCACTTTCCTGCCCAACAGAAGGTGTCTCCACATGATCAAAGCATGTACCGCTGCTGCTAGCTCGAGATCATGTGTGGGGTAATTCTTCTCATTTGGTTTCAATTGACGAGAAGTGTATGCCACAATCTTCTTGTCTTGCATGAGAACACCACCAAGTCCCTGTAAAGAAGCATCACAGAAGACTTCATAGGGCTTGGACTCATCCGGAGGAGTAAGAACCGGAGCAGAAATGAGATTCTCTTTGAGTGTGTTGAATGCCACATCACAATCAGGAGTCCCGTTGTACTTGACATTCTTCTGCAATAGGTTGGAAAGAGGCTTGGCAATCTTGGAGAAGTTCTCAACGAACCTTCTGCAATAGCTAGCGAGACCAAGGAAGCTTCGGAGTTGCTTGACGTTATGCGGGGGTTCCCAGTTGACAATAGCTTCAAATTTCTCGGGGTTGACAGAAATACCCTCAGCAGAGATGATATGGCCAAGATATAAGACCTTATCCAGCCAGAATTCACATTTAGAGAACTTCGCATAGAACTTGTGTTCACGGAGTCTGTCCAGGACCAAACGGAGGTGCTTGGCACGATCTTCTTCATTCTTGGAAAATACCAAGATGTCATCCAAATAGACGAGAACAAATTCCTTGGTGTAGGGGTTGAATATGAAGTGCATCATCCTCGAGAAGGTGGGTGGAGCATTTGCGAGACCAAAAGACATGACCGTGTATTCATAGGAGCCATAGCTTGTTCTGAATGCGGTCTTGTGAATATCCTCTTCACGGATACGAATCTGGTGGTAACCCATCCGGAGATCGAGCTTTGAGAACACCTTTGCTACTTTGAGCTGCTCGAACAATTCATTGATATTGGGGAGCGGATACTTGTTCTTTATTGTCTTCTTGTTCAATGGCCGATAATCAACGCAAATGCGCTCCGTGTCATCCTTCTTCTTGACAAATAGAATACCACAGCCCCAAGGAGAAGGACTAGGCCTGATTAGACCCATACGTTCTTGCTCATCGAGTTGTTTCTTTAGCTCCTTCAACTCATCAGGGGAAAGCTTGTACGGACGCCGACATGCTAGCTCGGTACCGGGCTCGACTTCAATGAGGAATTCAACTTGACGATGCGGAGGTATGCCTGGAAGCTCTTCAGGGAAAACATCTTCATATTCATTGACCACTGGAATCTGAGAAATGGCATTAATCTCGCCCTTGTCATTGAGAGAGAATAGCCTGACTGTGTTATCTTGAGAGGCGAAGATAATCACGTCTTTGTCAGGATGAGTAACCTTGACTTCCTTATTTGCACAATCAATGTTTGCATCACGCTTGGAAAGCCAATCCCCCCCCAAGAATAAGATCAATGCCGGAGTTGCCGAGAATAACCGGAGAAACCAGGAAACTGTAATCACCCATGTGAATAGATATATCCGGAGCAAACACGCTAGAATGCATTAGTTTTCCCGGAGAAACAATTGATAATTCCCTTGGTAAACTTTTAATGTCAACATTGTGCTTCGAAGCAAAAGGTTGAGACATGAAAGAGCATGATGCACCCGAATCAAACAAGACTTTAGAAGGTTTAAGGTTGACTGGAAGATTACCAAGTATCACATCTGAAGAATTCTCTGCTTGAGCTACATTCATCAGATTCACTCTTGCTGACTTGGGATTGTGCTTGACAATAGCAGTACTGACAGGTGGAGGAGGCGGAAGGCGCCTTTGAGTACACTTGTTAGCATAGTGACCTTTCTGCCCACACTTGTTGCAAGTCACTTCTGAGAGAGGACAGTGATAAGGACCATTTGCTCTTGAAGCTTGAAAGTGATTCTTGGACTGATTACTTGGGTTGGGTGGGTGGGAGAAACCACGGCCACCAGAGTGCTTGTTTTTGTTTGGAGGATGGAGCACTGGAGGAGGCGGAAGCCAAAACTTCTGCTGCTTGGCAACCACTTGAGAAGACGAAGAGGAGTGAACATCATCTCTGATCCTCTTTCTGGAAGCTTCAACCTTGAGCTGGGCTGCCTCTTGCTTAAGAGCCATGTTATAAAATTGATCAAATTCATCCGGCTCGAACAAGGTGAGTGCTAGTTGGAGTTCATCCTTCAGGCCACCACGGAACTAATAAATCTTTCTCTTGGCATCTGGGTATCTTGCTTGGCATTGCGAGCGAGGTTCTAAAACTTGACATTGTATTGATAAATGGACATGGTGCCTTGCTTCAGGTTGCGGAATTGCTCACGCATGCCTTCAATGACACTAGTTGGAATGTGGTGAGAGCGGAAATCCTTGCTGAAGTCAGTCCACGATATTTCACGTCCCTCTCTGGAATCTTTGTACTGTTGCCACAAATCAGCGGCTTGGTCCTTGAGTTGGAAGGCGGCAAACTTGACATAATCCTCAGGTCTCACGTTATTGCATTCAAAGTGCTTCTTGATGTCTGTTATCCAGTCTTCAGCATCTAGCGGATCCACGTAGTAACTGAACGCCTTCGGTTGGTTTGCCAGGAATTGGTTGAGAGTTGCAAAGTGAGGTTGATTGAACATATTGCCTTGGCCTTGGTTCCCATGATAGCCTTGATTTGCTTGGTTGGCTTGAAAGTTCTGCATCATTTGCATAAGCATCTGGGTGTTCTGGTTGGACGCTTGCATAATTGCTCTCCAGGCCTCAGACGGAGGAGGAGGGGAAGGAGGACGATCAGGAACTTCTTCACCCTCTGGGTTAGCATTGCGAACCTTCTTAGGAGCCATCCTGAATTAGATGACAACTATTAGCCATTAATTGAAATATATAAGCTGAATCAACGACTAGAATTGCAACATAAGTCTTCACAAGAACATTCGAGCAAAAATGAACGAATGTAATCCATAGTTCAATGATACAAAAATCTTCTCGAGAAGCCGCTTGGGAGAACAAAAGGTAAATAAAACAACAAGGAGCAGATAGACCAAAAACAAGATAGAAGCTTCGTTCCACATGTTCGTGCTGAAAGCTCATGGAACATGTTACAAAAGGGTTTTGCAATCCCCGGATCAGCATAGCCAAGGATCCTTTAAGATGCAACTCCCGATCGGAACAAACGCCCATAAACCACTTCACTCAATGTAGAACCCCGAACTCCATATCATGCATTCGTTGGAAGAATGCCTACAAGCTACTAGATGAACCCACCTATTAATTTCCAAAAGTTTCCAATTATGCAATCAGGTGTTGGGGATACAGGGGAAGCACCGCGCACTCAACTCTAATCCTACATCCAGCTGTATCCATCCTTCAACACATAACCAGTTATTTCCGGAAACCGTTTACCTCGGACCTTCGAAACGCATCTGCTATACAAGCTATGGCAATACTCCCGAACTACCTCCCCAGTACTGGGTGATGTCGGGGTTATCTTGCCACTAACCGCATAGAAGAGTTTTCGATGTCGGCCGTCTTAAGTATTCCAGAACTGCTGCGATAGATTTGTGACGACAACACCTTGGAGCTCAACTCCCTGGGACACTGCCACAACCCCTAAATGACAGGAGGCATCGAGAACAATGTTCTCGTCACAAAGACATCGGAACAATCCAAACAATACTCGCGTGATCCTAAAAAAAATAGTGAATTTTTTAGAGTAGAAGAGATAGAGTAAACGTCAGGAGTCCTCACCAGAGTGATAAAGGGATGAGGAGTAAAAAGAAATCCTACTCTCTGGTATATATATAGGACTCAAAACATTTTCAAGTGTGTGTCTAGACTCAACCGTCAACGATTCGATCAATCAGTGGGGACTCCTAGGTCGGAGAAGGATCTGATACCAACTTCTACTGCCCAGTATGAGATTATACCTCCCACGTGTCGAGGCACGACTTAAAGGTATAATATCATACTAAAAAGATCTCACGTATGGTATCTTTGCACGACTCATGTAAAAGAGGGATGAAATTGCAAAAGAGTAGTTGGCTTACACTCGCCACGTCACACAATGTATTACATAAACATTCGTCATCCAAATAACATCACAGTCCGACTACGGACGAAGATCCAAATGAAAGATACCATAAATAAAGCCACACAAGGTCTGAATGGCCCCTAGTAGAAGCCACTACTGATCCTCGGGATAAGACATGTAGTATCGCCCACGTTCTTCATCGAACTCCCAATACAACTCGGTGCCATCTCCGGTGTAGTTCTCAACGGTACCTGCATCTGGTGGTTGTGTAGAATCTATGAGCCATGGAGGACTCAGCAATCCCGTTCCCGGGTAGCAAAACTATCAAAGCCTTAGGTGTCGAAAAGGCTTAAAAGAAGGCTGCAGCAGCACTAGCACTAGCTTACGTGTTTAGAGCGAGAAGAGAAAGTGCCAACGATCGACAAAGTGATCACGAAGTGATCCTAACTAAGCACGTCAAACATAACCCCACCGTGTTCACTTCCCGAACCCCTTTCGGAAAATGACCGTCACGGTTACTCACGCTGGTAGTGTATTTTTAACATGGTGTCAAGTATTCTACAACCGGATATTAACAAATTCCCATCTGCCACATAACCGCGGGCACGGCTTTCGAAAGATCAAACCCTACAGGGGTGTCCCAACTTAGCCCATCACAAGCTCACAATCTGCGGAGTCGCAACTCCAAGGTGGGAAGACCCGAGTATTCTCGGAATCCCGTGCTCAAGATATTCCGACATAGGTAAAACTAATCCAGCAAGACCTCCCGGTGTGCCGACACCCTGATAGTAGTTGCGCGTATCTAGTCTCAAGCCACGACCTGATGGGTGATCATACACGTAATACCAGATACCTCGGGTTTCCCCAAGGCGGCCCCGCATAACCCCCAGTTTGGACCAACACTCATGAGGAGCACTGGCCCGGTTTGTAAAATTAAGTCCTCGGGGTCCGGAAAGTCCCTATGCAAGTTATTTAGTTATGGAAAATGTAAAACCAATGTCGGGCCTTGCTGGAAAAGCTTTAGTGCTAAGCGGGTTATCGAGCGGGGGCCCATAAACCCCAACCGTGTTAGGGACGCAAAATCAAGGAACATAACACCGGTTTAAACGGTTCCTAGGGTGGCATGAGTGGAACAAAACACCAAGCAAGAGGCTTAGCCTTCCACCCATTACCAATATATAGATGATTTAGTTTAACAGATTATATATTGTGATATCCCAACAAAAACTTCATCATTAAGCAAGAATCTTCAAGTCTTCTCCCGCAACTAACAATGCTATAAGAGGGGCTGAGCGAAGCTTACATAGCCAATCAAAGGCTTGATAGGTTGGGTGGTTAGAGAGTTTCATGGCATCAATAGGAGGCTGACAAACATACATAGGCATCGAGGCAATAAGCTAAAGAGCGAGACATCTAGCATAGGCAAAGATAGTAATGATATCCGGGTCAGGTCATCTTGCGTGTTGAGTCGTCGATGGGATCGTAACCTTTCTCCTCACACTGAACCTCGGTAGGAACCTCGTACTTGGTCTCAGCTCCCGGCTCTACTCAACACAAGAATACAACACGGCACAATATCAAAAACGGTGCAATGCACAATCAACATGATGCAAGTATGATGTGTGTATGCATGTGGAAGCACTTGAGCCTAAGGAGAAGATGATGAAGAAGGCCTCATCTTGGAACACCAAGCAAGCCGTTGTATAGAGGGGAAGATTTTGGTTGAAATCGATATAAAGATCGCCGGAAACGGACACACGGTTTGCAAATGGCAAGCAAAACAATATTCACACAAAACTGCAGTTTACAGCCACATGGCATCTTTGGAGCAAGAAATAATTATGCTACAGCACTCAAACATGGAGACAAAGGGCATGGATTTGAAGTAGACATGATACTTAACAAGCATGAACTTAGAACACACCCAAAAACCTACTGGAACACAATTAACCAAGCATGGAAAGTTGCAATAAATTTATCCAGACTTAGTCAAAATCTGGGAAGGCAAAAACATCATCACGATGCTTCCTTCGGAGGCACAAAACAACATGCATATCAAATCCACTAAGTATATAAAGATCATGGACATGTAGTAGACATAGCATACATCAAACAACTCCACTGGAGCAACTCCATAGGAGGCATGGATCAATAACAACAAGCTTCACCAAATTGATCATGCTGATAAAACCCTGATAGGTAAAAATTTATAGCAACTTGAGAGCAAGAAATAAATAAGCTACAGCAGGCCATATATGCAAATAAGGGCATGGATGGATAGAGCATAACATGGACAACAAGAATGATTATTTGACATACTAAAACATGCATGGATTTGAGTGGGGCATCAAGCAAACATAGCATCAGGTTAAACAGATTCCAGACTTAGCAGTTTTTTCACTAAGTATAAAACAGCAACATTGGCATGGCATGTTTACAAGCTTGTTTAAGTCACCTCAAGGCATATCATGGAAAGTGGGTTGCACCACAGTAAAGACCATATGATGGTGCTTCTAAAACATATTGACATGTGACATGAGGACAAACACATCAATAGCAATGAGCAAGTCAAAACAACATCTCACAACAAGTTTCTGCACTTAACAGCCACATGCACTTTTGCAACAGAGATTAACATGGCAATATGACACCTAACATGAATGCTACAGCAACCATCATGTAGATCACTTTACAATGAACATTTTGACCTATCATATGCTCCATTTGGACCAACATGCACAAAGTTGTCACATCTCAAACATGGCAACAAATTAACAAGTAACAACAGTTTTAAACATATAGCACTCTTGCAACGATGATTAGGGCCTCAAGATGAACTCAAATAAACATGCCACAGTGGAACAAAATGAAGAGCACATCACAATGAACATTTTGATATATTACACGCCCAAAACGGATCTACGAGCACGAAGTTACAACCATGCAAAGGAGGCAACAAATTATGGAAAATTGGGGACTTAGTGGATTTTATACCTCATGAAAAGTCAACGGGATGAGGATATCCCGAGACGAGGAGGAGCGGATCGGGGCGAGGCGCGTTTGGTTGGCTTGACTGGTGGATCTGGTCCCAAAATCCAGATCGGGACGGCGGTGGTGCGGGGCACCGGCGGCGGGCGGCGGTGATGCCGCGGCGGCGGCGATGTTCCGCGACGGCAGGCGGCGGCCGAGGCGTCGGGGAGCGGGAGGCGTCGGGCGCTGGCGGCGTCAGGCACGCGTGCCGGGCGGGCCCCGCCTGGGCTCGGCAGGCCGGCGGCGCGGGGAGGAGAGAGAGGCGGCGGCGGGACACGTGGCACGACCGGATTCGTCTGGGCCGGCGGACGGACGTGTCCGGCGCGGTTCGGACGTGTCCGGCGGCGAGGGAGGAGGTTTTTTTTAGGGTTTCGTCCGCAAAATGGACGTGGGGGGACGTTTTTATAAGCATATGGAGCTAGGAGACTCCAAATGGGGAGCGGTTTTCGCCCACACGTTCGTGATCCGACGACCGATATGATGGGAGTGGTTGTGCAGGGTTAGTGGACTGTTGTGGAGGGGTCTTGGGCTAAAAGGAAGAAGAGCTTTTAGCACACTAGGTTAACCGTTGGAGTACCAAACGAACTCCAAACGCGACAAAACTTGACAGACGGCCTACACGTACCAAAACAACAACGCACGACAAGTCTCACCTCATTCCGGGAATGTTACACAGCCACACACGAAAGAAGGACTCGGGGGTGCCACGGGCACATGTGTGAGTGTCGGAACTCGAAACGGACAACAAGAAGAGACGAGCTGGACCGGGTGCAAGTGACAACACGAATGCAATGCAATGCACATGATAACATGACATGGATGAAATGCACACACGCACGCGACAAAACGAAGATACCCGAAATGAAAGAAGAGCCTAGAATGGAATTGATGATGTAAACGTTTCATATATTGCCATAAATGGAAGGTGTTACATTTGGGGTGTTACACTTCCTTTTCTTCACAGTTGCACGCTCTGCAGCCTTTCTCTTCTTCACATCTGATGCAGATGGAAGGATTGGAGTTGGAGTAGGCACAGGAGGAGCAGAGGAATCTGGTTGAATTTCTTCAGGCACAACCAATGCAGTTGCCCTGACTTCTTCATGTTCTTCAGGCACAGCCTTTGGAGCTTCAGTTGGCCTCACATTTTCTTCAGGCGCAACACTAGAGGTTGCCCTGGCAGTTTCTTCAGCGGCTGGAATGCAGTCAACAGCCCTGGTATTTTCTTCAGCAGCCTGATGTTCTTCAGCGATGCTGGCATGTCCTTCAGTAGACTGAGCAGATGCTTCAGCCTGAGGAATTTCAATGTGCGTTTGACGAGCAGCACTTGAAGAAAAACTTTTAGTCAAATTCACAAATCTGACTTTGGCGCCCATCCAGTCTGCGTGATACGCGTCGAATTCATCACTGAGGGTTTTGATTTCACCCTGAATCTTTACAAGTTCTTCAGTTGTCATGTTGACAACATTCTTCTTCAGGAAGTGCTCCTTCTTGTAATGCGCTTTCTTCGTTAGCCTGGCCTTTTCAAACTTCCATTTTTCTTCGCCGATGAAGGCGGTCAGCATGTGACTTTGGCCAGGAGTCAGCTTGAAGTCAGGCATAGGAGTGTTGGGATCCTGCTGCCAGAGGTCAATGAAATCAAGGATCACTTTTGGATCCAAAAGCAGTGGAACTTCGCTTCCTTTGCCTCTAGCGTCCCTTTCTTGCCTGTCTCTGATGATTTGAACAAGTTCTTCATCATCAGCTTCGTCATTAGATGGCACTTGGAAAGCAACTTGTTTCTTGTGAGGACTTGGGCGAGAGCCTCGTCCAGCAGTGGTCTTTTTCTTCAGCAGAGAGGGACCAGCTGAGGAACTTGGTATCGCTGAGGAACTTGGAGCACCTGCGGAACTTGAAGAGGCTCCTGAGGCAATGGATATGCCCGCAGTCCTTTGACATGTGGCAAGATGCACTGGTGCATATGATTTTGCTGGAGCATCTGAAGACTTTGGCGGAGGAGCCGAGGACTTAGGAGGAGCAGGAGCAGTTTGAGGAATTTGCCGTGAGGGCTATGAAGAATCTGGACGTGAGGGCATTGTCGAGGAACTGGGTCGTGATGGCATTGAAGAAGCACTTGGCTTGTGAGCAGGCTTCTTTGACATGGCCTTCTTAGGCTTGGAAGCAAAGGCCTGAGCAGAGGCAGCAGCAGCAGTAGAGGCTTCATTGAATTTCCTCACTGCTTCTTTTGCTTGTTTGGCCAACTTGGCCTGGCGCTTAGCCCATTCATCAGGATAATCCTCACCACGCTTGAGGCTAGTGGGATCAGCAACTTGGCCATGTGCCAATGGAGGTCTTGGGCAGGGAGGATTGAGTGCGAATTTCTTCATGTATTTGGGAGTCACATATATGTATTCCCTCCACTCTCTTGCCCATCTCCTCTCTATTCTTTGTATGCGCACCTTGCGCTGATTCTTGTCCTCTTTTCCGTACTTTGCCTCATCAGGAGTGCAATAGTCAGCATATATGTCTTTAGGTATCTCGAAAGCAGTATTGACCTCAGGCCTCTTTCCTCCCTCTGTGGCTTCTTTCCATCAGCCATTTTCTTCAGACGAGGAATTGGACAATTGAATTCTTTGAAGAAGTATGCAACTTTTCTGCAAATGAGTTAAGTTGATGAGAACCTATTGATTCACCAGCAGACATGAGTACATGTGAACAGAGTATAGTTGCGAGGAATTTGGAGAGGTCATATGCGTTCTGAGAAGGTTTTGTAAAAAGAACAAGTTTGAGGAATTTGACCAGATGTGTCTTGAAGAATTTCACAAAGCGTTCTTTGTCTTAGGGTCCAGAGTTGTATAGATTGAAAATCCGCACAATTGAGGAATCTTGAAGAAAAACATAGCCTGGAGAATTTGGATCAAGAACAGATGACATGTGAGGTGTTTAGTGTGTGAAGATTTGAAGAAGAAAACACCTTTGAGAATTTTGAAGAAAACATTCAAATCAAAGAGGGCAGTAAAAGTAACTTTTAATTACCCTAGACGATGAACACAATGAACTGTGAGGTGGAGAAGTGAAGTTCGTCTGTGCAGATCTTCCACGCCCTAACTTGGCTGAGGAAGACAGCTACGACGGGGGCGAAGTGAAGAAATCCACAGTCGGCGCGAGTACAACGGCGACGAGGTCGAGGCAGTGAACCTCTTCCTCACCGGCGACGATGAAGTAGCGGCGGCGCTAGGGTTAGAGAAGCTCGAGCGGGAGATTGAGAACGAGCGGAGTAAAAAGTGAAGTAAGGAAGGGGAGGGAGTATTTATAGCTGAGATGAATAACAGTTCGCCCGAAGAGTTTGGACAAACGTGCCCCTGACCCTTCTCATTCGCATGACATGTGTCACCAACGTACTGTGTAGTGGAGATCGTGGGTGAGTAGATAAGTGTTATCGTGGGATGCGGAACGATTTGAGCAGCAAAACCAAAAATTTTGGATAAGATAAGTTTTAACGTTGCGTTCGCAAATTCTTCAGCTGACAAGAACACAGTGAAGATTTTGAACAAGTTTCAAATAGAACGCATATGAAGAATTTGTGAATGGAATGGGTTGAGTTTAGCATAGAGGGTCCGATCACATTCACTTAGCAGAAAAAAGCAACTTGAAGAAATAGCAATAAGTGAATGATGTAGAGGACATAAACTCATATATATATATATATATATATATATATATATATATATATATATATATATATATATATATATATATATATATATATATATATATATATATATATATATATATATATATATAGCCAATGAAGAAAAGAGACGGAAATGGTGAAGACAATGCAAAGTTGAAGAATATTAACAACTGAGGAATTTCAGAAAAAATAACTCAAATTGAAGATTTTCAACTTTGGTGGTGGCGTGACCCACCGTATAAGAATGATGATTTCAGACACCGTGTACAATTGTCGTAGGGTTCTGAGAATCAAATTCTTCATTAATTTCTTCGCACTTAGAGCGTTATTCTTCATTGATTGAAGAAAAATATTTCTTCATGTGTTGCACATCTAAGTCATCAATTTTGCAGAAGTGTTAGGATGAGTGTCCAATTTCAAAAAACATTCGAAGATTCTAAGATATTTAGCTCACACCGCAACTTGCTAAATCCCTTCTCATCCAAGGGCTTTGTGAAGATATCGGCTAGCTGTTCTTCAGTCTTCACATGCTCAATAGAAATGTCACCCTTCAACACATGATCACGAAGAAAATGATGACGAATCTGAATGTGCTTTGTCTTCGAGTGCTGAACTGGGTTGTGAGCAATCTTGATGGCACTCTCATTGTCACAAAAGAGAGGCACATTCTTCATGTTAACGCCATAGTCCTTGAGAGTTTGCTTCATCCATAGCAATTGAGCACAGGAAGAACCAGCAGCAATATACTCAGCTTCAGCAGTCGACAGTGATACGCAATTCTGTTTCTTCGAAGACCAACAGACCAAAGATCTTCCGAGGAAGTGACATGTACCAGAGGTTGACTTGCGGTCCACACGATCACCAGCATAGTCAGAGTCTGAATATCCAGTGAGATCAAAAGCCGAGCCCTTGGGGTACCATAATCCAAGTGTTGGTGTGTGAGCTAGATATCGAAGAATATGTTTCACAGCCTTATGGTGCGATTCCTTCGGTGTAGCTTGAAAACGGGCACACATGCAAACACTAAGCATTATATCTGGCCTAGATGCACATAAGTAAAATAAAGAACCAATCATGGAGCGGTATACCTTATGAGTCCATACCATTTTCATCAGTGCACAGATGGCCATTTGCGGGCATAAGAATTTTGACGCCTTTGCAATCTTGAATGCTGAATTTCCTCAGTACATCCTTGAGGTATTTCTCCTGAGATATGAATATGTCATTGTGTTGTTGACGAATTTGGAGACCTAGGAAGAATTTTAACTCTACCATCATAGACATTTGATATTCTTCACTCATCATATAGGCAAATTCATCACTGTAACATTGGTCGGTACAACCAAACATAATATCATCAACATATATTTAGCACACAAATAATTCACCATCATAAGATTTAGTGAAAAGAGTAGGATCAAGTGAACCGGGTTTGAAGCCTTTCTTCATGAGGAATTCCTTCAAGGTATCATACCACGCCCAAGGGGCCTGCTTGAGGCCATAGAGGGCCTTATTGAGTCTGAAGACTTTGTCAGGATTCTTTGCATCTTCAAAACCTGGGGGTTGAGCAACATATACTTCTTCCTCAAGCTTACCATTGAGGAATGCACTTTTCACATCCATTTGATATAGAGTGATATCATGATGGTTAGCATAAGCAAGTAATATTCGAATAGCCTCAAGTCTAGCAACATGCGTAAAATTTTCATCTAAATCAATTCCTTCAACCTGTGTGTAGCCTTG
>LR738710.1:439680142-439911047 GCA_902687465.1 Secale cereale | reverse complement strand
ATCATGCACTAGTTCATGGAGTCACAAACCCTCTTGTTGGTAAGTCAAGGGACAAGGTAATCATTGCTTTCATGGACATCATCTTTTGTGTACTTCAATCTATGTCTATGGATATCCTTGTTTGTTCCTTGTGGGACTAACCCATGTAGGTATTGAAAGTGCCCTAATCCAAAGGATAGCTCCCAACTCTTGATGATCTACATCAACATTGAGCATCCACATCTTCAACATCTACATGAAGTCTTCTACGACAACCCAAGGTTAGTTTGACCCTTTAAAAGGGGTTCTCACATCTAGGGGGAGCTTTGCTCTAAAAATTGAGCTAAAGCATCTCCAAATGATGTGAACACATAAATGCTTTATGTAAAAGTGGTAACCCCACTTGTGCTTAAACGATGAGTATGACCTATGATCAAATGTTCTCATTTGACTCCTAAGTCAAAATACTCATATATAGATGACCTAGTCATCGACAAATTGTGTGCTAGTAGCTAGAGTGTTGGTTGTGCATGTTTGACACATATTTCAGTTGATATCTTATTGTGTGAGCATGTTGAATGCATGATTTCATCCATTCAAGGAAATCCATTTGTTGTTTTGATTGTTTTGATCTTTTCTGGCCAAATGGATGGACAAGAATGCCTAAGCACCTTCCCTAGCTATCTATGCTTTCTTGTCTCAAATTCTATTCATGCTCATATCACAACTTTGAACAAGTCATTTTCGGACCCTCCGAGTGAGGAGCACTCGGAGCCACCGATCCGTCTAAGGCTGACTTCCAAAACCTTCTAAGTCCATTTCGGTCTGACCGACTTCTCCATCTCGGTCCAACCGAAACGCTTAGACTGATCTAGGTTTCATCTCGGTGAAACCGAGTTCAAAATCTCGGCGTGACCGATATGTGTAACTGCACAGCAGTTAGCCATTTTGGTGTCACCGAGTTTTTCAACTCGGTCCCACCGACAGTATGGGGATATATATACCTGAGGGCTGCGCGCGATTTAATTCTTCAAACCGTTTCGCCCCCAAGTCCCCTGCTGCCGTTGCCCTGGTCTACGGATCGTCGCCGTCGTCGCCTGTGCGCCCTCGCCGCAGGTCTCCGCCGCCGTCAACGGTAATCCTCTCCGCGCCGTTGCCGCCGTAGAGGGACTCCACCAAGTTAGGGTGAGTCCCGATCCCTCTCGTGATCCCCATCTGATTCTTGCACGATTGGTTTGCCATGTATCTATCCACGTTTGAGATATTCCCTAAACATCAGATCAGATCCTTTTAGTTTCAAGCGAAATTCTTAGGTTTAGGTTTCCACGGAACACATCTCGGTGAAGCCGATTTTGAAAACTCGGAATGACCGATTTGGCCTCTGGCCATTGCACTGCACCGTTCGGTCTAACCGATTCATGCAAATCGGTGTGACCGATGTAGAGTCTCAGTGAAACCCTAGTGTTTCGGTAGGACCAAAACCCATTTCGGTCTGACCGAAAGTGGTGTGTAGGTTTCTGTTATACACTTCGGATTCACCGAAACTGAAAATCGGTTTGACCGAAATGCATTATGTGAAAACTCAAAACTAAGATTTGAACTCATTTTTTTTTGCAAAAACATCTGCAGTTGTGATAACTCTTCTACTCTGCCTATACCTTATCTTTTCACAGGTTGTCAGCCATGTCAGATGTCAGTGATAGCCAGAACAGGTCTGAATCACCGTTTGCAGAGATCCCTGAGGCAGATACTAGTCCTGAGGCTAGTAGTTCCAGTGATGATGGTGAGAGAAGCACCCCTAGTGGTTTGCCTCCTGCAGCCACCAGAACCAGAAAGAAAAGAAATTCTGATGATGAGGACTCTGACTTCGTTGCTGAGGAAGTTACCTCCAAGCCCAAGAGGAATGTTGTTGCCAAAGAGCTCCAAGGGCAGCAGTCAAAGAAAGGCACCAGCAAGGTCAAGCAGTCAGCTGTTGCAAAGAAGCTAAACTTGGAAGAGCCAGCTCCAAGTAAGGTGAAGAAAACTTCCAAGAGGAAGAGGGTAGTATATGCTGAACCTCATGTTGATGCTGCTGAAGAAGAAGAAGATGCACCCCAGCCTCCTCCTCAGAAGGCTAAGTTCATGGGTGATGCTATTAGGGCTCAAGCCACTTCTAAGCCCAAGAAGCCTGCTCAAGCCAAGGCAGCTCCAGCCAAGCCCAAGAGGACAACCAGGAGCATTCCAGCTTCTAAGAAGAACAAAGGTGAGATGCCACCGTCTGAGTCAGATGAAGAACATGTGTTGCTGAAGCTCCGTCCTAAGTTGCCGCTCCACAACGATGCTCATCTTCAAGCCGAGGATATGAAGGCAAGGAAGGATAAAGGTCTCAGGCTATGGAGACAGTCTGATCCATATGTCGTGAGGAGAAGGACTGCTGTGGACCCCAGATTCCACACCAGAGAGCAGCAGGACTTCTATGAGACCGTGCTGATGGACAAGAAGCCTATTGTTGCTGACACCAGGTATGTTGACTGGAAGTACATTGACAGTGAAGAGCACCGAGACTTCTTTCCCCATGTGCATGAGAGCTTTACTGCATGTGGAGTTGCTGATTTTGTGGGTCAGGAGCTGACAGCTTGGAATGACGAGATGATCATGTAGTTCTATGCCACAGCCCACTTCTATCCTGATGGCAAGATCACCTGGATGACTGAAGGTCAAAGGTTTTCTTCGTCTGTTTAAGAATGGGCAAAACTTCTGAATGCTCCAGTGCAGAGAGAGGACGACATTGATGTCTATGGGATTCCTAAGAAGAGTCATGATTCCATGAAGAACATGTACAAGGAGATCCCCGCTGCTGATTTGGAAGGGTGGAAGCTTGGCTCAGTGTACTATCTCCAGGCAGGTCTGACCACCACAAACACTATTTTGAGGCATACCTTGATGCCCAAGTCTGGAGACCACCGCATGATTCGAGGCTATTCTATCAACATGCTGCACATTCTTGATGAGAAGGCACCTTTTAAGGTGATGGACTTAATGGTAGAGACCATTAAGAGGACTGCAGCTGATCAGAAGAGGTCGTGTGGATTTGCCCCGCAGATTCAGATGCTTATCAATGCCAAGTTTGGCACGGGCAAATTCATGTTGGATAGGAAGCACTTGCCACTGCAGCCAGAGCATGAGGACAACGTTGTTGTGATGGATGAAGAGGATCCAACCTCAGTTGAAGGGCAAGCCAAAATCGAAGCTGCGAAGAAAGCCAAAGCTGACAAAGAGGCAGCAGCAGCAGCAGCTAAACCAAAGAGCTTCGGAGAGCAGATTCTTGAAGCTACCCAGAGGATTGAACAACGCCTGGCCAGCATTGAACAATCTCAGGAAAGCCTAGAGAGGATTGTTGAGGACAAGATCCACGCTCTGGACGTGAAGCTGACAGAGATTCAGGTGTCCGTCAACAAGCTTGAGGCGGACATGGAGGTAGCAAGGCAGGAGAGAGCAGAGCTCATGTAGGATGATCTAGTCCAGGACTCTCATCGCCAGACTGCTCAGGTTCCCAGAGGATCCCGATCTGCAGCTATCCCAGTGACTGACTCCAGGGCTACCACTTCAGCTCCAGCTCCAGCTCCAGCATCCACTCCTCCAGCGCAGACATCAGCAGAAGTCTTCGCCGATGCCGTCATTTCTACTCCGACATCTACCCAGACGGGAGCCGCCAGCAGAGCCCACAGTGACGCTTAGCTCTATGCTTTTTCGAACCTTTTGGTAACTTGTTGCCAAAGGGGGAGAAATTGTATAGATCATAGGGCTTCGAGAGAGAGAGTGCTCTTTCGTTCTTTTGCCGGTTTTCTTTGAGATACATTTGTTTCTTTTGGTCTTTCGAAACTTTCAGTGTGCTTGCTACTACGTTTGATGCTACCTTAATGAGTGCTTGGTCATACTATGCTTTAATGTGTGCTTAATGCTTATCATATGCTATTCCTTCTTGTATGATCATTTACTCATGTCTTGGTGATTGGGTGCATGTTATTCATTCTTATCATTTTGTGCGCTCCACCAAGATGTATGTGACATGGAAGAGTGACCCATAATCATAATCGATTGTGCATTTGCATTCAAACGCAAATTTTAGATAATGCACAAATTTAGGGGGAGCTCTTGTTTATCACATACCTCTCAAAGCGACGATATTATTCATTGATTATATCTTTTGTCGAAGCTTTGATCTATATGTTGTCATCAATTACCAAAAAGGGGGAGATTGAAAGTGCAACTAATCCCCGGGTGGTTTTGGTAATTAATAACAACATATATATCATTGAACTAATATTTACTTGAGAATCATTTCAGAGAAGTTCGATGATATGGGTATGGAAATGTCTGAAGAAGTGGACCCCTCAAAATGCTAAGACAAGCATTGGCAAAAGCTTAAGACTCCATTTTTGGTTTAGTGATCAAAGATCACATTGAGTCCATAGGAAAAGCCAATACTATTAAAAGGGGATGAGGTTGTGTTGATGATCTGGTTGCTCAAGTGCTTAGTGATTTAGCTCCTTCAACTATCAGCACCTTTCACTACTTAACACACTCATAAGTAATCTCGGACAAACCGATTCTTCCAACTCAGTCCCACCGAGATGAACCACCTCAGCTATTCTTCCAAACCCTAGATATTTCGGTCCATCCGATTTTGAGTTCGGTCTCACCGAAACTGGACTGCCAACCTTCTGTAACCAATTGACATCATATCGGAATATCCGAGTTGTTAATTTCGGTCCCACCGAGAATGGCAAGCTCCTACCTTTGACTCATATCGGACACACCGAGATGGTATTTTCGGTCCCACCGAAAACCCCAACGTTCACTATATTTGAACTTTTGGTCTGACCGAGTTTTCACTTCGGTCTCACCGAGATTGCTCAATTATGTGTGTAACGGTTGGATTTTGTGTGGAGGCTATATATACCCCTCCACCCCCTCTTCATTCGTGGAGAGAGCCATCAGAAAGTCTACCACTCCTACCATACACTTTCTGAGAAGAGAACCACCTACCCTTGTGTTGAGATCAAGTCATTCCATTCCTACCATATGAAACTTGATTTCTAGCCTTCCCAAGTTGCTTTCCACTCAATCCCTTCTTCCACCACAGCCATATCAGTGAGGAGAGTTGAGTGTTGGGGAGATTATCATTTGAAGCACAAGAGCAAGGAGTTCATCATCATCAACAACATCTATTACCTTTTGGAGGGTGGTGCCTCCTAGATTGGTTAGGTGTCGCTTGGGAGCCTCCGTCTTTGAGATGTGGAGTTGAACCAAGAAGTTTGTAAGGGCAAGTAGATCGCCTACTTCGTGAAGATCTACCCCGAGTAAGGCTAGTCCTCCGTGGGCGTAGGCCATGATGGAATAGACAAGGTTGCTTCTTCGTGGACCCTTCGTGGGTGGAGCCCTCCGTGGACTCGCGCAGCCGTTACCCTCCGTGGGTTGAAGTCTCCATCAACGTGGATGTACGATAGCACCACCTATCGGAACCACGACAAAAATCTCCGTGTCTCCAAACTGCGTTTGATCTTCTCCACCTCTCTTTACTACATGTGCAATTTACTTTCCGCTGCTTATACTCTAGAATTGCATGTGTAGGGTGATACTTGAATTGATCATAATTGTGAAACTGCCAAAAACTGTTCATGATCTAAAAGCAGAATTTTTATATTGTCAAGTAGTCTAATCACGCCCCCCCCTCTAGACATACTTTCGATCCTACACTCTTCCATACTGTCCTTTGCTCAGATGACCACAAATGATATTCTTCGCTTGAGAATCGAGTTGCTTGAATCTCTTCTCATCAGCAGCATTCAGAGAAGGTGATACCGAGCGAACACCATTTTCCACAACATACCAGAGATCGTTATCAATTACCTCAAGATGCATTCGCATCTTGTTCTTCCAGTAGGGGTAGTCCGTCCCATCGAAGATAGGACACCCAGATGAGACCTTGATCATACCTGCGGTCGAAATAAGAAAAACCCCAGGCGGTTAAACCAAAATCACACAGAACAAGGGAGTACCTTGCTCTGATACCAATTGAAAGTGTGTTATATCGACTAGAGGGGGGTGAATAGGCGTTTTTTATGAAATCTTCACTGAGGAATTAGCGGGTGAGGAAATTCCTTAGCGAAGAACTACTTGCAGCGGAATAAGTACTGAGAAGTAAACATAACATAACACAAGCATGGTCATCATGATGAAATGAAGACCGGCACAGAGTACAGAAAGCGTAAACACAGGATAGCACAGGATGAAGATAAACAGACTGAAGAAATTGAACTAAGGAAATTGAGAAAGTCTTCAGTCAAAGTCTTCAAACAGATATGAACAAGCACGCAACATAGATATGAGGAAATGAAAGAGTTGAGGAAATAAAACCAGTAAGCTTGGTGAAGACAATGATTTGTTAGACCAGTTCCAACTGCTGTCTCACTTGTACATCTGGTTAGTGCGGCTAGGTATTTAAACTTGAGGACACACAGTCCCGGACACCCAGTCCTGGACACACAGTCCAAGACACCAAGTCCTCACCGTATTCCCCTTGAGCTAAGGTCACACAGACCTCGCCCAGTCACTCGTGGTAATTCTTCAGGTGACTTCCGAACCTTCACAGACTCGGTCACTCGGCGATCCACAATTCCTCTTGGATTCTCTGGACCATGACGCCTAACCGTCTAGAAGAAGCACAGTCTTCAAAGGTAACAAGCGTCGGATCCACGCAGGATCAATCTCTTCAGTGATGCTCAGTCACTTTTGGGTTTGTAGGTGTTTGGGTTTGGTTTTGGCTTTTTCCTCACTTGATGATTTTCGCTCAAAGTCCTCGGAGGATGGGTTGCTCTTATGACAAGTGTCAGTTTCTCTCGGAGCAGCCAACAAGCTAGTGCCTAGGGAGAAGCCCGACATGATAAGACATAAATGCCCTTAATGATATGATCGTTAGGTAGGTAGATATTTTGGGACAGCTGGTGCGTAGTACAGCAACGGTCCGAAATATGAGTATCAATTTCCTCAGGGCTATCATGTTCCTCGTTGTGTAGGTAATTCACACTTGCGAATTCTTAACTCCTCAGTCAGAACAAATTCCTCGGAGACCAGAAGAACTTTGTCTCTGTCACTGAAGAATATGACTAAACTGTATGAGATTTCCAATGGCTTCACTCGAAGGGATTGGTAGGTGTAGGATTTTGAGTTGAGCATCACATGGAAATTTTTCCTTAGTATTTCCTCGACCCCCTTTAACAGTACGGTGTTTCCTATGACTCAAGAAAGAGAAAATGAAACTACGAAAATAAAAGTCTTCACACTTCACGTTCCTCAAATGGATACCAAGTCTTCAAGGTCACACCAATTTCTTCACTTTCAAAGTCTTCAGAAAGTCTTCAGTCGAAGAACTTCATTTTTAGGGGTCGACTTT
The DNA here is from genome assembly GCA_902687465.1 of Secale cereale. NCBI lineage: Eukaryota > Viridiplantae > Streptophyta > Magnoliopsida > Poales > Poaceae > Secale > Secale cereale. The sequence goes on along the minus strand of LR738710.1, from coordinate 439,903,633 downwards.
CTCTGTAAATATCAAACTCCTCATTAACTTATAGACCTGTGTACACTCATAAACACACTAGTCCCTTAACCTATAAGTCTTCAATACACCAAAATCACTAAGGGGCACTAGATGCACTTACACTCATCTCAATCAATTCATCATATTTCGCTATTATTGCCTTTCACTCGCACGACCGAACGGTGTGGATAATAATAATAGTGCACGTGCATTGGACTAAGCTGGAATCTGCAAGCATTTAATGCAAGAGAGGAGACAAAGTAATATGGCTCAAGGTTAAATCAACAATAAAACATATGAGAGCCACTAAACATTTTCATCATGGTCTTCTCTTGACCCCAAAGAAAGAAACGAAACTATTTACTCGGGAAAGCTCCCAACAAGCAAAAGAAGAACGAGAGATATTTTTGGGTTTATTTTAATTAATACTACTACAGGCATGGAAAGTAAACTAGCTAAGAGCTACAACTAATTTTTTTGTTTTTCTTAAAGTTTTCCTAACACAGAAGAAAAATACTAAGAAAAGAATTGGAACTAGCATGGATAGTACAATGAAAGAGTGTGAGCACCGACTACTGGAATAAGGGTGTGAACATGAATGTAATGTCGGTGAGAAATACGTACTCCCCCAAGCTATGGCTTTTGGCCTAAGTTGGTCTATTGCCATGGATCAAAGCTACTCTCTCCGGTGCACGGAGGAGCATCCTCTGGGTGCCACTGGTTGGCAATCTCATCCGGATCCCACCGATAAACCGACTGCCGGTAAGGGTCAAATGGTGGCTCCGGCTATGACTCTGAAGCTTGTTCCTGGCTTTTGTATATATAGACGACATCTGGCAAAACGAGGTACGTGCCTGAAAGTAGATCAAACAAAGATGGTGCAGGCAAGGTAATGATCTTAGAAAAAATTTCATCAAACCTCAATTTATACTTAAGCAACTTCTTCTTGTCTTTAACAGTAAAATCATGTGTTGTCATACTCTTATAATCTAGATAAGCAGGGGCCAGCAACTTTTCTTCCTTCTCATGATGCCTAATAGGTATTCTAAAGTGTTCAGCAAGGCATGAAGCAAAGATGCCTCCAAAGATGGGACCTTTTGTGCGGTTCAAACTTAATCGTTTAGCAACGACGGCACCCAAGCTAAAGGTTGTGTCTTGAAACAAAGCATGTCGCAAAATGAAAATATCAGGGGCACTAAGATTCCCACTGTTCTCGCGACCAATTAAGCATCAACTAGCAAATATAGCAAAGTAGCGCACAATAGGAAAATGTATACTAGTAATTCTTGCCCCTGAAACTTGCCTAGTTTCCCCTACAGCTATCATATCAATAAACCCCTCAACATCCTTGCGATGTGGTTCCTCAAGACTACCAGTAAAAGGTATCTTACATACTTGACAAAAATCATAGAACGACATCTCCTTAACCTCATCATATAAACGAAACTCCACTGAAGGTGGTGATTTCGTAGCATGAAAATGAAAGTTTTGCGTGAAAATATTAGTGAGCAAGAGATACTGTTCACGCTGGTCGTGGAGGAAGTCGGTGAGGCCTGCATTGTCCGCCAAATAATAAAAGTCTTCATAAATCCCGGCGGCTTCCAAGAACTCATTACACGGCCATTCACACAGCCGAACTTCCGCAGTGCGAGGAAGATTATATTTGGGCTTCTTATTCTCTTCCTTCAGCTTATCCTTTGAACTTTTACTGGAAGAGCCTCTCAACCATCTTTTCATCATTTTCTTCCTCTGAAAATTTCTGAAATTTTTAGTAACTCAAAATAAAAGTGAACCAAACTCAACAAGATTGATAGTAACTACTCCTACAAGTGCCTAGAGACTATATCATGCATTAGAACTACTTGGGACCAAAGAAATTTAACATGAACAAAAAATAATTGGACCAATGGAGGAGTCACATACCAAGGAACAATCTCCCCAAACAGTTTTGTGAATGGAGCTTTGAGCAAGGAGATCGAACAAGATGAGCTAGAACTCGTCCTTGAGCTGGATAGTGATTTTTTGGGAGGAAGAAGGAGTGTGTGGGTGCTGGAGTAAGTGGAGGGGGCACGTGGGCCCATGAGGCAGGGGGCGCGCCCAGTGAGGGTGGGCGCACCCTGGACCCTCGTGGCCAGGTGTTGGCTTCCCCTACTGTGTTCTCGGTACCAAATATTCTCAAATATTCTAGAAAAAATCATATTTCATTTTCAGGGCATTTGGAGAACTTTTACTTTTGGGGTATTTTTTATTGCACGGATAACTCTGTAAACAGACAGAAAATACTATTTTTTCTTTATTTAATCTAATTAACATAAAGTAAAAGGAGGGTACATAAAGTTGTGCTCTCTAGATTCACCCATCTCATGCTCATCAAAAGGAATCCATTAACAAGGTTGATCAAGTCTTGTTAATAAAATCTTTCCGAATAACATGAAACCGGAGAATTATTGAATAACACTAGATTACCTCAATGGGGATATGCATGTCCCCAACAATAAGAATATCATATGTTTTCTTGACAGTAGGAAGAGGAAATTCAAAACCTCCAACAGTAATAGTTGAAATTTTTCCAATGGAATTAATACTGTGGACCTGAGGTTGTTTCCTCGGAAAGTGTACTGTATGCTCATTACCATTGACATGAAAAGTGACATTGCCTTTCTTGCAAACAATAACAGCCCCTGCAGTATTTAAAAAGGGTCTACCAAGGATAATAGACATACTATCGTCCTCGGGAATATCAAGGATAACAAAGTCCGTTAGAATAGTAACATTTGCAACCACAACAGGCACATCCTCACAAATACCGACAGGTATAGCAGTTGATTCATCGGCCATTTGCAAAGATATTTCAGTAGGTGTCACCTTACTCAAGTAAAGTCTACGATATAAAGAGAGAGGCATAACACTAACACCGGCTCCAAGATCACACAAGGCAGTTTTAACATAGTTTCTCTTAATGGAGCAAGGTATAGTAGGTACTCCTAGATCTCCTAGTTTCTTAGGTATTCCGCCCTTAAAAGTGTAATTAGCAAGCATGGTGGAAATTTCAACTTCAGGTATCTTTCTTTTGTTGGTAATAATGTCTTTCATATACTTAGCATAAGGATTTGTTTTAAGCATATCAGTCAAACGCATACGCAAAAAGATAGGTCTAATCATTTCAGCAAAGCGCTCAAAATCCTCATCATCCTTTTTCTTGGATGGTTTAGGAGGAAAGGCATGGGTTTCTTAACCCATGGTTCTCTTTCCTTGCCGTGCTTCCTGGCAACAAAGTTTCTCTTATCATAACGTTGATTCTTTGATTGTGGGTTATCAAGATCAACAGCAGGTTCAATCTCTACATTATTATCATTGCTAGGTTGGGAATCATCATGAACATCATCATTAACATTATCAATATGTTCATGTTCATTACCAGATTGTGTCTCAGCATCAGAGATAGAGATATCATTAGGATTCTCAGGTGTGTCAGCTACAGGTTCACTAGAAGCACGCAAAGTCCTATCATTTTTCTTTTTCTTCTTCTTAGAAGAACTAGGTGCATCTAGATTATCTCTCTAGGAATCTTGGTCAGTTCTCTTAGGGTGGCCTTCAGGATACGGAGGTTCCTGAGTCATTTTACCACCTCTAGTCATAACTCTAACAGCTTTATCATTTTTCTTACTATTTAATTCATTGAGCAAATCATTTTGTGCTTTAAGTACTTGTTCTACTTGAGTGGTAACCATAGAAGCATGTTTACTAATGAGTTTCAACTCACCTTTAACTCTAGACATATAATCACGCAAGCGTTCAATCTTATAAGCATTCCGTTGCAATTGTCTACCAACATAAGCATTGAAGTTTTCTTGCTTCACAATAAAATTGTCAAACTCATCTAAGCATTGGCTAGCAGACTTATAACGAGGAATATCACCTTCATCAAATCTATAAAGAGAATTTACCTTTACTACCTGTGTCGGGTTATCAAGACCATGTATTTCTTCAATAGGAGGTAAATTCTTAACATCTTCAGCTTTAATACCTTTTTCTTTCATAGATTCCTTTGCCTCTTGCATATCTTCGGGACTGAGAAATAGAACACCCCTTTCCTTTGGAGTTGGCTTAGGGGCTGGTTCAGGAAGTGTCCAATTATTTTCATTGGTCAACATATTATTCAATAGTAATTCAGCTTGATCAACTGTTCTTTCCCTGAAAACAAAACCAGCACAACTGTCCAGGTGGTCTCTAGAGGCATCAGTTAGTCCATTATAAAAGACATCAAGTATTTCAGTCCTCTGAAGAGGATGATCAGGCAAAGCATTAAATAACTAGAGAAGCCTCCCCCAAGCTTGTGGGAGACTCTCTTCTTCAATTTGCACAAAATTATATATTTCTCGTAATGCAGCTTGTTTCTTATGAGCGGGAAAATATTTAGCAGAGAAGTAATAAATCATATCCTGGGGACTACGCACACAACCAGGATCTAGAGAATTAAACCATGTCTTAGCATCACCCTTTAACGAGAATGGAAATAACTTAAGGATGTAGTAATAACGAATCTTTTCCTCGTTGGTAAACAGGGTGGCTATATCATTCAACTTAGTAAGATGTGCCACAACAGTTTCAGATTCATAGCCATGGAAAGGATCAGATTCAACCAAAGTAATCAACTAAGGATCGGCAGAGAAATCATAATCCTTATCAGTAACAAAGATAGGTTAAGTAGAAAAAGTAGTGTCATATTAAATTCTAGCATTCAAAGACTTCTCTTTCAGCTTAGCTAATAATTTCTTAAGATCATATCTATCGTTGCAAGCAAGAAAGTCTCTAGCAGTTTCTTCATCCATAACATAACCCTCAGGAATAGCAGGCAATTCATACCTAGGGGGAGAATCTTCATCATCACATTCATCAATATTATCAGTTTCAATATTTGCATTCTCCCTAAACTTAGCAATTTGTTCATCTAGAAATTCACCTAGTGGCACATTATTATCTAGCATAGAAGTAGTTTCATCATACATAGCAGAAGTGGCATCATCAAGAACATGTGACATATCAGATTCAATAGCAGGAGTAGGTGTCGCAAATTTACTCATAACAGAGGGTGAATCAAATGCAGAATTAGATGGCAGTTCCTTACCTCCCCTCATAGTTGAGGGAAAGATCTTGGTTTTTGAGTCCTTCAAGTTCTTCATAGTGATCAACTGATATAAATCCCAAGTGACTTAAAGAATATAGCTATGCGCCCCAGCAACGGCGCCCAAAAATAGTCTTGGTAACCCACAAGTGTAGGGGATCGCAACAGTTTTCGAGGGTAAAGTATTCAACCCAAATTTATTGATTCGACACAAGGGGATCCAAAGAATACTCTTAAGTATTAGCAGTTGAGTTGTCAATTCAACCACACCTGGAAACTTAGTATCTGCAGCAAGGTAATATGGAAGTAACGGTAATGGTAGCAAAAGTAGTGATAGTGTTTTTGTAGTGATTGTAACAGTAGCAGCGGAAAAGTAAATAAGCAACAAGCAATATGTGAAAAGCTCGTAGGCATTGGATCGGTGATGAATAATTATGTCGGATGTGATTCCTCATGTAATAGTTATAACATAGGGTGACACGGAACTAGCTCCAGTTCATCAATGTAATGTAGGCATGTATTCCGAATATAGTCATACGTGCTTATGGAAAAGAACTTCCATGACATCTTTTGTCCTACCCTCCCGTGGCAGCGGGGTCCTAATGGAAACTAAGGGATGTTAAGGCCTCCTTTTAATAGAGTACCGGACCAAAGCATTAACACATAGTGAATACATGAACTCCTCAAACTATGGTCATCATCGGGAGTGGTCCCGACTATTGTCACTACGGGGTTGCCGGAACATAACACATAGTAGGTGACTATTGATGTAGCGACTAGACCTCAAACAGTCTGTTCTCTGTGCATCAGTGTCATCCCTAGATAAGTAATGCTGACACGCACAGTACTTGAAGGATTTATAACAGAGTAGCAATCACACACTTATTACATCGATAGTCCAACGATGAACTTATTACAATAAATATGGCTGAAGGCCATCTAATACGATAACAGCGGAAGGCTTGGAAGATAAGTGAGTCCATCAACTCCAACGGCATCACTGAGTATAGAACCACGACCTAAAAAGGCACCTTACACGTCGTCTGAAAAGTCTGCAGCATGAAATGTTGCAGCCCGAAAATGGGTCAGCACATGGAATAGAGCAACGCTACACGTACAAACAATTTACAGGCTTTTACAGGGTGGGTTAACCTTGATTGGTCAATAGATGAGCGGGGCGGCCCACCCCCCCTTAAAATCAGGGGGAGAGGTTTGTGATTGGTTGTTAGATGGAAAGAGCGTGTAAAAGCTTGAAAATCTTTGTATGTCTAGCATTTTTGCATGGAATATGCTGGCAAGGTAACACAAGAGAGCAAATGAAAGTAAAGCTATACTATATGCAATATGGCTGGTGGAAAGCTCTATGGTTACAGTTTTTGCGTAAAGCCAATTTTTCCCTACTTCAAAGTAATAGATTTTAATTTAACTATCATGGTAGTTGAAACATCATTGAGAAGATAGACATCCTCTCAACCCCAATTAAAAATCATTAAACCCAACAAAATTAATTAGAGTAACATGATGAGATTCACATCATATTCCAAGTACTAGATACTCAAGACGTCCGCAACCGGGGACACGGCTAATCAAGATCAGTTTATACACTCTGCAGAGGTTTGTGCACTTTTCCCCACAAGACTCGATCGCCTCCGTTTGGTTTCTCGCACTGCATGGTGTTTGAGAAACGGATGACCGAGACACAGTCTTTCCGAAGAGGTCCCCTTAACCAGATAGATAGGCCGGTACACCTACAAACCCTCTACATCTGCTAGCCAATCATGGAAAGGTTTCCCACAACTTACTCAACTATGCCAGAGCCCATATTGGCATGTGGTTGCACACGGAAGTTTCTAGTATGAAAAATCTCATGATCCGTTTGAGCCTGGGTGGCGGTCCAAAAGAAAAACAGGCAATTACTGGTATAACCGGATGCCTCAATCCACCCAGATGTGTGTTAAAGTTGCCACCTTAAGTTGAACCATTAATTAATAAACTCACATATGTCATGGATACACTCACCCAATCCACGTCTACGAGCATAGCATGTCCTAACAGCAGACGTAGAATAACTCCCAAAGGTTTGAATGTAATGCAGGTAATAGGTACTACCTCAATCTACTTCCCAATCCCACAAGTTAATTGATCCTACTCATGCAATATGTGAGGGTTGGACTAATGCAATGAAAACTGGGTAATTGGAAAGTATGATCAAAGTGTTACTTGCCTTGCTGATGATCCGCAAAACCTAGAGATTCAAAGTAGCAAGCGGCGCACTCCGGGTACTCTATCGCAAACAAACAAGCACACAATAAGTACTTAACTAATGCATGGGTAAAACTCAAATAACAGATCTAACCAGAAAGTTCAACTTAAGAACTCCGGTTTGCAAAAAGAATCAACTCGAAAGAAGCAACGAAACTCAAACTGCAAAAGAAACGAGCTCCGGTTTGCTAATTGGCCTAAAGTCAAATTTTACAGTAGCCAAAACTTTGTTTAAGTTGGTTAAACGTAAAGAGGGCATCGAGACGAAGATCTGGGATTTTGAATCACCTGATCCCGACTCTCGAGCGAAAAGAAAAAGAAAAACAAGATCAGGGCAGAAATCACGATCGAAATAATCGCGGATAAATACCTCAAAAAAGAAAACGGATGAACAGGCTAACGAACGAACATTCGCTGTCTGCGGCTAACGGGCGAAAACCGTTCGTTAAAACGAACATACGGACGAGCGTCCGCTAAATAACTAAACCGAAAAAATGAACCGATCTAATCTAGAAAAATAGATCTACGGTTTTACTAAACCGACCGGTCCTTATTAAAAAAACTGTAACTACCTAGACGAGCTCCGGCGGAATCCGGCGCTCCGGCGGCGGTGGTGGTCTGGCGGGCGAGGAGGGCGGCGCGGCGGCGGGTTGCGGGGGTGCGGCGGCGGCGGCACGCGGTGGCGGGGCGGCGGCGGCAGGCGGCGGCGGCAGCGGCGGCGGCGGCGACGGCGCAAAGGGGCGGCGGGGCGACGCGCTAGGGTTGCGGGCGGCTGGGGCGAGGCGGGGACTTGGGCCGGCTCGGGCGACATATAAAGCCCAGAGTCCCAATCCTATACGAGTCTAAGTCGGTCCCCCCCCCCTTTTTTTAAATAGAGTCCTGGCGTAGAAAAACTAACGAAAGAAATACTAAATGGACTCCAAAAATCCCAAAATAAATTTTCACCGTCCTCTAATAATATTTAGGACAGTGTGAACATTTTTCCCGGGCCTAAATGCAATTTTGAAAAACGCGCATTTTTCCTATGCAATTAAAATCGCAAATAAATCCAGAAAAATACCAAAAGTGATTTCAATATTTTTCCTCCAATATTTCTGTTATTTTGGAGAAGCCATATTATCTCCGCTCATATTTTGTATTTAGAAATATTTTTAGGAGAGAAAAATAATTAGAATCACACTGTCCTCGCACCGGTATTCGAGCGAACTCAAATACGAAAACGGTAAAATTCCCAACTCTCTCCGTAGGTCCTTGAGTTGCTTAGAATTTCGAGGAACGCCACAACAAAATGCACAAAGCATGAAATGCAATTATGATCTATGTATAACATTCCAAATTGAAAATTTGGGATGTTACAAACCTACCCCCCTTAGAATGAATCTCGCCCTCGAGATTCGACTTGGCTAGAGAACATGTGTGGGTGGTCCTTGCGTAGATCATCTTCTCGTTCCCAGGTGGCTTCTTCCTCGGTGTGGTGACTCCACTGAACTTTGCAAAACTTGATAACCTTACTGCGGGTGACTCTGCTCGAAAATTCAAGAACCTTAATAGGCTTCTCCTCGTAAGTCAGATCACTGTCCAACTGAATTGCTTCCAGGGGTACTGTGTCTCTAAGCGGTATATCGGCCATCTCTGCATGGCACTTCTTAAGCTGTGAAACGTGAAACACATCGTGCACTCCTGATAATCCCTCGGGCAACTCCAACTTATAGGCAACCTCTCCCATGCGTTCCAAAACACGGTAAGGTCCCACAAATCTCGGGGCTAACTTTCCCTTAACTCTGAAACGTTTAACTCCTCACAGAGGCGATACTCTCAGGTATGCTCTATCTCCGATCTCATAGGCTATCTCCTTGCGCTTCGAGTCTGCATAACTCTTCTGCCTGGACTGAGCTACCTTCAGTCTATCTCGGATCAACTTCACCTTCTCCTCAGACTCTTTGATTAAGTCTGGTCCAAACAAATGTCGGTCTCCAACTTCATCCCACATCAACGGTGTTCGGCATCTCCTTCCATACAATGCCTCGAACGATGCCATCTTCAAACTGGCTTGGTAACTATTGTTGTATGAGAACTCCGCGTAGGGCAAATTGTCATCCCAACTAGATCAATAATCTAATGCACAGGCTCTCAGCATATCTTCCAAAATCTGATTGACTCTCTCCGTTTGTCCATCTGTCTGCGGGTGAAAAGCCGTGCTAAACTCTAGTCTGGTACCCAAAGTTTCATGTAACTGATTCCATAACTTTGAGGTAAACTGGGTTCCTCTATCTGATACGATGCTCCTCGTAACTCCATGCAGACATACAATTCGGGTCATGTATATCTTTGCCAACTTTGCACTTGTATATGTAGTTTTCATAGGGATAAAGTGGGCTACCTTCGTCAATCGGTCCACTACTACCCAGATTGAATCATATCCTGCTTTTGTTCTGGGCAATTCGGTGATCAAATCCATGCCAAGCTTCTCCCACTTCCATACGGGTATTGGCATAGGTTGTAACAATCCTGCTGGCTTCTGATGTTCTGCCTTTACTCTCTGACATACATCGCAAACTGCTACATACTCCGCAATATCCTTCTTCATACCGGTCCACCAGAAAATATCCTTCAAATCCAAATACATCTTAGTATTTCCTAGGTGAATCGAGTATGGTGAATCATGGGCCTCCTGTAGAATCAACTTCCTGATCTCCGGGTCATTAGGCACATAAACACGGTCCTCAAACCATAAGGTGTCGTGCTCATCCTCACGAAAACCTTTAGCTCTTCCTTCGCTCATCCTCTCCTTTATAGTGACAACCTCCTTGTCAGTTTTCTGAGCTTCTCTGATTTTATCCATCAGAGTAGACTGGATTTCTAGTGTTGCTACATAGCCTCTCAGAACTATCTCCAAACGTAGTTCTCGTAAGTCCTCGGCTAACTCCTTTGGAAAATCCTCCATCATTAGGGTGTTGACATGGCTCTTACGGCTTAGAGCATCGGCTACTACGTTAGCCTTTCCGGGATGATAATGCAATCTCATGTCGTAATCTTTAATGAGTTCCATCCATCTCCTTTGCCTAAGATTCAGCTCTTTCTGAGTGAATATATACTTCAAACTCTTGTGATCCGTATACACTTCACAATGATTTCCAATAAGAAAATGTCTCCACGTCTTCAATGCATGCACTACGGCTGCTAACTCCAAATCGTGGGTGGCATAGTTCAGCTCATGAGGTTTTAGCAATCCTCGAGAAATTCTCAATAAATCTCCGGTGGTATCCTGCAAGTCCAAGAAAACTCCGGATCTCTCCAACTGTGGTTGGTGCTTCCCAATGGGTCACAGTGTCCACCTTAGCGGGATCTACTGCTATTCCTTCTCCAGATATAACGTGTCCGAGAAATCCGACTTCCTTCAACCAAAACTCGCATTTACTAAACTTGGCATATAACTGATGTTCTCTGAGCTTTTCCAATACCAAACGCAAATGCTCTGCATGCTCCTCTTCATCCTTCGAGAAGATCAATATATCATCTATGAACACTATGACGAACTTATCCAAATACTCCATAAACACTTTGTTCATCAGATTCATAAAGTATGCCGGTGCGTTCGTCAGACCAAACGACATAACGGTATACTCGTACAACCCGTACCTGGTGGTAAAGGCCGTCTTAGATATATCCTGCTCTCGGATCTTCAATTGGTGGTACCCTGATTGCAGATCGATCTTGGAAAATATCTTAGCTCCTTGCAATCTATCGAACAGATCATTGATCATCGGCAATGAGTACTTGTTCTTGATCGTTACTTCGTTCAGTCCTCGATAATCAACAACCATTCTTAACGATCCATCCTTCTTCTCCACTAAAAGTACTGGTGAACCCCAAGGCGAAGAACTTGGGCGTATGAATCCTTTATCCAGTAACTCCTTAATCTGTTTCTTTATCTCCTCCAAATCCTTTGCGGGCATCCTATATGGTCTCTTAGAAATTGGCCCGGTGCCTGGCAAAAGTTCAATCAAAAACTCTATATCTCTATCCGGTGGCATGCCAGGTAACTCCTCTGGAAACACATCCGGATAATCCTTCACTACTCGCACTTCCTCCTGAACAACTCCCGTGAGAGAATGTACTTGAGTCCTTATTGGCGAATGCCTAGATACATACTTAATCCTTTTTCCCTCCGGGGTGGTGAGCAAAATTGACTTACTGGCACAGTCAATATTACCTCCATACTTCGATAGCCAATCCATACCTAATATCACATACAATCCTTGTGACTCCAGAACTATTAGGTCAGAGGGGAAAGTATGGCTTTCTATGATCAATGGCGTCTGAAAACATCCTTGGTGTGCCATATAATCTGCTCCAGGTGAACTTACTAACATGGGGGTCTTAAGAACTCGGGTGGACATCCTATGTCTATTTACAAATCCCCTTGAAATATATGAATGCGATGCACCAGTATCTAAAAGAACTATTGCGGTAAATGTCTTAACCAAAAACTTACCGACAACAGCATATGGTTGCTCTTCTACCTCCTCCACGGTCACGTGGTTCACTTGTCCTTTGTTGAACGGGTTGGGCTTCTTCGCGGCGCTTCCATTGCCGTTCCAATTCTTAGCTTCTGGGCATTCATTGGCATAATGTCCATTCTTCCCGCACTTGTAACAAGTGACATGGCTGAAATCCCTCTTGGTGGGTGTGGACGGTGTAGGGCGGCTCTGGTTACCATTTGCTCCATTCCCATTTCCATTTCCATTCTTGGTGTCATTGTGATTGTGCGAGCTACCTCCTCCATGGGTATGCTGAAACTGTCCTACCGTTTTAGGGGTAAAACGGGGCTTTTGTTGTGCTCCAGAATTATACTTCCTTGCCCATACTTCCTTTTGCGACTTTCAATCTGTTGATGCTTCCTTTCAATCATTAGGGCGCGATCAACCAACTCCTGGTAGTTATTGAAAGATGCCACCATCTACTGTACACTCATCTCATCATTTAGCCCTTCCATGAATCTCTCCTGCTTAGCGGCATCTGTGGCCACATCATCTGGGGCATAACGAGATAGGGTACTAAACTCATCCACGTACCGAGCCACAGTATGGTTGCCTTGGCGCAAATTGCGAAACTCCTGCTTCTTCATACTCATGGCTCTAGTTGAGACATGGGCGGTACGAAAAGCTTGCTGAAACTGATCCCAAGTCACATTGGCTATGGGATAAGTGGATGTGTAATTCTCCCACCATGCTGCGGCTGGTCCAGACAACTGGTGTGCGGCAAATCGCACCTTCTCAACATCTGAGCAATTAGCGGTGGTCAAATCCCTTCCTATCTTGCGTAACCAGTCATCAGCCACTATTGGCTCGATGCTGCTAGCAAACACGGGTGGTTGCAACCTTAAGAAACGTGTCAGGTTGTCCACGGGTGGTGGTGGTGGAGCGTTGTTGTTGTTGTTCTGGTTGTTCTGAGTGTTCTGGACAAGAAGTTGCATCAGGGTGTTCTACTGCTGGATCAACTGGGTGAGCTCAGGGGGAAACTCAAATTCACGTCTTGGAGGCATCTGATGGGTGTAGAGGGAAGAGATTAGAATAGAAAAGAGGTCTAAGGGAAATCACTACCCATATGCACATGAGGCAAACACACAATCATATCACACCAATCAATTTCAAGCAAGGTCTTACAAATCTAATGATCGTTACAAAAGTGCTCTAAAACTAATATATTTGGAGGTAAACTACTAGTCACAGGGTGGTCATCTAAAAATATTGATCGGAGGATTCCATAATATCTACTCCAGCTTCATCTTCATAGTCTTCGTCCTTGCTATCCTCAGCTTCCGAATATGTGTCATATATGATGATATAGTCTTCCGGTGGAATCTCCTTGGGTTCTGCTTCCTCGTCTTCTTCTCCCATGAGTATCCCTAACTTCCATGTCAAGTCATCATTCTTCTCCACAAGTATTAGCATCTCCTCCTCATATCCGTCGCGTGTAGACTTGAGTTCTTCCTCTAACTCCAAATTACTATTTAGTGCTTTCTTCAAATCTATCATCCCTGCACACATCTGGTGCTCCTGGCGACGAATGTGATGGTTCAACTCCTGGATGAATGCTGCAATGGATCTATCCTTCCGGGTGCTGATCATATCCCAATTCTCATCTCGGCGTCCACAAATCTGGTAGATGGTGTCCTTTAGCTCCTGCTTGTAGACTTCTCCAATCCTTCCCATAGCAATGTGGGCTGCCATGCTCCTGCCTAGGTTCCATGTAGGCGCATTAAAAGAGAATGCTATGAGTGAGGTGACGGGCGTGAACGTCCTTCCTGGTACTTGGGCTTGAATCAACCAACGCTCCTCCTCAGGTAGAGTGGCATTGTAGGTTCCGGTGAAACTTGGTAGTCAAATGTTTAGATATCTGGTGACTTCCTTTAGGTGTCGTCCAAATGGTGTATCATCATCCGGTTGCATGAACTTGTTCTTTGCATCCACCATCCTAAAAGAGTAGAAAAGATGAGCAGTCAGAAAGAGAAGAGTGAATAGTGCTCTAGGGCTTTAGCTTAGTGGTCGTGTCCTACAGTCAGCGTGTGCTCTGATACCATCTTGTAGCGACCAGACCTCAAACAGTCTGATCTCTGTGCATCAGTGTCATCCCTGGATCAGTAATGCTGACACGCACAGTACTTGAAGGATTTATAACAGAGTAGCAATCACACACTTATTACATCGATAGTCCAACGATGAACTTATTACAATAAATATGGCTGAAGGCCATCTAATATGATAACAGTGGAAGGCTTGGAAGATAAGTGAGTCCATCAACTCCAACGGCATCACTGAGTATAGAACCACGACCTAAAAAGGCACCTTACTGGTCGTCTGAAAAGTCTGCAACATGAAACGTTGCAGCCCAAAAACGGGTCAGCACATGGAATATGCTGGCAAGGTAACACAAGAGAGCAAATGAAAGTAAAGCTATACTATATGCAATATGGTTGGTGGAAAGCTCTATGGTTACAGTTTTTGCGTAAAGCCAATTTTTCCCTACTTCAAAGGAATAGATTTTAATTTAACTATCATGGTAGTTGAAACATCATTGAGAAGATAGACATCCTCTCAACCCCAATTAAAAATCATTAAACCCAACAAAATTAATTAGAGTAACATGATGAGATTCACATGATAATCCAAGTACTAGATACTCAAGACGTCCGTAACCGGGGACACGGCTAATCATGATCAGTTTGTACACTCTGCAAAGGTTTGTGCACTTTTCCCCACAAGACTTGATCGCCTCTGTTTGGTTTCTCGCACTGCATGGTGTTTGAGAAACGGATGACCGAGACACAGTCTTTCCGAAGAGGTCCCCTTAACCAGATAGATAGGCCGATACACCTACAAACCCTCTACATCTGCTAGCCCATCATGGAAAGGTTTCCCACAACTTACTCAACTATGCCAGAGCCCATATTGGCATGTGGCTGCACACGGAAGTTTCTAGTATGAAAAATCTCATGATCCCTTTGAGCCTGGGTGGCGGTCCAAAAGAAAAACAGGCAATCACTGGTACAACCGGATGCCTCAATCCACCCAGATGTGTGTTAAAGTTGCCACCTTAAGTTGAACCATTAATTATCAAACTCACATCTGTCATGGATACACTCACCCAATCCACGTCTACGAGCATAGCATGTCCTAACAGCAGACTTAGAATAACTCCCAAAGGTTTGAATGTAATGCAGGTAATAGGTACTACCTCAATCTACTTCCCAATCCCACAAGTTAATTGATCCTACTCATGCAATATGTGAGGGTTGGACTAATGCAATGAAAACTGGGTAATTGGAAAGTATGATCAAAGTGTTACTTGCCTTGCTGATGATCCGCAAAACCTAGAGATTCAAAGTAGCAAGCGGCGCACTCCGGGTACTCTATCACAAACAAACAAGCACACAATAAGTACTTAACTAATGCATGGGTAAAACTCAAATAAGAGATCTAATCAGAAAGTTCAACTTAAGAACTCCGGTTTGCAAAATGAATCAACTCGAAAGAAGCAAAGAAACTCAAACTGTAAAAGAAACGAGCTCCGGTTTGCTAATTGGCCTAAAGTCAAATTTTACAGTAGCCAAAACTTTTTTAAAATTGGTTCAACGTAAAGAGGGCATCGAGACAAAGATCTAGGATTTTGAATCACCTGATTCCGACTCTCGAGCGAAAAGAAAAACGAAAAACAAGATCAGGGCAGAAATCACGATCGAAATAATCGCGGATAAATACCTCGAAAAAGAAAACGGACGAACAGGCTAACGAACGAACGTTCGCTGTCTGCGGCTAACGGGCGAAAACCGTTCGTTAAAACGAACGTACGGACGAGTGTCCGCTAAATAACTAAACCGAAAAAAAACCGAACTGATCTAATCTAAAAAAACAGATCTACAGTTTTACTAAACCGACCGGTCCTTATTAAAAAACCGTAACTACCTCGACGAACTCCGGAGGAATCCGGCGCTCCGGCGGCGGCGGTGGTCCGGCGGGCGAGGCGGGCGGCGCGGAGGCGGGTTGCGGGGGTGCGGCGGCGGCACGCGGTGGCGGGGCGGCGGCGGCACGCGGAGGCGGGCGGCGGTGGCAGCAGCGGCGGCGGCGGCGCGAAGGGGCGACGGGTTGGCGCGCTAGGGTTGCGGGCGGCTGGGGCGAGGCGGGGACTTGGGCCGGCTCGGGCGACATATAAAGCCCAGAGTCCCAATCCTATACGAGTCTAAGTCGGTTCCCCCCCCCCTTTTTTTTAAATAGAGTCCTGGCGCAGAAAAACTAACGAAAGAAATACTAAACGGACTCCAAAAATCTGAAATAAATTTACACCGTCCTCTAATAATATTTAGGACAAAGTGAACATTTTTCCGGACCTAAATGCAATTTTGAAAAACGCGCATTTTTCCTATGCAATTAAAATCGCAAATAAATCCAGAAAAATACCAAAAGTGATTTCAATATTTTTCCTCCAATATTTCTGTTATTTTGGAGAAGTCATATTATCTCCGCTCATATTTTGTATTTAGAAATATTTATAGGAGAGAAAAATAATTAGAATCACACTGTCCTGGCACCGGTATTCGAGCGAACTCAAATACGAAAACGGTAAAATTCCCAACTCTCTCCGTAGGTCCTTGAGTTGCTTAGAATTTCGAGGAACGCCACAACAAAATGCACAAAGCATGAAATGCAATTATGATCTATGTATAACATTCCAAATTGAAAATTTGGGATGTTACAATTGACTTGCAAGATAGGATCAAGAACACACATATATTCATGAAAACATAATAGGTTCGGATCTGAAATCATGGCACTCGGGCCCTAGTGACAAGCATTAAGCATGGCAAAGTCATAGCAACATCAGTCTTAGAACATAGTGGATACTAGGGATCAAACCCTAACAAAACTAACTCGATTACATAGTAAATCTCATCCTACCCATCACCGTCCAGCAAGCCTACGATGGGATTACTCATGCACTACGGTGAGCATCATGGAATTGGTGACGGAGGAAGGTTGATGATGACGATAGCGACGATCTCCACTCTCCGGAGCCCCGAATGGTCTCCAGATCAGCACTCCCGAGAGTGATTAGGGCTTGGCGGCGGTTGCGTATCATAAAACGCGATAATTCTTTCTCTCTGATTTTTCTCTCCCCAAAAGTGAATATATCGAGTCGGGGGATACGTCGGTGGAGCAACAGGGGGCCCATGAGGCAGGGGGCACGCCCAGTGGGGCGCCCCCCACCCTCGTGGACAGGGTGTGGGCCCCCTGGTCTGGTTCTTTTCGCAGATATTTTTTATATATTCCAAAATACTCTCCGTTGAATTTCAGGTCATTCCAAGAACTTTTTTTCTGCACAAAAATAACACCATGGCAGTTCTGCTGAAAACGGCGTCAGTACGGGTTAGTTCCATTCAAATCATGCAAGTTAGAGTCCAAAACAAGGGCAAAAGTGTTCGGAAAAGTAGATACGTTGGAGACGTATCAATAGCACCGCCCGTAGCAGTGGTTATACCGCTCCTAGCATGCGGTAGTATCGTGTCCTCGAGCCCAGAACGGTGGCATGCGCGGAAGTAGGAGCGGAAGTAAAATTTTACTTTCGCACCCTACGCGGTAGTACCGCTCCCTGTGAGCGCTAGTACCATGCCAGATTTTTGCACTGACCGATACTCAGTGGAAGTAGCCACGGATATATTTTTATTTGTTCGTGTCTTCCCAGCCTAGTCGAACCTAGCCTTACAGTAGTACCGCAAGGACGCGCGGTAGTGCCGCTCCGGCGGTTCTACCACCCATTGTTTTAACACAACAGGGCCCCGTCTAGTCTCTGCCGTGAGAACGGTAGTACCGCACATTCGAGAGGTAGTACCGCATGGCCTTGCGGTAGTACCGTGAGTCTGTGCGGTAGTACATCAGGTCGCGGGGTGATGTAGTGGGTAACGGTTGGATCTTTTCCCCCACTATATAAAGGTGGTCTTCTTCCTCAAGTTGACTACCTCTTCCTTCTCTAAGCTCCATTGTTGCTCAAAGCTCCATTTTCGCCCGATCTCTCTCCCTAGCCAATCAAACTTATTGATTTCCTAGGGATTCTATATATATTCCAAAATAATTCTCCGTTGAATTTCAGGTCATTTCGAGAACTTTTATTTCTGCACAAAAATAACACCATGGCAGTTCTGCTGAAAACAGCGTCAGTCCGGGTTAGTTCCATTCAAATAATGCAAGTTAGAGTCCAAAACAAGGGCAAAAGTGTTTGGAAAAGTAGATACGTTGGAGATGTATCAACCCCGCTACCACGGGAGGGTAGGACAAAAGATGACATACAACTTATTTCCATAAGCATGTATGACTATTTACGAAATGCATGCCAACATTACATTTATGAACTAGAGCTAGTGCCGTATCATCCTCGGTTATAATTGTTACATGATGAATGTCATCTTACAAATTACCGATCCAATGCCTACGATTTTCCTACATATCGATCTTGCTAAGTTATCACTGCTATTGTTACTATTGCTACTGCCACAAAACCACTACTATCACTATTACCGTTGTTGTTGCTGCTACCACTACTATCAAAACTATCATACTACTGTGCTACTGATCATCTTGCTACAGATAATTAATCTCCAGGTGTGGCTGAATTTACAACTCAGTTGCTAATACTTGCAAATATCCTTTGGCTCGCCTTGTGTTGAATCTATAAATTTTGGTTGAATACTCTACCCTCGAAAACTGTTGTGATCCCCTACACCTGTGGGTTATCAAGACTTTTTTCTCGCGTCGTTGCCGGGGAGCATAGCTATATTTGTTGAGTCACTTGGGATTATTATCTATGTATCACTATGAAGAATCTGAAGGATGATAGAACTAAGATCTTTCCCTCAACTACGACGGGAGGTAAGGAATTGCCATCACACTCTACACTTGATTCTCCTTCAGTTATAAATAAGCTTGCTACAACACACTCTGATACTAATCCTGATATGTCACAAGTTATTGATGATGCTACTTTTGCTATGAATGACACTTATGATGATTCTAGTACCTTGCTTGATAAGACTGTGCCATTGGGTGAACTTGTTGATGAACAAGTTGCTACACTTAATGATATTGAGAATGTTGTAACTCATGAGACTGTTGAAACTGATGAACTGTTTAAAACTGAAAAATTTGAAACACCTATTAGATCTAGCCATCCTAGATATGAATTGCCAAAAGTACCTGAAGGTTATGTTATGGATGAGGAGACTACTAGAGATTTTCTTGCTTGCAATGATAGAGATGACCTTTAGAAATTACTATGCAAATTGGAAGAAAAATCTTTGAATGCTAAAATGAAATGTGATCCTAAGTTTGCTACTTCACCTATATTTGTTAATGATAGGGAGTATGAGTTCTCTATCGACCCAGAGTTAATTACTTTGGTAGAGTTTGATCCCTTCCATGGCTATGAAACTGAAACTATAGTGGCACATCTTACTAAGTTGAATGATATAGCCACCTTATTTGCTCATGATGAGAAAATTCGCTACTATTATATTCCCAAGTTATTTCCGTTGTCATTAGGTGATGCTAAAGCTTGGTACAATACTCTTACTCCTGGTTGTGTGCGTAGTCCCCAGAACATGATCTATGACTTCTTTGAGAAATATTTCCCTGCTCATAAGAAATAAGTTGCCTTGCAGGAAATATTTAACTTTGTGCAAATTGAAGAAGAGAGTCCCCAACAAGCTTGGGGGAGCCTTCTTCAATTGCTAAATGCTTTGCCAGATCATCTTCCTAAGAAAAATGACATACTTGATATCTTCTATAATGGAGTAACCGATGCTTCTAGGGATTTCATAGATAGTTGTGCTAGTTGTGTTTTCAGGGAAACGACTGTTGAACAAGATGAAGAATTATTGAATAATCTATTGAAAAATTATGATGATTGGACCCTTTCTGAACCTTCACCTGAACCAACTCCGACGAAGAGAGAAATCTTATATTTTAGTCCCAAAGATATGCAGGAGGCAAAGAAAAGTATGAAGGAAAAAGGTATTAAAGCCGAAGATGTTAAGAATTTACCTCCTATTGAAGAGATACATGGACTTAACACACCATCACCCAAGGTGGTTGAAGTAAATTATTTGTTAAAGTTTGATGAAGATGATATCCCTTACAAGCATCCTAGTCAGTGCCTTTATGAGTTTGATAACTATATTATGAAACAAGATCACTTGAATGCCAATGTCATGAAACAATTGAAATATAACTCTGATATGATTGCTTGCTTGAGTGACTTGTTATTTAGAATCTCTAATGATGTTAGGGGTGTGGGAAAACATGCTTTTATGGTTGAAACTCGGTTAGAACAAGTTGCTAAACCTCAAAAAGAATTACTTGATGAAATGAATAATAATAATATAAATGATTTTGTTGTTATAGTAGCAACTAGAGGGGGTAAAATGACTTAGGAGCCACTTTATCCTGAAGGACACCCTGAGAGAATTGAACAAGATTCACAAAGACTTAACACGGATGCACCTAATCCTTCCAGAAAGAAAAAGAAGAAGAAAAATGATAGGACTTTACACACCTCTAGTGAACCTGACAACCCTCGTGAAAGTAGTAAAGATGTCTCTACCTCTGATGCTGAAACTCAATCTGGTAATGAACATTAATCTAGTGATAATGAGAAAGAAATGATGATGTTAATAAAGACACTCAACCAAACAATGATAAACAACCAGATAATGATGTTGAGACAGAACCTGTTGTTGACCTTGATAACCCACAACCCAAAAATAAAAGATATGATAAAAGAGATTTTGTTCCTAGGAAACAGGGAAAGGAAACAGGACCATGGGTACAAAAACCATGCCCTTTCCACCTAAACAAACTAAGAACAAAGATGATGAAGAATTTGAACGCTTTGTTGAAATGCTTAGGCCAGTCTTTTTCCGTACCCGCTTGACGGATATCCTAAATATGGCCCCTTATGCAAAGTAGTATGAAACACATCGTCACTAATAAAAGAAAGATACCGGAAGCTGAAATCTCCACCATGCTTGTTGATTAATCTTTTAAGGATGGAGTACCTAAAAAACTTGGAGATCCGGGAATACCAACTATACCTTGCTCCATAAAAAGAAATTATGTGAAAATTGCTTTATGTCATTTGGGGCTTTGGTGTTAGTGCTATGCCTTTCTCTTTATATAAAAGACTTGATTTGAATAAGCTCACATCTACTGAGATATCTTTGCAAATGGTTGACAAATGAACTGTTATACCTATCGGTATTTATGAGGATGTGCCCGTTGTTGTTGTTGTTGTTGTTGTTGCCAATGTTACTATTTTAACTGACTTTGTTATACTTGAGATGCCCGAGGACGACAATATGTCCATTATTCTTGGTAGACCCTTTTTAAACACTGCAGGGGCTGTTATTGATTGCAATAAAGGCAAGGTCACGTTTCATATCAATGGTAATGAGCACACGGTGCACTTTCCGAAGAAACAACTCCAAGTAAATGGTATCAATATTATTGAAATTTCTCCAACACTTGCTATTGGTAGTTTCCATATCCCTCTACCTACTGCCAAAAAGAAATATGAAATACTCATTGTTGGGGATGTGCATATCCTCGTTGACGTAACTTAGTGTTTTGTGAAAATTCTTCGGTCTCATGCTAATTGGAAGTGGTTGTTAATAAGACTTGATCAACCTTAATAATTAATCATTTTCGAGAGGTATGAAGTTGAGAAATCTAGTGAGCACAAATTTTTGTCCCTAACTCATATTTTTTGTTTTTCTTAGTCTAATAAAAATAAAATGCCATGTTTTGTCTGTTTACTGTTTTCCCGTGAAATAAAAAATGACCCAAAAATAAAAATGCTCAGAATGCCGTGAAAATTTAACACGATTTTTTCTGATTATTTCAGAATTTTTAGTACGAATAACATCAGAGGGGGTGCACGAGGTGGGCACAACCCACCTGGGCGCGCTAGCAGCCCCAGGCGCGCCTTGGTGGGTAGTGGTCCCCATGTGGGCCCCTCACTTATATCTTTATCCCACATCACCACATACCTCCAGAAAAAAAATCACCATTGCTCTCTCTCTCTCTCTCTCTCTCTCTCTCTCTCTCTCTCTCTCTCGTGTTCTTGCTCTCAAACCCGCGGATTTTGATCTCTTTGCTCGAAGCTCCGTTTCCGAAGCTGTTTTGGGGGATTGTTGCTTGGTATGTGACTCCTTCATTGCTCCAATTAATTTTTTCTTTAGTGGTTTATTTTGATTAAGTAGCTACTCTTGGTGTTGTTGTAGATGAGCTTGCATGTTTATTTCTTAGAGTTGTAAGTAGTTCGAATGCTCAAAATGGCATCTATGCATCCCTATAAGTAGTTGCTATCAATCTTATGAAGTTTTGTTGACAAATTTTTGTGGACTAAAAATTTCAGATTTTTGTTCATAGGAAAAAGTTGAGTTTCTTTAGGAAGTTTTCTTCCAAAAAGAACTCCAAGGGAGTTACTCGGGAGTCATCTGATAGTGATCTCCGCTTCCAGAGAATGGCGTAGGTATGGCCGTGCAAATGGCCGCACAACCCATTCATGGATGGAGCTGGAATCCATCAGGAGTTTGCACAGTTTGCTGCTAATGCCAGCCTCACCGACTTCATCACAGCTGAGTGTGAATAGTATCATCTCCTCACAAATTCCTTTGTACAAAGTTTTCAGTTCTTAAGTACGAATAATCCCCCTGAGGTGCAGTTTAATTTATACGCTAAACACTATCAGATACCACTCACTAAATTTTGTGACATATGTTTGCTCCCTTCTGATGGGGATTTGAGAGAACCTAGGCCCGCAGAATTTGAAGATTTCTACCGCACTCTAAGAGTGGGAGATGAGAGAGGGGTGTCAAGTGTCACCGCCACTAGCTTGCATTTTCCTTCCGTGCACTACTTTGCTTTATTTATTGCGAAGTATTTAATTGCTACAGAGAAAGTTGGCGCACTCAGTGCCCCCGACTTCGGTGTCTTACGTCGCACACTTGAGGGTGACAACACTTATAGCTTGTGAGCTATTGTGGCACGCCGTCTCCACCTCAACGGGTCCAAGGGTAAAATTTATGGAGGCATTTATGCTACTCGTTTAGCGAGTCGCTTCAACGTTCAGATACGTCAGCATGATTATCGTTTTCCCAAGGTTTATTTAGATCGCTAGTTTATGTTACATCATCACTTTATTGATGGCGAAAACACTACTATGGATGTGCCTTATAACTTAGACTTTAGTGAAGTTACACGTGATATTATTCTGCCGCCTGCACCTGCTTTGTTTCATTCTATTGCCATGGGCGAATACAGGATTATGCCAGCAGACGTTGTTGCCTATCGGGATGCCCAGGCAGCTACTGAGGAGGAGCCTCACGAGTGGGACGCTCAAGTGCCACCACCAGAGCATTTTGACATGGGACCCGATGGCTACTACGGTTGGTGATTACAGAGCTAGGCCAAAAGCCTAAGCTTGGGGCGTACGCATTTCCACCGACATTACATTCATGTTCACACATTTCATTCCAGTTGTTGGTGTTCACACTTTTTCATTGTATTATCCATGCTAGACTTATTTTTTTCTCTTTCTTCTTGTGTGTTTGGAAAACTTTGAGAAAATCCAAAAATGTTTCTTGCTTCTTTTCTCTTTTTCTTTCTAGTTTAGTTAGTTGTAATATTTATAAGAAAACCCAAACAGATTTCTTGATTCTTCTTTTGTTTGTTTGGAGCTCTCCCGTGTAAATAGTTTTTCTCCTTTTTTTCTTGTTTTTTTGCCTTCTTTGAGAAAAAACAAAAACTCCAAAAATATGTCTGTGTGTTTCTCTGAATTATTTTCTAGCTTTTGAGCGTACCAAGGAGAAGACCGTGATGAAAATGTTGAGTGGCTCTCATTTGCATTATTTTTTATCTAATAAAAAGCCCATATTACCTTGTCTTCTCTTTTTCGAATAAAATGTTTGCACATTCTAGCTTAGTCTACGGCACCCTAGCACTATTATTACCATTCTTATCATTTGGTCGTGCAAATGGAAGGCAACAATGACAACATTTGGTGAATTGGCCGTGGCAAACAGAAACGGGTATGAACTCAACTTTTGTTTTTGTTTTTGTAAATATGTTTAACCTAGTATCCATGCTTTGTCATATTATGATCAAACATGTTTGCAATGACAGTTAGAGATTATAGTTTCTCATGCCATGCTTAAATAGCTAGGAGTGGATAATGATTTATCTTGGAGGTCAACAATAGCGTTAAAATAATTGTGATGCAGTATGATGATATGGTATCATCCTCTGAACGTTTGAAGTGGCTTGACTTGGCGCATGTTCATACATGTAGTTGAATCAAAACCAACATAGCCTCTATGATATTTATGTTCATGGTGTCCATATCCTATTCATGCTGATACCCATTGTTTATTATGCATAATGTATGTTCATGACCATTGTTGCTCTCTAGCTGGCCGCTTCCCAACCTACTTGCTAGCCTTCACCTGTACTAAGCGAAAATACTGCTTGTGCATCAAATTCAAAAATCAAAGTTATTCCAGATGAGTCCACTATACCTACCTATATACGGTATTACCCTGCCGTCCTAAGTAAATTTGCATGTGACATCTCTAAAACTTCAAACAACCATCCCTTTTGTGTTCCTGGAATGTTCATAGAGTGACAGGAGGTAATCGGTATCTTCCATGCTAAACGGGTTATTCTCATGACGAATGTTATTCACTTGTCCTTGCACGAGATGGGCAGTAATAGGGATTCCCAGTCCCAATTTCAAAAAGAAAAGAGCTTACAAATAATCAAACAAAAACTCCTATAAAGTAATAACCTTTACTTTATCGCTTGGGAACCACCACTAATGTGTTTAGCATATAAGATACTAATAACTGATGGTCGTGAAGTAAATATGAAGGGTGCATCTCTCAAAATTACATTTATCTCTGTTTTAAAACCTTGAGCTCTGACACCTCTATAAATCACTGCTTCCCTCTACGAAGGGACTATCTATTCACTTTTATGTTGAGTCATCACCTTCTCAAATAAGCGCAGGATCTGAGAGCACACTTGTCATCCTCATGCATTGTGTGTAGTGCATGTTGGGCGCTAGCATGACTTGATCTTCTCTACCATGAATTACAATGTTTAGTCGCAGCTTGAACTTTGGAGGTGCTCTGCAATTATTTTTTGCGGTCTCAGAAAGGGCTAGCGAGATACCACTGTTGTCATATTATATCATGGTTGTTTTGACAAAGTGTTGACATTTGAGATATCATATTATTGCTCTCTAGTTGTTTACGCTATTGATATGGGTTAATATAATTTCTAAGAGTTGTTGTTGACATGGTTAGTCATGATCTTTGCTGAAAACATGGGTGCTACTTAAGCTTATTTATATAAACAAGAGCAAAAGAGTTCGTAAAAGTTTTTTCTCTTTCACTTTCTGTTTATCAACTGAATTTCTTGAGGACAAGCAAAGGTTTAAGCTTGGGGGAGTTGATACGTCTCCATCATATCTACTTTTTCTAACGCTTTCCCTCTTGTTTTGGACTCTAATTTTCATGATTTGAATGAAACTGACCCGGACTGTCACTGTTTTCAGCAGAAGTACCATGGTGTTGTTTTTGTGCAGTAATAGAAGTTCTTGGATTGGAACAAAACTTTGTGAGGATTTAATATTCAATAAAAGAAAATTGCCAGAGCCAAGAACCACCGGGGGGCACTTAGGTGGGCACAACCCACCAAGGTGCCCCCCCCCCCTCCTGGAGCGCCCATGTGGGTTGTCCCCACCTGGTGGCTCCATAGACTCCAACCCTCACACTATAAAAATCACATTTTCGGAGAAAAATATCGAGGAGGAAGAATTATCTCGTTTCGCGATATGGAGCCGCCACCACCTCATATTCTTCATCGGGAGGCCAGATCTAAAGTCCGTTTTGGGCTCCGGAGAGGGGAATCTTTGGTCTTCATCATCACCAACCCTCCTCCATAACCAATTGCATCATGCTTTCCACCGGGAGTGAGTAATTCCTTCGTAGGCTCGCTGGTCAATGAGGAGTTGGATGAGATTCATCATGTAATCGAGTTAGTTTTGTTAGGGCCCGATCCCTAGTATCCACTATGTTCGCAGATTGATGTTGTTATGACTTTCTATGCTTAATGCTTGACACTTTGGGCCTGGGTGCCATGATTCCAGATCTGAACTGTTTATGTTATCACCATTATATCTATGTTCTAGATCCGGTCTTGCAAGTTATAGTCACCTATTACGTGTTATGATCTGTAAACCCTGTAGTGACAATATGCAGGATACTTTCCGGTGATGACCGTAATTTGAGAAGTTCATGTATTCACTATGTGCTAATGGTTTGTTCCAGTACCCTATTAAAAGGAGGCCTTAATATCCCTTAGTTTCCTTATGGACCCCGCTGCCACGGGAGGGTAGGACAAAAGATGGCATACAAGTTCTTTCCATAAGCACGTATGACTATTTACGGAATGCATGCCTGCATTACATTTATGAACTAGGGCTAGTGTCGTATCGCCCTAGGTTATAACTATTACATGATGAATGTCATCCAACAAATAGCCGATCCAGCGCCTACGATTTACCTACATATTGATCTTGCTAAGTTATCATTGATGTTGTTACTATTGCTACTGCTACAAAACCACTTCTATCACTATTACCGTTATTGTTGCTACTACCACTACTATCAAAACTATCATACTACTGTGCTACTGATCATCTTGCTGCAAATAATTAATCTCCAGGTGTGGCTGAATTGACAACTCAGTTGCTAATACTTGCAAATATTCTTCGGCTCCCCTTGTGTAGAATCTATAAATTTGGGTTGAATACTCTACCATCGAAAACTATTGCGATCCCCTACACTTGTGGGTTATCAACATTCTTGAGAGAAGCTCCGGTTTGCAAAAAGCTTATACCAAAGCTTGTCCCAATTCGGCCAAAAAATTACCACAGCATGTTGGAGCCATGTCATGACAGCATGCCAAGTTTCATGATTTTTATGCGTGTTTTGGATTTACAAGAACTAAAAAACCAAGTTTCTCAATATTTCCGGCTGAGCCATGATTCCCATATGTTTGAATTCAATTCCCATTTCTTGCATGGGACCTAGAAATTCACCCAAGGACACACATGTGATTTTTTAACCAACTTTGGTGCACTGGAGCATGTGCTTGCAGTTCAAATTCGAATTATGCACATTAAATGACCAGAAATTCAATTATTGTATAAAAAAGGCTAAACAAACCCGGAATAATTCTAAAATTTAGCACGAAACTCCTATTTGGTCTAAGCTTCCTGTGTCAAAAAATTAAGGCGGGAGAAGGCAGTGTATGTCGTTTTGCACACGGAGGTGGCATGTTCCCTCTCGAAACCACGAGCCTTCTTGAGAGAAGCTCCGGTTTGCAAGAAGCTTATACCAATTCGGCCAAAAAAAATACCACAACATGTTGGTGCCATGTCATGACACCATGCCAAGTTTCATGATTTTCAGGCGTGTTTTGAATTTACAGGAATTAAAAAACCAAGTTTCTTAATATTTCTGGCCGAGCCACGACGCCCAGATGTTTGAATTCCATTACCATTTCTTGCATGCAACCTAGAAATTCACCCAAGGACACACATGTGATTTTTCAATGAACTTTGGTGCACTGGAGCATGTGCTTGTAGTTCAAATTTGAATTATGGACATTAAATGACCAGAAATTCAATTAGTGTATAAAAATGGCCAAACGAACCTGGAATAATTCCAAATTTTAACATGGCACTCACATAGTTCTATGTTGCATCTGTAATAAATCAAGGGGGGCAGCGTATATCGTTTCGCACACAAAGGTGACACGTCCCCCCCCCCTCGGGAACCACGAGTCTTCTCGAGAGAAGCTCCAGTTTGCAAGAAGCTTATACCAAAACTTGTCCAAATGCAGCCAATTTTTTACCACACCATGTTGGTGCCATGAAATGACACCATGCCAAGTTTCATGATTTTCAAGTGAGTTTTGGATTTATAGGAATTTAAAAACCAAGTTTCTCTATGTTCTCGGCCGAGCCACGACACCCAGATGTTTAAATTCCATCCCGTTCTTGCATGGGACTTGTAAATTCACCCAAAGACACACAAGTGATTTTTCAACAAACTTTGGTGCACTTGAGCATGTGCTTGTAGTTCAAATTTGAATTATGCACACTAAATGCCTAGAAACTCAATTAATGCATAAAAATGCCAAAAGAACCCGAAATAATTCCAAATTTAAACACGACACTCATGTAGTGGCATGTTCACTATACATAAATGTTATAGCAATTCAAACACCATCCTTTCCCTCTGTAACACCATTTTATCTTTTAAAACATAATGAAAAAATTAGGTATATCACAAATAGTTTACTAGCAAGAATCGTGTGGGATGTGATATAAAATATCTTGGCGCACCGTCTTGTCTGGCTTACGGAGGAAGCTTCATCATCTACAGTCCACCGCCCATGCTTGAACCAGACTGGCGCGCGAGCTTCTCGCGGCACCGATCGAAAAAATTTCTGCCACCACAAAAATATCTATCTCCCCGCCCCCTCCCTCCCACCAAAATCCACATTTCCACTGTTCCTCCTTACTTTCCAAGTTCAAACCTTCACTTCTGATTACTGGCAGCTCAACCTCCTCGCCGGTGACCCTTCTTCTTGCAGCGCCGCCTCCTTGCCGGCGACCCTTATTCTTGCAACGCTGCCTCCTCGTCCGCGACCCTTCAACGCCGCCTCCTTGCCGCTGACCCTTCTTCTTGATGCACGGCCTCCTCGTCACCGAACCTTCTTCTTGTTGCTCGGCCTCGTCGATATGGTTAGGTAATCCACACCCCGCCCACACCATACTCCTCCTTCCCCGTCCCACATGCCCCGACCGATGATGTGACACCTACTGCCAAAATCACTAGCCCCGTCCTCCCATTAAGTACCGCCCACAACCATTTTGCATGCAGTATAACATGGAGCTCAGTAGCATCTAGCAGCAGAGAAGCAAACCATGACCGCATGCGTGCACGAGGTCGCTATGGCGGCCATGCGTGCCAACCGCCAGATCTTGGAGGAGCACCTCGTCTTCGAGGCCATCGTCGACATCACCACGCGGTTATCTACTTTAAAACACTGTTTGTGTTGTTTTCTCGAGGCCACCGCCAGTGCCTTCTAGTGATTTGTCCTATGTAATGTTAATATGCAATCTGATGTTCAGTTAATAGATTGGTCCCCTGAAATGTAATGTTCATTTAACAGTTTGGCCCAACAATTTCTACATTTCATAGTACTGTTCTCAAGCATTCTTTGTTTTGTTAAATGTCTTATCTTCTAGTACATGCTTCTATTCTGCAATGGCGTGCTTAGTTAATTGTTTTGGTTCATTTGGTCTGTTGTCCATTTAACTGTTTGGTTCACTTCTGCAATTTGATTTTCATTTGCCGTGGGTACAATTTTGTATTGTTATGCATGTGAGAAATAAATCGAATTTGGCTACACTAAATACATATTCTACTGATAGTATGGCAACTCTCAGCTAACCTAATCAAGATCTTCCTTATGTGTGTTGTAGGGAAACAATGGGAGACACTGCAGTTTACCATCAAGGTTTGCTCATGCATGGTCCTTTTGCTAGTAGTAGCACATTATTGTGCAGTTGCAGGAATCATTCTAATATTTAGGTTTCTTAAAATTTGGTCTTGGACATGTAGGTCCTGCTGTCAGAGGCTTAGAACCACTGTTTGACCAATTTTGCATATGGGGAAATGAGATGTCCATGAATATCAGTGAAGTCAAGAAACTCAGAAATATTGTCAGGATAAAGAAACTTGCGACGAATAACAACAAGATCTTTGTTTGCACAATGAAGAATGCATCAGTCAACTATAGGATGGTACTAACTCTTTAACCTTGTTTTTACCCCTTGCGTCATTTCAAAATTTATAACAGTGATTTATGTGTATCTTTGTTTTCAGTACTTTCCAAAGCAGTTCACCAATGATTACCTCTCAAACTACCTGCATGGTCAAGAGGCGAGGAAGGTATTCATTCAACACCCACGGTACAATATTGAAATCTTCCTTAAGAGGATGAAGGTTGGGTGGGCAATTATCCATAGCAACTGGACTAAAGTTGCAAGGACATTCAACATCACAGAAGGCTCAATATTTGCCTTCCGCTTCTGCAGTTTCCTGGATGAGATTCATCTGTCTATTTACCATGTATGATGTTACTTTCCAAAGGTTTTCGATGTTGCATGTGAAACTTGGTGCTGTTGTGTAATGGTGTAACTGAGTGCTGAAGCTATCTGATGTAATTTCATTATGAAATTTTGGTTGTTGTTATACGGATATGAAATATTCTGTGTGTTTTATAAGAAATGTCAATTTGATTACTACATGAATTATCAATAATAGGCTAGTTACCCTACTTATTGGGGTTTTCTATTGCATACGGTTACCCAGACAGCACCGTGGACGATGAACTCAAACAACCCACATGGTTTCTAGAAAGTAGGCGTGTTCGATCAACTGCCAATCACACACGGCTTCCGGCAGAGAACTGTTTGCATTAGGCCACCTTGCACAAACGTTTCCACACAAAAAACTATGTGTGATATAGATACGAATGGAAATGTTTTTCTGGGATTCACCATGTGGGATGTACATACGATCGGAAAGATTAGGTTTCGATGCCTCGCGTGATCGCACACGAGCTCATTTTGCCCCCGCCTGTGTGCCAGGAGGGCCTAACCCCAACGTTTTTTGGTTCGTGTGGGAAGGACCCCCCCTATCGCAGTCACTAACTTGGCGACGGTTCGAAACACAGTCGTGGAAAGGGGTTAAAAACCGTTTGTATAGCACGTCGCTACACTAGTGGAACTAGCTCCAATTAGCACCTCTTGGGTGGGATAGTTTTTTGGGTGGGTTAGATGCAACTAGCTCAAACTAGCCCTCGTGTTTGGATATAATTTAGGGCTATTTGAGCCCGAACTAGCTCAAACTAACTCTAACCCATGGATACATCAGCTGATAATTTGTAAAAATGCAATAAACTCCTTCCGGCCCATAATATAAGATGTTAATTCATCTAATATGTGAGTATATTGAATGTTATAAGATATTAGAAAAGAGTGTTGTACTACATCATTGTGCAATTGTTGTTTAGCTTCTAATATTAGCTTGGTGCTTTTTAGTACATATGGCATTGGTAAAGATCCGCGCTTCGACCCTTTCTGTGTATGAGGCAATGAGATATTGATGAACCAGCATCAAGCGAGGAAGCTGATAAAGATTGTTAGTAAAATGGGTCAAAGGATGGCAATTAAACTATTTCTTTACACTTTATCCAATACAATAACGAACTGCAGGATGGTAAGTAAGAACTCTGCAGCCTTCTTTTTACTGCCCATAATGAGTTGTGTTAGATGACAATGTCTGAATCTTTTTCCTTTGCAGTGGTTCCCAAAGCAGTTTACTCAAGATTACCTCTCAAACTACATGATTGGTGGGCATGCAAAGGTTAAAGTATTTCTACCAGAACACGATGATTATCTAGATGTCTTCATGAAGACCGTGAAGGATGGGCGGTCGGCCATCACAAGGGGTTGTACTAGAGTCGTGTGTGCCTTGTGCATGGAGGAGGGCCCAATATGGTCATTCCTATTCACATTATTCAGCAACCAGAATGTATTTCTCCTCTTTCTTTACAGTCTTTAATAGTACAAGTATACAACTGTGGTTCACCATTCTTCATTTGGTTCTTATGTAATTCTTGAACATATGTACCTATGAATCGAATAATGCATTGGTTGTTTGAACCTGGTGGATATGAATAAAGCTATAGCATACATTCAAATTCAAATCTGATACAATTTGAAATAGTAGCAATTAAATTACAGTGAAATTACGCTCTCCAGGTCGTTACGGCACAAACGGCTGGCAAAACACAAACGTTTGCGATATACACCATAATCCGACACGGTTCACAGAGAGCAAACGTGTGCAAGCATACACACAGTTGCCGTTCACAAAGCGTGTGCGATGTCAGACAATACCACAAACGGCGCAGGCAAACTAAACGTTTGTGATAGTTGCCTTATCGTACATGATTAGCAACCATGAATTGTTTCTGATGTGGTATGCATCGTAACGTTGCACCAAAGAATAGTGTGTGGATAGTTTTCCTGTATGACGATGTTATGACGATCCGATGTTTCGTACTCCTGTCCAACACTCGTATGACGATTAGCTAATCTTCTTAATTAGTTATCGCATACGGTTTGGGAAAAGTGAATGTGTGTGATTGTCTGCTTATCATACACGTTCTGTAATCATGAACCGTTTGTGATGGGCCGTGCATCGTAAATGTAGCACCACGGAATACCAACTGTGTGTTGGGGAACGTAGTATTTTAAAATTTTCCTACGATCACGCAAGATCTATCTACCAGATGCATAGAAACGAGAGGGAAGAGTGTGTCTACGTACCCTCGTAGACCGGGAGCAGAAGCGTCAAGTGACGCGGTTGATGTTGTCGAACTTCTTCGCGATCCAACCGATCAAGCACCGAACGTACGGCACCTCCGCGTTCAGCACACGTTCAGCTTGATGACGTCCCACGAGCTCTTGATCCAGTTGAGCTTCACGGGAGAGTTTCGTCAGCACGACGGTGTGGTGACGGATATGATGTGTTTACCGGCGCAGGGCTTCGCCTAAGCTCCGCGACGGTATGACCGAGGTGTGATTCTGTGGAGGGGGGCACCGCACACGGCTAAAACAATTCAAATTGTGTGTCTTTGGGTGCCCCCCTGCCCCCGTATATAAAGGAGCAAGGGAGGGAGGCCGGCCAACCTCTCCTGGTGCGGCTAGGGAAGGAGTCCTACTAGGAATAGGATTGCAATCCTATTCCTAGTAGGATTCACCAGAAGAAAGAAGAGGGAAAGGAATAGGAGAGGTGGCGCCCCCCCCCCCCAATCCTAGTTCAACTAGGAACCCTAGGTGGGGGCGCCGGCCAGCCCTATGGGCTGCCTCTTTCTTTCCCTTCAGGCCCACTATGGACCATCCCCTCTCGTAGGGGGTTCCGGTAACCCCCTTCGGCATTCCCGATAAATCCGAAACTTTTCCGGAACACTTCCGGTGTCCGAATATAGTCGTCCAATATATCAATCTTTATGTCTCGGACATTCCGAGACTCCTCGTCATGTCCGTGATCTCATCCGGGACTCCGAACTACCTTCGGTACATCAATACTCATAAACTCATAATACCGATCGTCATCAAACGTTAAGCGTGCGGACCCTACGGGTTCGAGAACTATGTAGACATGACCGAGACTCATCTCCGGTCAATAACCAATAGCGGAACCTGGATGTTCATATTGGCTCCTACATATTCTACGAAGATCTTTTATCGGTCAGAACCGCATAACAACATACGTTGTTCCTTTTCTCAAACGGTATGTTACTTGCCCGAGATTCGATCGTCGGTATCTCTATACCTAGTTCAATCTCGTTACCGGCAAGTCTCTTTACTCGTTCCGTAACACATCATCTCGTGACTAACTCATTAGTCTTTTGCTTGCAAGGCTTATTGTGATGTGTGTTACCGAGAGGGCCCAGAGATACCTCTCCGACACTCGGAGTGACAAATCCTAATCTTGATCTATGCCAACACCACAAATACTTTCGGAGACACCTGTAGAGCATCTTTATGATCACCCAGTTACGTTGTGACGTTTGATAGCACACAAGGTGTTCCTACGGTATTCGGGAGTTGCATAATCTCATAGTCATAGGAACATGTATAAGTCATGAAGAAAGCAATAGCAGTTAAACTAAACGATCATAGTGCTATGCTAACGGATGGGTCTTGTCCATCACATCATTCTCCTAATGATGTGATCCCGTTGATCAAATGACAACTCATGTCTATGGCTAGGAAACATAACCATCTTTGATCAATGAGCTAGTCTAGTAGAGGCATACTAGGGACATACTGTTTTGTCTATGTATTCACACATGTACTAAGTTTCTGGTTAATACAATTCTAGCATGAATAATAAACATTTATCATGATATAAGGAAATAAATAATAACTTTATTATTGCCTCTAGGGCATATTTCCTTCAGTCTCCCACTTGCACTAGAGTCAATAATCTAGCTCACATCACCATGTGATTTAATACCGATAGTTCACATCGTTATGTGATTAACACCCATAGTTCACATCGCCATGTGACCAACACCCAAAGGGTTTACTAGAGTCAATAATCTAGTTCACATCGCTATGTGATTAATACCCAAGAGTAATAAGGTGTGATCATGTTTTGCTTGTGAGAGAAGTTTAGTCAACGGGTCTGTCATATACAGATCCCTATGTATTTCGCAAATTTCTATGTCTACAATGCTCTGCATGGAGCTACTCTAGCTAATTGCTCCCACTTTCAATACGCATCCAGATTGATACTTAGAGTCATCTGGATTTAGTGTCAAAGCTTGCATCGGTGTAACCCTTTACGACGAACTCTTTATCACCTCCATAATCGAGAAATATTTCCTTAGTCATCCAATTACTAAGGATAATTTTGACCGATGTACAGTGATCTACTCCTGGATCACTATTGTACCTCCCTGTCAAACTCTTGGCAAGGTACACAACATGTTTTGTACACAGCATGGCATACTTTATAGAACCTATGGCTGAGGCATAGGGAATGACTTTCATTCTCTCTATATTTTTCTGCCGTGGTCTGGCTTTGAGTCTTACTCAACTTCACACCTTACAAGTCAGGCAAGAACTTCTTCTTTGACTGATCCATTTTGAATTACTTCAAAATCTTATCAAGGTATGTACTCATCGAAAGTCTTATCAAGCGTCTTGATCTATCTATATAGATCTTGATGCTCAATATGTAAGCAGCTTCACCGAGGTCTTTCTTTGAAAAACTCCTTTCAAACACTCCTTTATGCTTTCCAGAAAATTCTACATCATTTCTGATCGACAATATGTCATTCACATATACTTATCAGAAAGGTTGTAGTGCTCCCACTCACTTCTTGTAAATACAGGCTTCTCCAAAAGTCTGTATAAAACCATATGCTTTGGTCACCTCATCAAAGCGTATATTCCAACTCCGAGATGCTTGCACCAGTCCATAGATGGATCGCTGGAGCTTGCATAATTTGTTAGCACCTTTTGGATCGACAAAACCTTCTGGTTGTATCATATACAACTCTTCTTTGAGATATCCATTCAGGAATGTAGTTTTGACATCCGTTTGCCAGATTTCATAATCATAAAATGCGGCAATTGCTAACATGATTCAGACAGACTTAAGCATCGCTACAGGTGAGAAAGTCTCATCGTAGTCAACTCCTTGAACTTGTTGAAAACCTTTCGCAACAAGTCGAGCTTTGTAAACAGTAATATTACCGTCTGCGTCGGTCTTCCTCTTGAAGATCCATTTATTTTCGATGGCTTGCCGATCATCGGGCAAGTCAACCAAAGTCCACACTTTGTTCTCATACATGGATCCCATCTCAGATTTCATGGCTTCAAGCCATTTTTCGGAATCTGGGCTCATCATCGCTTCCTCATAGTTCGTAGGTTCATCATGGTCTAGTAACATGATTTCCAGAACTGGGTTGCCGTACCACTCTGGTGCGGAACGTACTCTGGTTGATCTACGACGTTCAGCAGAAACTTGATCCGAAGTTTCATGATCATTATCATTAACTTCCTCACTAATTGGTGTAGGAATCACTGGAACAATTTCTTGTGATGTACTACTTTCCAATCCTGGAGAAGGTACAATTACCTCATCAAGTTCTACTTTCCTCCCACTCACTTCTTTCGAGAGAAACTCCTTCTCTAGAAAGGATCCATTTTTAGCAACGAATATCTTGCCTTCGGATCTGTGATAGAAGGTGTACCCAACGGTCTCTTTTTGGGTATCCTATGAAGATTTACTTCTCCGGTTTGGGTTCGAGCTTATCATGTTGAAACTTTTTCACATAAGCATCGCAATCCCAAACTTTAAGAAACAACAACTTTGGTTTCTTGCCAAACCACAGTTCTTAAGGCGTTGTCTCAACGGATTCAGATGAGGCCCTTATTTAACGTGAATGCAGCTGTCTCTAATGCATGACCCAAAACGATAGTGGTAAATCGGTAAGAGACATCATAGATCGCACCATATCCAATAAAGTACGGTTACGACGTTCGGACACACCATTATGCTGTGGTGTTCCGGGTGGCGTGAGCTGTGAAACTATTCCACATTGTTTCAAATGAAGACCAAACTCGTAACTCAAATATTCTCCTCCACGATCAGATCGTAGAAACTTTATTTTCTTGTTACGATGATTCTCTACTTCACTCTGAAATTCTTTGAACTTTTCAAATGTTTCAGACTTGTGCTTTATTAAGTAGATATACCCATATCTGCTCAAATCATCAGTGAAGGTCAAAAAATAATGATACCTGCCGCGAGCTTCAACAATCATTGGTCCGCATACATCAGTATGTATGATTTCCAACAAATACGTTGCTCGCTCCATAGTTCCGGAGAACGGAGTTTTAGTCATCTTGCCCATGAGGCATGGTTCGCAAGCACCAAGTGATTCATAATCAAGTGATTCCAAAAGTCCATCATTATGGAGTTTCTTCATGCGTTTTACACCAATATGACTTAAACGGCAGTGCCACAAATAAGTTGCACTATCATTATTAACCTTGCATCTTTTGGCTTCAATATTATGAATATGTTATCACACGATCGAGATCCAACAAACTATTTTCATTGGGTGTATGACCATAGAAGGTTTTATTCATGTAAACAGAACAACAATTATTCTCTAACTTACATGAATAACCGTATTGCAATAAACATGATCAAATCACATTCGTGCTCAACACAAACACCAAATAACAGTTATTTAGGTTCAACACTAATCCCGAAAGTATAGGGAGTGTGCGATAATGATCATATCAATCTTGGAACTGCTTCCAATATACATCGTCACTTCATCCTTTAACTAGTTTATGTTCATTATGCAACTCCCACTTCGAGTTACTACTCTTTAGCAACTGAACCAATATCAAATACCGAGGGGTTGCTATGAACACTAGTAAAATACACATTAATAATCTGTATATCAAATATACCTTTGTTCACTTTGCCATCCTCCTTATCCGCCAAGTATCTAGGGTAGTTCCACTTTTAGTGACCATTTCCTTTGCAGTATAAGCACTTGTTTCAGGCTTGAGTTTAGCTTTGGGTTTCTTCACGGGAGTGACAACTTGCTTGTCATTCTTCTTGAAGTTCCCCTTCTATCCCTTTGCCCTTTACTTGAAACAAGTGGTCTTGTTAACCATCAACACTTGATGCTTTTTCATGATTTCTACCTTCGCCTACTTCAGTATCGCGAAGAGCTGGGAATTCCTTTCGTCATCCCTTGCATATTATAGTTCATCACGAAGTTCTACTAACTTGGTGATAGTGACTAGAGAACTTTGTCAATTACTATCTTATCTGGAAGATTAACTCCCACTTGATTAAAGTAATTGTAGTACCCAGACAATCTGAGCACATGCTCACTGGTTGAGCTATTCTCCTTCATTTTGTAGGCAAAGTACTGTCAGAGGTCTTATACCTCTCGACACGGGCATGAGTATGAAATACTAATTTCAACTCTTGGAACATCTTATATGCTCCATGGCGTTCAAAACCTTTTTGAAGTCCCGGTTCTAAGCCGTAAAGCATGGTGCACTTAAACTATCAAGTAGTCATCATATCGAGCTTTTGTCAAAACGTTCATAACGTCTACATCTGCTCCTGCAATAGGTCTGTCACCTAGCGGTGCATCAAGGACATAATTCTTCTGTGCAGCAATGAGGATAATCCTCAGATCACGGAACAAGTCCGCATCATTGCTACTAACATCTTTCAACTTAGTTTTTCTCTAGGAAAATAAACGGGGAGCAACATCGCGAGCTATTGATCTACAACATAGATATGCTAATACTACCAGGACTAAGTTCATGATAAATTAAAGTTCAATTAATCATATTACTTAAGAACTCCCACTTAGATAGACATCCCTCCGGTCATCTAAATGATCACGTGATCCAAATCAACTAAACCATGTCCGATCATCACGTGAGATGGAGTAGTTTCAATGGTGAACATCTTATGTTGATCATATCTACTATATGATTCACGCTCGACCTTTCGGTCTCCAGTGTTCCGAGGCCATATCTGCATATGCTAGGCTCGTCAAGTTTAACCCGAGTATTCTGCGTGTGCAAAACTGGCTTACACCCGTTGTATTTGAACGTAGAGCTTATCACACCCGATCATCACGTGGTGTCTCGGCACGACGAGCTTTCGCAACGGTGCATACTCAGGGAGAACACTTATACCTTGAAATTTAGTAAGGGATCATCTTATAATGCTACCGTCGTTCTAAGCAAAATAAGAAGCATAATAAGATAAACATCACATGCAATCAAAATATGTGACATGATATGGCCATCATCATCTTGTGCTTTTGATCTCCATCTCCAAAGCACCGTCATGATCACCTTCGTCACCGGCGTGACACCTTGATCTCCATCGTAGTATCGTTGTCGTCTCGCCAACTATTGCTTCTACGACTATCGCTACCGCTTAGTGATAAAGTAAAGCAATTACATGGCGATTGTATTTCATACAATAAAGCGACAACCATATGGCTCCTGCCAGTTGCCGATAACTTTACAAAACATGATCATCTCATACAAAACCGTATAACTCATCATGTCTTGACCATATCACATCACAACATGCCCTGCAAAAACAAGTTAGACGTTCTCTACTTTGTTGTTGCATGTTTTACGTGGCTGCTACGGGCTTAGCAAGAACCGTTCTTACCTACGCATACAAAACCACAACGATGTTTCGTCAAGTATGTGCTGTTTTAACCTTCACAAGGACCGGGCGTAGCCACACTTGATTCAGCTAAAGTGAGAGAGACAGACACCCGCCAGTCACCTTTAAGCAACGAGTGCTCGTAACGGTGAAACCAGTCTCGCGTAAGCGTACGCGTAATGTCGGTCCGGGCCGCTTCATCTCACAATACCGCCGAAGCAAAGTATGACATGTTGGTAAGCAGTATGACTAGTATCGCCCACAACTCATTGTGTTCTACTCGTGCATATCATCTACGCATAGACCTGGCTCTGATACCACTGTTGGGGAACGTAGTATTTTAAAAATTTCCTACGATCACGCAAGATCTATCTACCAGATGCATAGCAACGAGAGGGAAGAGTGTGTCTACGTACCCTCGTAGACCGGGAGCGGAAGCGTCAAGTGACGCGGTTGATGTTGTCGAACTTCTTCGCGATCCAACCGATCAAGCACCGAACGTACGGCACCTCCGCGTTCAGCACACGTTCAGCTTGATGACGTCCCACGAGCTCTTGATCCAGTTGAGCTTCACGAGAGAGTTTCGTCAGCACGACGGTGTGGTGACGGATATGATGTGTTTACCGGCGCAGGGCTTCGCCTAAGCTCCGCGACGGTATGACCGAGGTGTGATTCTGTGGAGGGGGGCACCGCACACGGCTAAAACAATTCAACTTGTGTGTCTTTGGGTGCCCCCCTGCCCCCGTATATAAAGGAGCAAGGGAGGGAGGCCGGCCAACCTCTCCTGGTGCGGCTAGGGAAGGAGTCCTACTAGGAATAGGATTGCAATCCTATTCCTAGTAGGATTCACCAGAAGAAAGAAGAGGGAAAGGAATAGGAGAGGTGGCGCCCCCCCCCCCCAATCCTAGTTCAACTAGGAACCCTAGGTGGGGGCGCCGGCCAGCCCTATGGGCTGCCTCTCTCTTTCCCTTCAGTCCCACTATGGACCATCCCCTCTCGTAGGGGGTTCCGGTAACCCCCTCCGGCATTCCCGATAAATCCGAAACTTTTCCGGAACACTTCCGGTGTCCGAATATAGTCGTCCAATATATCAATCTTTATGTCTCGGACATTCCGAGACTCCTCGTCATGTCTGTGATCTCATCCGGGACTCCGAACTACCTTCGGTACATCAATACTCATAAACTCATAATATCGATCGTCATCAAACGTTAAGCGTGCGGACCCTACGGGTTCGAGAACTATGTAGACATGACCGAGACTCATCTCCGGTCAATAACCAATAGCGGAACCTGGATGTTCATATTGGCTCCTACATATTCTACGAAGATCTTTTATCGGTCAGAACCGCATAACAACATATGTTGTTCCTTTTGTCAAACGGTATGTTACTTGCCCGAGATTCGATCGTCGGTATCTCTATACCTAGTTCAATCTCGTTACCGGCAAGTCTCTTTACTCGTTCCGTAACACATCATCTCGTGACTAACTCATTAGTATTTTGCTTGCAAGGCTTATTGTGATGTGTGTTACCGAAAGGGCCCAGAGATACCTCTCCGACACTCGGAGTGACAAATCCTAATCTTGATCTATGCCAACACCACAAATACTTTCGGAGACACCTGTAGAGCATCTTTATGATCACCCAGTTACGTTGTGACGTTTGATAGCACACAAGGTGTTCCTACGGTATTCGGGAGTTGCATAATCTCATAGTCATAGGAACATGTATAAGTCATGAAGAAAGCAATAGCAGTTAAACTAAACGATCATAGTGCTATGCTAACGGATGGGTCTTGTCCATCACATCATTCTCCTAATGATGTGATCCCATTGATCAAATGACAACTCATGTATATGGCTAGGAAACATAACCATCTTTGATCAATGAGCTAGTCTAGTAGAGGCATACTAGGGACATACTGTTTTGTCTATGTATTCACACATGTACTAAGTTTCTGGTTAATACAATTCTAGCATGAATAATAAACATTTATCATGATATAAGGAAATAAATAATAACTTTATTATTGCCTCTAGGGCATATTTCCTTCACTGTGATGGCAATGCGAGCACAAACGAGTAACGAGTACTTTATATGCCACAAGGCTCCCTATCCCCGACGGTTTCTGGGTCGTGTGGCAAGGACCCCCCCCCCCTATCGCGGTCACTCACTTGGCGACGGTTTGATACGTCTCCATCGCATCTACTTTTCCTAACGCTTTTCCTCTTGTTTTGGACTCTAATTTGCATGATTCGAATGAAACTACCCCAGACTGACATTGTTTTCAGCAGAACTACCATGGTGTTGTTTTTGTGCAGAAATAAAAGCTCTCGGATTGGGAAAAAACTTTGCGAGGATTTTTATACAAATAAAGAAAAATACTGGAGCCAAGAACCACCGTAGGGGGGCACTTGGGTGGGCACAACCCACCAGGGCGCGCCCCCCTCTCCTGGCGCGCCTAAGTGAGTTGTCCGCACCTGTTGGCCCCGCAGACCCAAACTCCGACGCTATAAAATCCTATTTTCGGAGAGAGAAATCAAGGAGGAAGAATTATCTTGTTTTGCGATACGGAACCGCCATCATCTCCCATTCTTCATCGGGAGGCCAGATCTGGAGTCCGTGTGGGACTCCGGAGAGGGGAATCTTTGGTCTTCGTCATCACCAACCCTCCTCCATCGCCAATTCCATGATGCTCTCCACCGGGAGTGAGTAATCCCTTTGTAGGCTCGCTAGTCAGTGAGGAGTTGGATGAGATTCATCATGTAATCCAGTTAGTTTTGTTAGGGCATGATCCCTAGTATCCATTATGTTTGAAGATTGATGTTGTTATGACTTTGCTATGCTTAATCCTTGATACTTTGGGCCCGGGTGCCATGAATTCAGATCTGAACCGTTTATGTTATCACCATTATATCTATGTTCTAGATCCGATCTTGCAAGTCATAGTCACCTATTACGTGTTATGATCCGTAAACCCAGTAGTGATCATATGCGGGATACTTTCCAGTGATGCCCGTAATTTGAGGAGTTCGTGTATTCACTATGTGCTAATGCTTTGTTCAGGTACTCTATTAAAAGGAGGCCTTAATATCCCTTAGTTTCCTTATGGACCCCACTGCCACGGGAGGGTAGGACAAAAGATATCATACAAGTTCTTTCCATACTCACGTATGACTATTTACGGAATGCATGCCTACATTATATTTATGAACTGGAGCTAGTGTTGTATCACCCTAGGCTATAATTGTTACATGATGAATATCATCTAACAAATCGCTGATCCATACCTATGAACTTCCTACATATTGAACTTGCTAAGTTACTACCGCTGTTGTTACTATTGCTACTGCTACAAAACCAATACTATCACTTTTACCGTTACTATTGCTGCTACTACTGCTATCAAAACTACCATATTATTGTGCCACTGATCACTTTGCTATAGATAATTAATCTCCATGTGTGGCTTAATTGACAGCTCAGTTGCTAATACTTGCAAATATTCTTTGGATCCCCGTGTGTCGAATCTATAAATTTTGGTTGAATACTCTACCCTCGAAAACTGTTGCGATCCCCTATACTTGTGGGTTATCAAGACCTTTTTCTGGCGCCATTTTTGGGGAGCATAGCTATATTTTTTGAGTCACTTGGGATTATTATTTATCTATCACTATGAAGAATCTGAAAGACGATATAACTAAGATCTTTCCCTCAACTACGAGGGGAGTTAAGGAATTGCAATCACACGCTGCACTTGATTCTGCTTCAGTTATAAGTAAGCTTGCTACACCACACTCTGCTAGTAATCGTGGTATGTCACAAGTTATTGATGATGCTACTTATGCTATGAATGACACTTATGAATATGCTAGTACCTTGCTTGATCAGACTATGCATTTGGGTGAACTTCTTGATGAACAACTTGCTAGACTTAATGATATTGAGAATGATGCAATTAATGAGACTGTTGAAACTGATGAAGTGCTTGAAACTAGCAATTTTGAAACACTTATTAGATCTACCCATCCTAGATATGAATTGTTGATACGTCTCCAACGTATCTACTTTTCCAAACACTTTTGCCCTTCTTTTGGACTCTAACTTGCATTATTTGAATGGAACTAACCCGGACTAACGTTGTTTTCAGCAGAATTGTCATGGTGTTATTTTTGTGCAGAAATAAAAAGTTCTCGGAATGACTTGAAAATTTACGGAGAATTATTTTGGAAAATATAAAAAATACCTACGAGAAGATCCAGGCCAGGGGGCCCACACCCTGTCCACGAGGGTGGGGGCGCGCCCCCTCCCCTAGGGCGCGCCCCCTGCCTCGTGGGCCCCTTGGTGCTCCACCGACGTATCACCGAATCCCATACATTCACTTTCGGGGAGAAAACATCAGGGGGGAAGAATTATCGCGTTTTACGATACGGAGCTACCGCCAAGCCCTAATCTCTCTCGTGAGGGCTGATCTGGAGT
The DNA here is from genome assembly GCA_902687465.1 of Secale cereale. Lineage (NCBI taxonomy): Eukaryota > Viridiplantae > Streptophyta > Magnoliopsida > Poales > Poaceae > Secale > Secale cereale. The sequence goes on along the minus strand of LR738710.1, from coordinate 439,860,262 downwards.
CCGTTCGGGGCTCCGAAGAGTGGAGATCATCACTATCGTCATCATTAACCTTCCTCCATCACCAATTCCATGATGCTCACCGCCGTTCGTGAGTAATTCCATCATAGGCTTGCTGTACGGTGATGGGTTGAATGGGATCTATCATGTAATCGAGTTAGTTTTGTTAGGGTTTGTTCCCTAGTATCCACTATGTTATGTGATTGATGTTGCTATGACTTTGCTATGCTTAATGCTTGTCACTAGGGCCCGAGTGCCATGATTTCAGATCCGAACCTATTATGTCTTCATGAATATATGTGTGTTCTTGATCCTATCTTGCAAGTCTATAGTCACCTACTATGCGTTATGATCCGGCAACCCCGAAGTGACAATAATCGGGACCACTCCCGGTGATGACCTTAGTTTGAGGAGTTCATGTATTCACTATGTGTTAATGCTTTGGTCCGGTACTCTATTAAAAGGATGCCTTAATATCCCTTAGTTTCCAATAGGACCCCGCTGCCACGGGAGGGTAGGACAAAAGATGTCATGCAAGTTCTTTTCCATAAGCACGTATGATTATATTCGGAATACATGCCTACATTGCATTGATGAACTGGCACTAGTTCTGTGTCACCCTAGGTTATGACTTCTACATGATGAATTGCATCCAACATAATTACCCATCACCGATCCAATGCCTATGAGCTTTTCACTTATTGCTGGTTGCTTATTTACTTTTCCATTGCTACTATTACAAAAACTACAAAAACACTATCGTTACTATTATTGCCGCTACCGCTACTATCATATTACTTTGCTACTAAACTACCTTGGTGCAGATACTAAGTTTCCAGGTGTGGTTGAATTGACAACTCAGCTGCTAATACTTAAGAGTATTCTTTGGCTCCCCTTGTGTCGAATCAACAAATTTGGGTTGAATACTTTACCCTCGAAAACTGTTGTGATCCCCTACACTTGTGGGTTATCAAGATTATTTTCTGGCGCCGTTGCCGAGGAGCATAGCTCTATTCTTTAAGTCCCTTGGGATTTATATCTGTTGATCATAATGAAGAATTTTAAGGACTCAAAAACCAAGATCTTACCCTCAACTACGAGGGGAGGTAAGGAACTGCCATCTAGCTCTGCACTTGATTCACCATCTGTTATGGGTAAATTTGCGACACCTACTCATGCTATTGAATCTGATATGTCGTATGTTCTTGATGATGCCACTTCTACTATGTATGATGAAACTACTTCCATGCTTGATAATACTGTGCCACTAGGTGAATTTCTAGATGAACAAATTGCTAAAGTTAGGGAGAATGCAAATATTGAAACTGATGATATTTATGAAAGTGATGATGAAGCTTCTCCCAATAGATGTGAATTGCCTGTTGTTCCTGAGGGTTATGTTATGGATGAAGAAACTGCTAGAGACTTTCTTGCTTGCAACGATAGATATGATCTTAAGAAATTATTAGCTAAGCTGAAAGAACAGTCCTTGAATGCTAGAATGAAACATGACCCTGCTTTCGCTACTTCACCTATCTTTGTTACTGATAAGGATTATGAATTCTCTGTTGATCCTGAGTTAATTACTTTGGTTGAATCTGATCCTTTCCATGGCTATGAGTCTGATACTGTTATGGCACATCTTACTAAGTTGAATGATATAGCCACCCTTTTTACTAACGATGAAAAGATTCGTTATTACTATATCCTTAAACTATTTCCTTTCTCGTTAAAGGGTGATGCTAAGACATGGTTTAATTCTCTTGATCTTGGTTGTGTGCGTAGTCCCCAGGATATGATGTACCACTTCTCTGCTAAATATTTTCCCGCTCATAAGAAACAAGCTGCCTTATGGGAAAATATATAACTTTGTGAAAATTGAAGAAGAGAGTCTCCCGCAAGCTTGGGGGAGGCTTCTCCAATTACATAATGCTTTGCCTGATCATCCTCTTGAGAGGAACGATATACTTGATGTCTTTTATAATGGACTAACCGATGCTTCTAGAGACCACCTGGATAGTTGTGCTGGTTGTGTTTTCAGGGAAAGAACAGTTGATCAAGTTGAATTACTATTGAATAATATGCTGGCCAATGAAAATAATTGGACACTTCCTGAACCAGCCCCTAAGCCAACTCCGAAGAAAAGAGGTGTTCTACTTCTCAGTCCTGAAGATATGCAAGAGCCAAAGAAATCTATGAAAGAAAAAGGTATTAAAGCTGAAGATGTTAAGAATTTGCCACCTATTGAGGAAATACATGGTCTTGATAACCCGACATAGGTAGCAAAGGTAAATTCTCTTTATAGGTTTGATGAAGGTGATATCGCTCGTTATAAGTCTGCTAGCCAATGCTTAGATGAGTTTGACAATTTTATTGTGAAACAAGAAAATTTTAATGCTTATGTTGGTAAACAATTGCAACACAATCCTTATATGATTGAACGCTTGAGTGATTATATGTCTAGAGTTAAAGGTGAGTTGAAACTCATTAGTAAACATGCTTCTATGGTTACCACTCAAGTAGAACAAGTACTTAAAGCACAAAATGATTTGCTCACTGAATTAAATAGTAAGAAAAATGATAATGCTGTTATGACTAGAGGTTGTAAAATGACTCGGGAACCTCCGTATCCTGAAGGCCACCCTAAGAGAATTGAGCAAGATTCTTAGAGAGCTAATTTAGATGTACCTAGTTCTTCTAAGAAGAAGAAAAAGAAAAATGATAGGACTTTGCATGCTTCTAGTGAACCTGTAGCTGACACATCTGAGAATCCCAATGATATATTTGTTTCTGATGCTGAGACACAAAGTGTTAATGAGCATGAACCTAGTGATAATATTAATAATGATGCTCATGATGATGCTCAACCTAGCAATGAAAATAATGTAGAGATTGAACTTGTTGTTGATCTTGATAACCCACAATCAAAGAATCAACGTTATGATAAGAGAGACTTTGTTGCTAGGAAGCACGGTAGGGAAAGATAACCATGGGTTCAGAAACCCATGCCTTTTCCTCCTAAACCATCCAAGAAAAAGGATGATGAGGATTTTGAGCGCTTTGCTGAAATGATTAGACCTATGTTTTTGCGTATGTGTTTGACTGATGTGCTTAAAACAGATCCTTATGCTAAGTATATGAAGGATATCATTACCAATAAAAGAAAAATACCTGAAGTAGAAATTTCCACCATGCTTTCCAATTACACTTTTAAAGGTGGAATACCTAAGAAACTAGGAGACCCAGGAGTACCTACTATACCTTGCTCTATTAAAAGAAACTATGTTAAAACTGCTTTATGTGATCTTGGAGCCAGTGTTAGTGCTATGCCTCTCTATTTATATCGTAGACTTGACTTGAGTAAGTTGACACCTAATGAAATATCTTAGCAAATGGCTGATAAATCAACTTCTATACATGTCGGTATTTGTGAGGATGTGCCTGTTGTGGTTGCGAATGTTACTATTCTAACGGACTTTGTTATACTTGATATTCCCGAGGACGATAGTATGTCTATTATCCTTGGTAGACCATTTTTGAATATTGCAGGGGCTGTTATTGATTGCAACAAAGGCAATGTCACTTTTCATGTCAATGGTAATGAGCATACGGTACACTTTCCAAGAAAACAACCTCAGGTCCACAGTATCAATTATATTGAAAAAAAATCAACTATTACTATTGGAGGTTTTGAATTTCCTCTTCCTACTATCAAGAAGACATATGATATTCTTATTGTTGGAGACATACATATCCCCATTGAGGTAACCTAGTGTTATTTGAAAATTCTCCCGTTTCATGCTATTCGGAATGAGTTTATTAACAAGACCTGATCAACCTTGTTAATGGATTCCTTTTGATGAGCATGGGATAGGTGAATCTAGATAGCACAACCTTCTGTACCCTCCTTTTACTTTCTTAATTAGAATAAATAAAGCAAAAATAGTATTTTCTGTCTGTTTCCAGACATACCGTGCAATAAAAAAATACCCAGAAAATAAAAGTTCTCCAAATGCCTTGAAAATTTAACATGATTTTTTTCTAGAATATTTGAGAATATATGGCACAGAACACACAGCGAGGGGAGCCAGCACCTGGCCACGAGGGTCCAGGGTGTTCCCACCCTCACAGGGCGCGCCTCCCTGCCTCGTGGGCCCCACGTGGCCCCCTCTACTTATTCCTGCACCCATACTCTTCTTCTTCCTCCCAAAAAAATCACCAACCAGCTCAAGCACGAGTTCTAGCTCATCTTGCTGCCATTTTCGATCTCCTTGCTCAAAGCACCATTCACCAAACTGTTTGGGGGGATTGTTCCTTGGTATGTGACTCCTCCATTGGTCCAATTAGTTTTTGTTCTAGTGATTTATTTATTGCAAATTTTTGCTGCTGCGGTGACCTTGTCTTGAGCTTGCATGTCAAATTTCTTTGGTCCCAAGTAGTTCTAATGCATGATATAGTCTCTAGGCACTTGTAGGAGTTGTTGCTATCAATCTTGTTGAGTTTGGTTAACTTTTATTTTGAGTTGCTAAAAATTTTAGAAAATTTCAGAGGAGAAAAATGATAAAGAGATTGTTGAGGGGCTCCCCCAGTAAGAGTTCAGAGGAGAAGAAGAAGGAAGAAAATAAGAAGCCCAAATATAATCTTCCTCGCATGGCGGAAGTTCGGCCCTGTGAATGGCCTTGTAATGATTTCATGAGAGCCGCCGGGATTTATGAAGACTTTTATTGGTTGGCAAATAATGCAGGCCTCACCGACTTCCTCCACGACCAGCGTGAACAGTATCTGTTACTCACTAATGTTTTCACGCAAAATTTTCATTTTCATGCTAAGAAAACACCACCTACAGGGGAGTTTCGTTTATATGATGAGGTTAAGGAGATATCACTCTTGGAATTTTGTGAAGTAAGCAAGATACCCTTTGAAGGTAGACTTGATGAACCACGTCGTGAAGACGTTGAAGGGTTTATTGACATGATAGCTGTAGGGGAAACTAGACAAGTCTCAGGAGCAAGAATTACTAGTATACATTTCCCTGTTCTGTGCTACTTTGCTTTATTTGCTAGTAGTTGTTTAATTGGTCGCGAGAACATTGGGAATCTCAGTGCCCCTGATATTGTCATTTTACGCCATGCTTTGTTTCAAGACACAACTTTTAGCTTGGGTGTCGTTGTTGCTACACGACTGAGTCTGAACCGCTCAAAGGGCCCCGTCTTTGGAGGCATCTTTGCTTCTTGCCTAGCTGAACATTTTAGAATACCTATTAGGCATCATGAGAAGGAAGAAAAATTGCTTGCCCCTGTTTATCTAGACTATAAGAGTATGGTAGCACATGATTTTATTGTTAAAGACAAGGATAGGCTGCTTAATTATAAATTAAGGTTTGATGAAAAATATTGTGAGATTGTTACCTTGCCTGCACCATCTCTGTTTGATCTGTCTACACGCATATATCTCGTTACATCAGAAGCCTTCTACAAGTACCAGGGCCAGGCACAAGCTGCAGAGCCTGAGCCGGAGCCACCACTCAATCCTTACCGTTAGTCTGTTTATGGGTGGGACCTGGATGAACTTGCCAACGAGTGGCACCCAGAGGACACATCTCAGTACACTGGAGGGAGTAGCTTCGATCCGTGGCCATAGACCAACTTAGGCGAAAAGCCTAAGCTTGGGGGAGTATGTGTTTCTCACCGACTTTACATTCATGTTCACACACTTATTCTAGTTGTCGGTGCTCACACTCTTTCATTGTACTATCCATGCTTAGTTTCAATTTCTTTTTCTTAGTCTTTTTCTCGTGTGCTAGAAAAACCTTAAGAAAAATATTAAAAAAATAGTTGTAGCTTGTAGCTAGTGTACTTTCCTTGCAGTAATAATTAAAAGAAAAAGAAAACCCAAAAAGATTTCTCGTTCTTCTTTTGCTTGTTTGGAGCTTTCCCGTGTAAATAGTTTCTTTTCTTTTCTTTGGGGGTTAAGAGTAGAAGACCATGATTGAAAATGCTTAGTGGCTCTCATATGATGTATTGTTGATTTAACATTGAGCCATATTATCGTGTATTCCCTCTTGTATTAAATACTCGCATATTCCAGCTTAGTCCAATGCACGTGCACTATTATTATTATCCATACCATTCGGTCATGCGAATGAAAGGCAATACGGATGATATATGATGAACTAATTGAGATGAGAAAAGCTGGTATGAACTCGACCTCTCTTGTTTTTTTGTAAATATGATAGTTCATCGTTTCTGATTCAGCTTGTCATGAATGAAACATGCTTGCAATGACAATTAGAGATCATATCTTCTTATGCCATGCTTAATTAGCTGAGAGTTCATAATGGTCTATCTTGCGTGCCAACATGATATTAAAATGGTTGTGATGTAGTATGATAGGGTGGTATCCTCCATTGAACGATTCAAGTGGTCTAACTTGGCACATGTTCACGCATGTAGTTGAAACAAAATCAACATAGCCTCCACGATATTTATGTTCATGGTGATTTATATCCTACTCATGCTTTCATTCATTGTTGATTAATTTTAATGCATGTTCATGACCGTTGTTGCTCTCTAGCTGGTCGCTTCCCAGTCTCTTTCTAGCCTTCGCCTGTACTAAGCGGGAATACTGCTTGTGCATCCACTTCCATAAACCCCAAAGTTATTCCATATGAGTCCACCATACCTTCCTATATGCGGTATTTACCTACCGTTCCAAGTAAATTTGTATGTGCCAAATCTAAACCTTCAAATGAAATTCTATTTTGTATGCTCGAACAGCTCATGTATCAACTAGGGTTGTATATATCTTCCATGCTAGGTGGGTTATTCTCACGATGAGTGGACTCCACTCATCATTCACGAGAATATGGCTGGTAACCGGGATGCCCAGTCCCATGCTCAAAATCATAATAATTAAACAAAACTCCCCCAGGGTTGTTGCTGGTTTGGACGGTACCCGTTGTTTCGGGCTAGCCGTGGAATGTGCTTGTTGGTGGTTGGGGGAGTATAAACTTTACCATTCTATTTGGGAACCACCTATAATGTGCGTAGCATGGGAGATATCGAGATTCATGGTTGTTATGTTGACAATAAAAGTATACCGCTCAAAATGTTATTCATCTCTATTTAAAAATCAAGCTTTGGCACCTCTACAAATACATGCTTCCCTCTGCGAAGGGCCTATCTATTTACTTTTATGCAGAGTCATCATCCTCTTATAAAAGAGCACCGGTAGGAGAGCACCTCTGTCATTTGCATGTATTACCATTAATTTGCATTGAGTATGATCATGACTGGATCTCTTTTACCATGAATTACAATGTCTAGTCAGTCCTTGATCTTTAAAGGTGCTCTGCATTTATGTTTTGCGGTCTCAGAAAGGGCTAGCGAGATACCATCTTCTTATATCATATCATGATTGATTTGAGAAAGTGATGTCATCCGAGGTTCATTATTATTGCTCGCTAGTTGATTATGCCATTGATGTAAGTAGACATGAGACCTGAAAGTTATTGTGCATTGGATTAGTTCATGATCTTGCTGAAAACCTGAATGCCAGCTTACATATTTACAACAAGAAGATCAAACAGAGTTTGTCAAAAAAATTATTTATCACTTTCAGTTTATCAACTGAATTGCTTGAGGACAAGCAAAGGTTTAAGCTTGGGAGAGTTGATACGTCTCCAACGTATCTACTTTTCCAAACACTTTTGCCCTTGTTTTGGACTCTAACTTGCATGATTTGAATGGAACTAACCCAGACTGACGTTGTTTTCAGCAGAATTTCCATGGTGTTGTTTTTTGTGCTGAAATATTAAGTTCTTAGAATGACCTGAAAATTTACGAAAAATTATTTTGGAAAATATAAAAAATACCTACGAGAAGATCCAGACCATGGGGCCCACACCTTTTCCATGAGGGTAGGGGGCGCGCCCCCTCCCCTAGTGCGCGCCCCCTGCCTCGTGGGCCCCTTGGTGCTCCATCGACGTATCTCCGGATCCCTATATTCACTTTCGAGGAGAAAAAAATCAGGGGGGAAGAATTATCGCGTTTTACGATACGGAGCCGCCGTCAAGCCCTAATCTCTCTCGGGAGGGCTGATCTGGAGTCCGTTCGGGGCTCCGGAGAGTGGAGATCGTCGCCATCGTCATCATCAACCTTCCTCTATCACCAATTCCATGATGCTCACCGCCGTGCGTGAGTAATTCCATCGTAGGCTTGCTGGACGGTGATGGGTTGGATGGGATCTATCATATAATCGAGTTAGTTTTGTTACGGTTTGATCCCTAGTATCCACTATGTTCTGTGATTGATGTTGCTATGACTTTGCTGTGCTTAATGCTTGTCACTAGGGCCCGAGTGCCATGATTTCAGATCTGAACCTATTATGTTTTCATGAATATATGTGTGTTCTTGATCCTATCTTGCAACTCTATAGTCACCTACTATGCGTTATGATAGGGCAACCCCGAAGTGACAATAATCGGGACCACTCCCGGTGATGACCTTAGTTTGAGGAGTTCATGTATTCACTATGTGTTAATGCTTTGGTCCGGTACTCTATTAAAAGGAGGCCTTAATATCCCTTAGTTTCCAATAGGACCCCGCTGCCACGGGAGGGTAGGACAAAAGATGTCATGCAATTTCTTTTCCATAAGCACGTATGACTATATTCGAAATACATGCCTACATTGCATTGATGAACTGGCGCTAGTTCTGTGTCACCCTAGGTTATAACTTCTACGTGATGAATTGCATCCGACATAATTACCCATCACCGATCCAATGCCTACGAGCTTTTCACTTATTGCTTGTTGCTTATTTACTTTTCCGTTGCTACTATTACAAAAACTACAAAAACACTATCGTTACTTTTATTACCGCTACCGCTACTGTCATATTACTTTGCTACTAAAGTACCTTGCTACAGATACTAAGTTTCCAGGTGTGGTTGAATTGACAACTCAACTGCTAATACTTAAGAGTATTCTTTGGCTCCCCTTGTGTCGAATCAATAAATTTGGGTCGAATACTTTACCCTCGAAAACTGTTGCGATCACCTACACTTGTGGGTTATCAATTGCCCAAAGTACCTGAAGGTTATGTTATGGATGAGGAGACAACTAGAGACTTTCTTGATTGCAATGATAGAGATGACCTTAAGAAATTGAGATTTTTACATCTGTGCCCCTGGTTCCTTAGCTCCACTCATCCATCCCCACGCTCTTAACTTTTGCTCAGTTTTCCCCACTCCCTTGCCCGAAACCGTCAAAACAGGTTATAACGGACGCCGCTGTCGGGTCAGTGCTTTGACCGTTAACTCCGACGAGTGGGGCCGCGTTGGGGTGTAGTTGTTCGACCGTTGGGCCGTGGTTTCGTTGGGTTGTCCCTTGCATTAAACGCCTACGCGCCCCGCCACGACAGAAGCCTGTTATGCATGCACCCAACAAGATTCCCTGCACGCATCGATGCGCCGACCGAGCCTGCATGCGCCGATCGAGCCTACATGCACTGATGCGTGCCACCCCGATGCACTGACCGAGCCGCTTTCGTGCACGCCAGCCGCCACGGATGCAGCGATGGTCGCTCCCGCTGGTTCCTCTCTTCTCGCACACTTGTCTCTTCGATTTAGAACCCGTTTTGCTACGACAAATTGAACAAATATGTTGGGGCTGCATGCACTTTTTAGATAGAAAAATTAATAATAGAACTTGATAAAAGGGCCAACAAGCCCATAGCATCTCTCACATAGTTCACTGGGATTACAACTTAACATAACATAGACTAAAAAATAGATAGAGGGTTTAGAACCCTAGACGCTACCTTCTCCACATCGCTCCTTCTCCGGGCGCCCTTCACGGCTCCTCCGAGGCGATGTCGATGGGTTACGGAAGAGTGTGCATGCGGGACGCGGTGGGGAAGATGTTGGTGTACTCCGTGAACATGTTGTCGGTGGTGAAAACGATGAACTCGCAGCCACACCAAAACACCCGGCCGAGGAGGTAGAAGGCGTGTCAAAATAGTCGTAGTGCTACGTGTTATTTGGCCATGGCAGAGGGTGGCTTAAATAGCCGTAGTGATATGTGTTATTTGGCCGTGGCAATAACAGGGTCAAATGTGAAGTAACCCGTTTTCGAACCCACCGCAACATCGGGAGTGTATACGCGTGGGAAACTGTGCTTTGAAAAAGAAGAAGTAAAAGAAGCTAATTGCACGCGTGGGAATCTATGGTCATATATATTATAGGAAAGAGACAAATTTTGAATAGTTTGTGGCCATTTTGCATGATAAAAATAATTTTTTTATTTTCTAAGCAATGTCAATTGATTTCAAACGATGCAAATATACAGAGCCAGCACGTACATAAGAACAGAGCAAACGGCGCAAAAATACAGAGCCAGCACGTTCACAAAAAACAGAGCAAACGATGCAAAAAACGACGCAAATCGATGGCCCAACCAGAGGTTGGTTTCCTTTTGGGCCCAATAACAACGTTTGTTTTCACTGAGTTAGTGGTGGGCGAGCAGCCGAGCACAACGAATAGGATTGCCTCTCGCGGATCGCCCCACAATCCAACGATGCGGAGCCGTCCTTGTGATCCAACGCCGCGGAGCCTGCACACAGCCAGCCCACCTAGTTCCTTCTAGAAGGCCAGATCTGAGGGTTGTCGCTTGACGCGAGGGTATGATCGGACAGCTGACATTGGGAGCTAGGGTCAGGCGAAACCCCGCGGGGTTTAGAGAGGTTTTGAGCTGGTCAAAGGGGTTTCGAAGGCTTTGACTGAGCATAACTAATTTAAAAAAATCAAAAAAATATGAAACCTTCGCCGTTCGTCGTTTTATAAGACACACTAATGAGGAAAAATACTAAACTTGGTCTATGGTCATTTTCATGAAAAAAACCTACCTCGCACAATCGAGCTCAAATGAGCACCATTAATTTAAAAAAAAATCAAAAAATATATAACATGCGCACAATTTTGTCTTATGTTACATGTTACCAACCAAAAATCATAAACTTGGTCTATGGTCATTTTCATGAGAAAAACTTCACACATATGAGCTATCACCTACATGATTTCATAGAGTTCAAGGAGAGGAGGTGGTGTTACCTTCTATTTTTGAAAAAATAAAAAAAATCAATAAAATCACTAAACCTTTGTTTTAAACTGAATAAGAAGGATCTGAAGTTAGCTTTCCATTTTCATATCTTAAACGTGTTTTTTAACAATTTTTATATTAAAGCATTTTTTGCAAAAGAAATGTAAAAATATGAAGATTAATTAAAAAATAGTGAGACTTCAAATCTACACTATAGATTGAATAGGTGTTAATAAAAAACATTTGGCTCATTTAGAGTAGGTCCAAAAAAACTTGAATACAGATGGAGGCGATGAAGGTGAGGAAGAGGATGCGGTGGGGGAGAGCGAGATGGTGCGGTGGAGGCAGTGGAGGAGAGCGAGACGACGCTGGTTGGGGAGAGGAAGACGATGCGGCAAGGCGGGTATTTGGGGGAAATGGTAGGGGCGTTGGAGGTGGTTGCCCCTCTTTATATGATGGGACGTTTCGGGCATGTCCACTGACACGTGCTACCCCACGGCCGTGCACGACCGCACTCTTGCATGTCCCCACCCCCAACGCGGCCCCACTGATCAGTGTTAACGGTCAAAGGGATTGACCCGACGGCAACGTCCGTTATAACCTGTTCTGATGGTTTCGGGCAAGGGAGTGGGGAAAAGTGAGCAAAAGTTAATAGAGTGGGGATGAATGAGTAGAGCTAAGGAACCAGGGCACAAAAATAAAAATCCCTAAGAAATTACTATGCAAACTGAAAGAAATATCTTTGAATGCTAGAACGAAATGTGATCCTAAGTTTTCTACTTCACCTATCTTTCTTAATGATAAGGATTATGAGTTCTCTGTCAACCCAGAATTAATTACTTTGGTAGAGTCTGATCCCTTCCATGGCTATGAAACTGAAACCGTAGTGGCACATCTTACTAAGTTGAATGATATAGCCACCCTATTTGCTCATGATGAGAAAATTCGCTACTATTATATCCTCAAGTTATTTCCGTTCTCACTAAAGGGTGATGCTAAAGCTTGGTACAATACTCTTGCTCATGGTTGTGTGCGTAGTCCCCAGGACAAGATTTATTACTTCTTTAAGAAATATTTTCCTGCTCATAAGAAACAAGCTGCCTTGCAGGAAATATTTAACTTTGTGCAAATTGAAGAAGAGAGTATCCCACAAGCTTGGGGAGGCTTCTCCAATTGCTAAATGCTTTGTCTAATCATCCACTTGAGAAAAATGAAATACTTGATATCTTCTATAACGGACTTACCGATGCTTCTAGCGATTTCCTAGATAGTTGTGTTGGTTGTGTTTTTAGGGAAATGGCGGTTGAACAAGCTGAGGAATTATTAATAATATATTGAAAAACTATGATGATTGGACTCTTCCTGAACCATCACCTCAACCAACTCCGAAGAAGAGAGGAATCTTATATCTCAGTCCCAAAGATATGCATGAGGCAAAGAAAAGTATGAAGGAAAAAGGTATTAAAGCCGAGGATGTCAAGAATTTACCACCTATTGAAGACATACATGGAACTAACATACCTCCACCCAACGTGGTTGAGGTAAATTCTTTGTTAATATTTGATGAAGGTGATATTCCTTACAATAAGCATCCTAGTCAATGCCTTTATGAGTTTGATAACTATATTATGAAACAAGATCACTTCAATGCCAATGTCATGAAACATTTTGAAATATAACTCGGATATGATTGCTCGCTTGAGTGACTTGTTATTTAGAATCTCTAATGATGTTAGAGGTGTTGGAAAACATGCTTCTATGGTTCAAACTCAGTTAGGATAAGTTGCTAAATCTCAGAAAGAATTACTTGATGAAATGAACAATAATGTAACTGATTTTGCTGTTAGAGTAGCAACTAGAGGAGGGAAAATAACTCAGGAACCACTTTATCTTGAGGGACATCCTAAGAGAATTGAACAAGATTCACAAAGACTTAACACTAGCGCACCTAGTCCTTCTAGAAGGAAACAGAAAAGGAAAAATGATAGGACTTTGCACACCTCTAGTGAACCTGAAAAACCTTCTGAAAATAGTAATGATGTTTCTATCTCTAATGCTGAAACTCAATCTGGTGATGAACATTTATATAGTGATAATGAAAAAGATAATGATGATGTTCATAAAGACACTTAATCAGACAAGGATAAACAACTAGATAATGATGTTGAGATAGAACCTGTTGTTGATCTTGATAACCCATAACCTAAAAATAAAAGATATGATAAAAGAGACTTTGTTCCTATAAAACATGGAAAGGAAACAAAACCATGGGTACAGAAACACATGCCCTTTCCACCTAAATCCACTAAGAAGAAAGATGATGAAGAATTTGAATGTTTTGCCGAAATGCATAGGACAGTCTTTTTGCGTACCCGCTTGACGGATATCCTAAAGGTGGCTCCTTATGAAAAGTACATGAAGACATCATCACTAACAACAGGAAAATACCAGAAGCTGAAATCTCCACAATGCTTGCTAATTACTCTTTTAAAGATGGAGTTCCTAAGAAATTTGGAGATCCGGGAATACCAACTATACCTTGCTCCATAAAAAGAAACTATGTGAAAACTGCTTTGTGTGACTTGGGAGCTGGTGTTAGTGTCATGCCTTTCTCTTTATATAAAAGACTTGATTTGAATAAGCTCGGACCTACTGAGATATCTTTGCAAATGGCTAACAAATCAACTACTATACCTATCGGTATTTGTGAGGATGTGCCCGTTGTTGTTGCCAATGTTACTATTTTAACTCATTTTGTTATACTTGAAATGCGTGAGGACGACAATATGTCTATTATTCTTGGTAAACCATTTTTAAACATTGCAGGGGTTGTTATTGATTGTAATAAAAGCAAGGTCACGTTTCATATCCATGGTAATGAGCACACGGTGCATTTTTTGAAGAAACAATTCCAATTAAATGGTATCAATATTATTGAAAATTCTCCAACACTTGCTATTGAGAGTTTCCATATCCCTCTACCTACTGCCAAAAAGAAATATGAAATACTTATTGTTAGGATATGCATATCCCCATTGAAGTAACTTAGTGTTTTGCGAAAATTCTTCGGTCTCATGCTAATTGGAAGTGGTTGTTGATAAGACTTGATCAACCTTATTAATTAATGATTTTCAGGAGGTATGAAGTTGAGGAATCTAGTGAGCACAAATTTATGTCCCTAACTTTTATTTCCCTGTTTTACTTAGTCAAATAAAATAAAATGTCATGTTTTGCTTGTTTACTATTTTTGTGCAATAAAAAATGACCCAAAAATAAAAGTGCTCAAAATGCCCTAAAAATTTGACATGATTTTTTTTATTTTATAATTTTTAGTGCAGATAACATTAGAGGGGGGTGCACCAGGTGGGCATAACCCACCTGGGCACGCCAGCAGCCCCAGGCGCGCCCTCGTGGGTTGTGGTCCCCACGTGGGCCTCCTCACTAGTCTCTTTATCCCACATCAGCACCTACCTCGAGAAAAAAATCACCATTGCTCTCTCTCTCTCTCTCTCTCTCTCTCTCTCTCTCTCGTGTTCTTGCTCTCAAACCCACGGATTTCGATCTCTTTGCTCGAATCTCTGTTTCCGAAACTATTTTGGGGGATTGTTGCTTGGTATGTGACTCCTCCATTGCTCCAATTAGTTTTTACTTTAGTGGTTTATATTTAGAATAATTAGCTACTCTTGGTGCTGCTGTAGATGAGCTTGCATGTTGAATTCTTAGAGTTCTAAGTAGTTTGAATGCGCAAAATGGCCTCTATTCATCCCTATGAGTAGTTGCTCTCAATCTTATGAAGTTTTGTTGACAAAATTTTTGTGGACTAAAATTTTCCGATTTTTTTCATAGGAAAAAGATGAGTTTCTTTAGGAAGTTTGCTTCCAAGAGGAACTCCAAGGGAGTTATTGGTGAGTCATCTGACAGTGATCTTCGCTTCCGGAGGATGGCGGGGGTACGATCATGCGAATGGCCGCACATCCCATTCATGGATGGAGCTGGAATCCGTCAAGAGTTTGCACAATTTGCTGGTAATGCTGGCCTCGCCGACTTCATTGCAGCTGAGTGCGAACATTATCATCTCCTCACAAATTCCTTTGTCCAACATTTTCAATTCTTAAGTAGGAATAATCCCCCTGAGATGCAGTTTAATTTATATGCTAAATCATATCGGTTACCACTCACGGAATTTGTGACATATGCTTGATCCCTTCTGATGGGGATCTGAGAGAACCTAGGCCCGCAGAGTTTGAAGGTTTCTACTGCACTCTGGCATTGGGAGGTGAGAGAGGGATGTCGAGTGTTACCGCTGTTAGCTTGGATTTTCCTTTTGTGCATTATTTTGCTCTATTTATTGCAAAGTGCTTACTTGCTAGAGAAAAGGTTGGCACACTCAGTGCCCCTGATTTCGCTGTCTTACGACATGCACTAGAGGGCGACAACACTTATATCTTGGGGGCTATTGTGGCATACCGTCTCCATCTCAACGGATCCAAGGGTAAATTTCATGGAGGTATTTATGCTACTCGTTGAGCGAGTCGTTTTAACGTTCAGATACGCCAGCATGATTATCGTTTTCCCAAGGTTTATTTAGATCATCAGGCTATGGTACATCATCACTTTATTGATGGCGAGAACACTACCATGGATGTCCCTTATAACTTAGTCTTTAGTGAAGATACGCGTGATATTATTCCATTGTCTGCACCTGCTTTGTTGGATTCTATTGCCAGAGGCGGATATAGGATTATGCCAGCAGATATTGTTGCCTATCAGGAGGCCCAGGAAGCTTCTGAGGAGGAGCCTCACGAGTGGGATGCTCAAGTGCCGCCACAACAACATTTTGACATGGGACCGGATGGCTACTACAGTTGGTGATTATCGAACTAGGCCAAAAGCCTAAGCTTGGGGGAATACATATTTCCACCGATATTACATTCATGTTCACACATTTCATTCCAGTTGTCGGTGTTCACACTTTTTCATTGTATTATCCATGCTAGACTTATTTCCTCTCTTTCTTCTTGTGTGTTTGGAAAACTTTGAGAAAATCCAAAAATATTTCATGTTTCTTTTCTATTTTTCTTTCTAGTTTAGTTAGTGTAATATTTAAAAGAAAACCCAAAAATATTTCTTGATTCTTCTTTTGTCGGTTGGGAGCTTTTCCGTGTAAATAGTTTTCCTCGTTTTTGTTTTCTTTCTTTATTTTGCCTCCTTTGAGAAAAAACAAAAACTTCAAAAATATTTACGTGTGTTTCTCTTTATTCCTTTTCTAGTTTTTGAGTTGTACCAAGGAGAAGATCGTGATGAAAATGTTAAGTGGCTCTCATTTGCATTACTTTTGATCTAACAAAAAGCTCATATTACTTTGTCTTCTCATTTTCGAATATAATGTTTGCATATTCCAGCTTAGTCCACGGCACACTTGCACTTTTATTATTATCATTCGGTCGTGCAAGTGAAAGGAAACATTGACGATACTTGGTGAACTAGTCGTGGCAGAGAGAAACGGGTATGAACTCAACTTGTTTTCTTTTTTGTAAATATGTTTAACCTAGTATCCATGCTTCAGCCTATTATGATCAAACATGTTTGGAATGACAATTAGAAATTATAGTTTCTCATGCCATGTTTAAATAGCTAGGAGTGGGTAATGATTTATCTTGGAGGTCAACATTGTGTTACAATGATTGTGATGTAGTATGATGATATGGTATCCTCCTCTGAATGTTTCAAGTGGCTTGACTTGGCACATGTTCATGCATGTAGTTGAATCAAAACTAACATGGCCTCTATGATATTTATGTTCATGGTGTCCATATCCTACTCGTGATGATATCTAAGGTTTATTATGCATAATGTATGTTCATGACCATTGTTTCTCTCTAGCTGGCCGCTTCCCAACTTACTTGCTAGCCTTCGCCTGTACTAAGCGGAAATACTGCTTGTACATCAAATTAAAAAAATCAAAGTTATTCCAAATGAGTCCACCATACCTACCTATTGTTGGGGAACGTAGTATTTCAAAAAAATCCTACGATCACGCAAGATCTATCTAGGAGAAGCATAGCAATTAGCGGGGAGAGTGCGTCCACGTACCTTGGTAGACCGAAAGCGGAAGCGTTTAGTAACGCGGTTGATGTAGTCGAATGTCTTCACGATCCAACCGATCCAAGTACCGAACGTACGGCACCTCCGTCATCGAACGTTAAGCGTGCGGACCCTACGGGTTCGAGAACTATGTAGACATGACCGAGACACATCTCTGGTCAATAACCAATAGCAGAACCTGGATGCTCATATTGGCTCCTACATATTCTTCGAAGATTTTTATCGGTCAAACCGCATAACAACATACGTTGTTCCCTTTGTCATCAGTATGTTACTTGCCCGAGATTCGATCGTCGGTATCATCATACCTAGTTCAATCTCGTTAGCAGCAAGTCTCTTTCCTCGTTCCGAAATACATCATCTCATGAATAACGCATTAGTCATTTGCTTGCAAGGCTTATTATGATGTGTATTACCGAGAGGGCCCAGAGATACCTCTCCGACACTCGGAGTGACAAATCCTAATCTTGATCTATGCCAACACCACAAACACTTTCGGAAACACCCGTAGAGCATCTTTATAATCACCCAGTTATGTTGTGACGTTTAATAGCACACAAGGTGTTCCTCCGGTATTCGGGAGTTGCATAATCAGTCGGAGGAACATGTATAAGTCATGAAGAAAGCAATAGCAATAAAACTAAATGATCATTATGCTAAGCTAATGAATGGGTCTTGTCCATCACATCATTCTCCTAATGATGTGATCATGTTGATCAAATGACAACACATGTCTGTGGTTAGGAAACATAACCATCTTTGATTAATGAGCTAGTCTAGTAGGGGCATACTAGGGACACTCTGTTTTGTCTATGTATTCACACGTGTATCAAGTTTCCGGTTAATACAATTCTAGCATGAATAAAGACATTTATCATTATATATAAGGAAATATAAATAACAACTTTATGATTGCCTCTAGGGCATATTTCCTTCAGTCTCCCACTTGCACTAGAGTCAATAATCTAGATTACATAGTAATGATTCTAACACCCATTGAGTCTTGGTGCTGATCATGTTTTGCTCGTGGAAGAGGCTTAGTCAACGGGTCTGCGACATTTAGTTCCGTATGTATTTTGTAAATTTCTATGTCTCCTTCCTTGACTTGATCGCGGATGGAGTGGAAGCGTCTCTTGATGTGCTTGGTTCTTTTGTGAAACCTGGATTCCTTCGCCAAGGCTATTGCTCCAGTGTTGTCACAAAATATTTTCATTGTACCTGATGCACTAGGTATTACTTCTAGATCGGATATGAACTACTTCATCCAGACACCTTCATTTGTTGCTTCCAAAGCAGCTATGTACTCCGCTTCACACGTAGATCCCGCCGCAACGCTCTGCTTGGAACTGCACAAACTGACAGCTCCACCGTTCAACAAAAATACGTATCCTGTTTGTGACTTAGAGTCATCCAGATCAGTGTCAAAGCTCGCATCGAAGTAACCGTTTACGACGAGCTCTTGGTCACCTCCATAAACGAGAAACATATCCTTTGTCCTTTTAAGGTACTTCAGGATGTTCTTGACCGTTGTCCAGTGATCCACTCCTGGATTACTTTGGTACCTCCCTGCTAAGCTTATAGTAAGGCACACATCAGGTCTGGTACACATCATTGCATACATGATAGATCCTATGGCTGAGGCATAGGGAATGACTTTCATTTTCTCTCTATCTTCTGCAGTGGTCGGGCATTGAGTCTTACTCAACTTCACACCTTGTAACACAGGCAAGAACCCTTTCTTTGACTGATCCATTTTGAACTTCTTCAAAACTTTATCAAGGTATGTGCTTTGTGAAAGTCCAATTAAGCATCTTGATCTATCTCTATAGATCTTGATGCCTAATATGTAAGCAGCTTCACCGAGGTCTTTCATTGAAAAATTCTTATCCAAGTATCCTTTTATGCCATCCAGAAATTCTATATCATTTTCAATCAACAATATGTCATCCACATATAATATCAGAAATGCAACAGAGCTCCCGCTCACTTTCTTGTAAATTCATGCTTCTCCAAAAGTCTATATAAAACCATATGCTTTGATCACCTCATCAAAGTGTATATTCCAACTCCGAGATGCTTGCACCAGTCCATAGATGGATCGCTGGAGCTTGCACACTTTGTTAGCACCTTTAGGATCAACAAAACCTTCTGGTTGCATCATATACAACTCTTCTTTGAGATATCCATTAAGGAATGCAGTTTTGACATCCATTTGCCAAATTTCATAATAATAAAATGCGGCAATTGCTAACATGATTCAAACAAACTTAAGCATCGCTACGGGAGAGAAAGTCTCAGCTTACTCAACTCCTTGAACTTGCCGAAAACCTTTCGCAACAAGTCGAGCTTTGTAGACAGTAACATTACCATCGACGGCAGTCTTCCTCTTAAAGATCCATTTATTTTCAATGGTTTGCCGATCATCAGGCAAGTCAACGAAAGTCCACACTTTGTTCTCATACATGGATCCCATCTCAGATTTCATGGCTTCTAGCCATTTTGCGGAATCTGGGCTCATCATCGCTTCCTCATAATTCGTAGGTTCATCATGGTCTAGTAACATGACTTCCAGAACAGGGTTACCGTACCACTCTGGTGCGGACCGTACTCTGGTTGACCTACGAGGTTCAGTAGTAACTTGATCCGAAGTTTCATGATCATCATCATTAGCTTCCTCACTAATTGGTGTAGGAATCACTGGAACTAATTTATGTGATGAACTACTTTCCAATTCGGGAGAAGGTACAATTACCACATCAAGTTCTACTTTCCTCCCACTCACTTCTGTCGAGAGAAACCCCTTCTCTAGAAAGGATCCATTCTTAGCAACGAATATCTTGCCTTCGGATCTGTGATAGAAGGTGTACCCAACAGTTTCCTTTGGGTATCCTATGAAGACACATTTCTCCGACTTGGGTTCAAGCTTATCAGGTTGAAGCTTTTCCACATAAGCATCGCAGCCCCAAACTTTAATAAACACAACTTGGGTTTCTTTCCAAACCACGGTTCATAAGGTGTCGTCTCAACGGATTTAGATGGTGCTCTATTTACCGTGAATGCAACAGTCTCTAAAGCATAACCACAAAATGATAGTGGTAATCGGTAAGAGACATCATAGCTCGCACCATATCTAATAAAGTACGATTACGACGTTCGGACACACCATTACGTTGTGGTGTTCCAGGTGGCATGAGTTGTGAAACTATTCCACATTGTTTCGGATGAAGACCAAACTCGTAACTCAAATATTCACCTCCGCAATCAGTTCGTAGAAACTTTATTTCTTGTTACGATGATTCTCTACTTCACTCTGAAATTCTTTGAACTTTTCAAAAGTTTCAGACTTGTGTTTCATCAAGTAGATATACCCGTATCTGCTCATATCATCTATGAAGGTCAAAAAATAACGATACCCACGGCGAACCTCAACACTCATTGGACCACATACATCAGTATGTATGATTTCTAATAAGTCAGTTGCTCGCTCCATTGTTCCGGAGAATGGAGTTTTAGTCATCTTGCCCATGAGGCATGGTTCGCAAGCACCAAGTGATTCATAATCAAGTGATTCCAAAAGTCCATCAGTATGGAGTTTCTTCATGCGCTTTACACCAATATGACCTAAACGACAGTGCCACAAATAAGTTGCACTATCATTATCAACTTTGCATCTTTTGGCTTCAATATTATGAATATGTGTATCACTACGATCGAGATTTAATAAAAATAGACCATTCATCAAGGGTGCATGTCCATAAAAGATATTACTCATATAAATAGAACAACCATTATTCTCTGATTTAAATGAATAATCGTCTCGCAACAAACAAGATCCAGATATAATGTTCATGCTCAACGCTGGCACCAAATAAAAATTATTTAGGTCTAAAACTAATCCCGAAGGTAGATGTAGAGGTAGCGTGCCGACGGTGATCACATCAACTTTGGAACCATTTCCCGCGCGCATCGTCACCTCGTCCTTAGCTAATCTTCGTTTAATCTGTAGCTCCTGTTTCGAGTTACAAATATGAGCAACCGGACCAGTATCAGATACCCAGGTGCTACTACGAGCATTACTAAGGTACACATAAATAACATGTATATCAAGTATACCTTTATTCACTTTGCCATCCTTCTTATCCGCCAAATATTTGGGGCAGTTCCGCTTCCAGTGACCAGTCCCATTGTAGTAGAAGCACTCAGTTTCAGGCTTGACTCCAGACTTGGGTTTCTTCACGGGAGTAGCAACTGGCTTGCTATACTTCTTGAAGTTCCCCTTCTTTCCCTTGCCTTTTTTCTTGAAACTAGTGGCCTTATTAACCATCAACACTTGATGCTCCTTTTTTATTTCTACCTCCGCAGCTTTGAGCATAGAGAAGAGCTCAGGAATTGCCTTCTGCATCCCTTGCATATTATAGTTCATCATGAAGCCTTTATAGCTTCGTGGCAGTGATTGAAGAACTCTGTCAATAACACTATCTTCATTAACTTTGACTCCAAGTTGACTCATGTGATTGTAGTACCCAGACATTCTGAGTAAGTGTTCACTGATAGAGCTGTTCTCCTCCATTTTGTAGCTATAGAACTTGTTGGAGACTTCATATCTCTCAACTCGGGCATTTGCTTGAAATACTAACTTCAACTCTTGGAACATCTCATATGCTCCATGACGTTCAAAACATCTTTGACCCGATTCTAAGCCGTAAAGCATGGCACACTGAACTATCGAGTAGTCATCAGCTTTGCTCTGCCAGACGTTCATAACGTCCGGTGTTGCATCTGCAGCGGGCTTTTCACCTAGCAGTGCTTCCAGGACATAATTCTTCTGTGCAGCAATGAGGATAATCCTCAAGTTACGGACCCAATCCGTGTAGTTGCTACCATCATCTCCAACTTAGCTTTCTCTAGGAATGCACTAAAATTCAAGGGAACGGTAGCACGGGCCATTGATCTACAACTACGTAGATATGCAAAAACTATCAGGACTAAGTTCATGATAAATTTAAAGTTCAATTAATCATATTACTAAAGAACTCCCACTTAGATAGGCATCCCTCAAGTCATCTAAATGATCACGTGATCCAAATCAACTAAACCATGTCCAATCATCACGTGATATGGAGTAGTTTTCAATGGTGAACATCTTATGTTGATCATATCTACTATATGATTCACGCTCGACCTTTCGGTCTCCAGTGTTCCGAGGCCATGTCTGTACAAGCTAGGCTCGTCAAGTTTAACCCGAGTATTCTGCATGTGCAAAACTGTCTTACACCCGTTGTATGTGAACATAGAGCTTATCACACCTGATCATCAGGTGGTGTCTCGGCACGACGAACTCCAACGGTGTATACTCAGGGAGAACACTTGTACCTTGAAATTTTGTAAGGGATCATCTTATAATGCTACCGCCGTACTAAGCAAAATAAGATGCATAATAAGATAAACATCACATGCAATCAAAATATGTGACATGATATGGCCATCACCATCTTGTGCTTTTGATCTCCATCTCCAAAGCATCGTCATGATCTTCATCGTCACCGCCTTGACACCATGATCTTCATCGTAGCGTCGTGGTCGTCTCGCCAAATATTGCTACTACTACTACTACTATCTCTAACTCATAGTGATAAAGTAAACCAATTATATGGCTATCGCAATTCATACAATAAAGAGACAACCATAAGGCTCCTGTCGGTTGTCGATAATTTACAAAACATGATCATCTCATACAATAATGTATAACTCATCACGTCTTGACCATATCACATCACAACATACCCTGCAAAAACAAGTTAGACGTCCTCTACTTTGTTGTTGCAAGTTTTACGTGGCTGTTGCGGGCTTCTAGCAAGAACCGTTCTTACCTACGCATCAAAACCACAAGGATTTTTTGTCAAGTGTGATGTTTTAACCTTCAACAAGGATCTGGCGTAGTCACACTTGATTCAACTAAAGTTGGAGAAACTGACACCCGCCAGCCACCTATGTGCAAAGCACGTCCGTAGAACCAGTCTCATTAACACGGTCATGTAATGTCAGTCTGGGCCGCTTCATCCAACAATACCGCCGAATCAAAGTATGGCATGCTGGTAAGCAGTATGACTATTATCGCCCACAACTCTTTGTGTTCTACTCGTGCATATCATCTACGCATAGACCTGGCTCTGATACCACCGTTGGCGAACGTAGTATTTCAAAAAAAATCTACGATCACGCAAGATCTATCTAGGAGAAGCATAGCAACGTGCAGGAAGAGTGTGTCCATGTACCCTCGTAGACCGAAAGCGAAAGCGTTTAGTAATGCGGTTGATGTAGTCGAACGTCTTCACGATTCAAACGATCCAAGTACCGAACGTACGGCACCTCCGTATTCAACACACGTTCAGCATGATGACGTCCTCGAGCTCTTGATCCAGTTCAGGACAAGAGAGAGTTCCGTCAGCACGAACGACGGCGTGGCGGCGGTGTTGATGATGTGATCCATGCAGGGCTTCGCCTAAGCACTACGACAAAATGACCTGAGGTGGAATCTGTGGAGGGGGCACCGCACACGGCTAAAACAATTGTCAACTTGTGTGTTCTAGGGTGCCCCCTACCCCCATATATAAAGGAGCAAGGGGGAGGCCGGCCGGCCTCATAGGGCGCGCCCAAGGGGGGCAATCCTACTCCTAGTAGGATTTGGAACCTCCCCCCCCTTTCCTAGTCCAACTAGAAGAAGGAAGGAGAGGGAGAGGGAGAGGGAAAGAGGGGGCGCCCCTCCCCCTTTGGACTAGGCCCATGGGGGCGCGCGGCCAGCCCTTGTGGCCTCTCCTCTCTCTCCCCTAAAGCCCACTAAGGCCCATTACTTCCCCGGGTGGTTCCGATAACCCTCCGGCACTCCGATATTTATCCGGTGACCCCCGGAACTCATCCGGTGTTCGAATAACATCATCCAATATATCATTCTTTATGTCTCGACCATTTCGAGACTCCTCGTCATGTCCGTGATCTCATCCGGGACTCGGAACAATTCGGTCATCAAAAATGCATAACTCATAATACGAATCGTCATCGAACGTTAAGCGTGCGGACCCTACGGGTTTGAGAACTATGTAGACATGACCGAGACACATCTCCGGTCAATAACCAATAGCGGAACCTGGATGCTCATATTGGCTCCTACATATTCATCGAAGATCTTTATCGATCAAACCGCATAACAACATACGATGTTCCCTTTGTCATCGGTATGTTACTTGCCCGAGATTCGATCATCGGTATCAACATACCTAGTTCAATCTCGTTATCGGAAAGTCTCTTTACTCATTCTGTAATACATCATCTCGTGACTAACTCATTAGTCATTTGCTTGCAAGGCTTATTATGATGTGTATTACCGAGAGGGCCCAGAGATACCTCTCCGACACTCGGAGTGACAAATCCTAATCGTGATCTATGCCAACACCACAAACACTTTCGGAAACACCCGTAGAGCATCTTTATAATCACCCAGTTACGTTGTGATGTTTGATAGCACACAAGGTGTTCCTCCGGTATTCGAGAGTTGCATAATCTCATAGTTAGAGGAACATGTATAAGTCATGAAGAAAGCAACAACAATAAAACTAAATGATCATTATGGTAAGCTAATGAATTGGTGTTGTCCAGCACATCATTCTCCTAATGATGTGATCACGTTGATCAAATGACAACACATGTCTATGGTTAGGAAACATAACCATCTTTGATTAATGAGCTAGTCTAGTAAAGGCATACTAGGGACACTCTGTTTTGTCTATGTATTCACACATGTATCAAGTTTCCAGTTAATACAATTCTAGCATGAATAAAAGACATTTACCATGATATATAAGAGAATATAAATAACAACTTTATTATTGCCTCTAGGGCATACTTTCTTCACCTATATGCGGTATTACCATGCCATCCTAAGTAAATTTACATCTACCTTCTCTAAAACTTCAAACAAACATCCTTTTGTGTGCCTGGAATGTTCATAGAGTGACAGGAGGTAGTCGTTATCTTCCATGCTAAGCGGGTTATTCTCATGACGAGTGTTTATTCACTTGTCCTTGCACGAGAGGGGCGGTAATAGGGATTCCCAGTCTGGATTTCAAAAATAAAAGAGCTTACAAATAATCAAACAAAAACTCCTACGGAGTAATAACCATTACTTTTTCGCATGGGAACCGCTACTAATGTGTTTATCATGGAAGATATTGATAACTGATGGTCGCGAAGTAAATATGAAGGATGCATCTCTCAAAATTACATGTATCTCTGTTTTAAAACCTTGAGCTTTGGCACCTCTGCAAATCCCTGCTTCCCTCTGCGAAAGGACTATCCATTTACTTTTATGTTGAGTCATCACCTTCTCTAATAAGCGCCATATCTAAGAGCATTGTTGTCATCCTCGTGCATTGTGTGTAGTGAATGTTGGGTGTTAGCATGACTTGATTTTCTCTACCATGAATTACAATGTTTAGTTGTTGTTTGAACTTTGGAGGTGCTCTGCATTTATGTTTTGCGGTCTCGGAAAGGGCTAGCGAGATACCAATGTTGTCATGTTATATCATGATTGTTTTGACAAAACATTGACATTTGAGATATCTTATTATTGCTCTCTAGTTGTGTCAGGCCCAAAATGTGATTCTATCCCAATCACGTGACACTTACGTGATTGGGGCAGAACCGCATTTCGGGTGCTTAGCAAGATGGATATCATTACATCGTACCATTACATACATACATGGGGGATACAACAATACATACAAATCTCATGAATACAACAATATCAATACAAGTATCCGACTACGGATACAAACATGAAAAGCACAAGACATCCATCTGCTATCCCAGGCTGCCGACCCGGAACCTAACCCAAGACTGAAGAAGAACTCCAAACAACGAACGACGCTCTCACGTCAAGACATCGGAAACCTGCACCTGCAACTGTTGTTGTAGTATCTGTGAGCCACGAGGACTCAGCAATCCCATAACCATGGGTAACAAGACTATCAAAGCTTAATAGGTAGGAAGAGGTAAAGTGGTGAGGTTGCAGCAGCGGCTAAGCAAAACATATGGTGGCTAACTTACGAGTGCAAGATTAAGAAGAGCATCTACGCATACGGTCGCAACTAGTAGTGATCGCTAAAGATCCTAAACTACATACGAGTCAAACATAACCCCACCGTGTTCTCTTCTCAAACTGAAAAGAGACAGTCACGGTTACTCACACAGTTGTGTGTTTTACTTCGGATCCTCTGTCAAGTTTTCTACAACCGGACATTAACAAATTCCAATCTGCCACATAACCGCGGGCACGGCTTTCGAAAGATCAAAACCCTGCAGGGGTGTCCCAACTTAGCCCATCACAAGCTCTCACGATTAGCTGAAGTGATAAATATAATATCATCACCCCTTATCTTAGGGAAAACCGATCAGGCTCGGCATCCCGGTGCACAAGACATTTCGACAATGGTAAAACAAGTCCAGCAAGACCTCCCGGTGTGTCGACACCCTGATAGTAGCCGCGCGTATCTCGTCTCAGGCCACGACCGGATGGGCGATGCTACGAGTAAAACCAATCCTCGAGTTTCCCCGTGGTGGCCCCGCAGGACCCCCGTTTGGGACCAACACCATCAGCACTGGCCCCCCTGCTATGTAGAAAGAATCCTCGGGTAGCGCTAACTCCCTATGCAATTTAATTAATTAATTAAGTTGTTATTATGAGCAAATTAAAACCAATGTTGGGCCTTGCTGGAGGAGTTTTATTCAAATACGAACTGTCAAGGGGTCCCCATCCACCCATCGTGTAAGGAACGCAAAATCAAGGAACATAATGCCGGTTTATCGGCGCCTAAGGTGGCATGAGTGGAACAAAACACCGAGCAAAAGGCCAAGCCTTCCACCCATGCCCAGTATATAGGTGTGTTAATAATAATTATAGATATTGTGATATTCCAACAACAAGTTCCCTCCTGGAACGATCTTCATCTTCACCTGCAACTAACAACGCTATAAGAGGGGCTGAGCAAGCGGGTAACATAGCCAAACAGTGGTTTTGCTTGGAAGGTTTCAACGGTTAGAGGTTTCATGGCAACAAGGAGAGGGGCTGACAATAAAGATGGGTAGCGCGACATATAACGATAGCATCGAGACAACTAAGCAAAGGCAATGATAGTAAAGGTATCCAAGGGTATGGTCATCTTGCCTGAGATCCCGCAAGGAAGAAGAACGGTTCCATGAAGAAGACGAGGAAGTAGCCTTGACGAAGAACCACGGGTAGACGAACGAATCCTCACGACGCAACGGAACAAGCACTAACGAGAAGAAGCAAGCAATATGGTAAACAAACCACTCAAGAACATAACAATATGCACTACCAAGTATGATGCAAAATAAGTCTACTTATGAAGCACAGAAAGTCTACACAGGAAGCAAGACATGGCAAGGTATGATGCATGGCAAATCTAAACAGGAAGCATGGCTGATGCACTAAGGAAGCACTGCAGATGCACTTAGGAAGCACAGAAAGTCTACATAGGAAGCACAGTGTTACAGCACAAGGAGCATGGCAATGTGCAACAAGCAAAAATACTTCAAAACATGATAACATGATGATATCATGAATCTACATGCAAAATCACACAAGTTACATATAGGACTTGCTCAAAACGGAGCAACGGGCTAAAAGTTACACCCGAAACAATAAACATGCACAAGAAATTAACAGCCACATAGCAACTTCGGAGCAAGAGATAAATAGTCTACAGCACTCAAACATCATGGCAATGAGCATGGACATAAAGTAGACATCTCCTCCAGCAAACAATTCCATTGGAGCAACTCCAAAGGAAGCATGGATCAATAGCAACAAGCTATGACATATTGAACTTGACAACAAAATCCTGACAGCGGTATTTTATAGCAACTTGGGAGCAAGAGTTAAATATGCTACAGCCACCCAAATAAGCATGTGAGAGCATGAATGGATAGCCAACAATATATACAACAAGGAATCATCAAGAGTCACCCCAAAACTATCATGGATTTGCATAGAACAACAAGCAAACATGGCATCTGGAAATAACAGATTCCAGACTTAGTGAAATTTCACTAAGTGCTAAAACAGTAGTAACATCATGGCATGTTTGTGAGCAAGTTTAAGTCACCTCAAAACTTAACAAGACAATTGGTTTGCACCACAGCAAAGTACACATGATGGTGAATCCAAAACATCTAAGCATGCATCAAGGGGACATCCACATCAATAGCAACGAGCTCCTCAACTAGGCATCTCGTAACAAGGTTAACAACATAACAGCCACATGCACTTTTGCAAAGGAGATAAACATGGCAAGATGAAATCTATCATGCAAGATGAAGCAACCAACATGTAGAGCATATCATGATGAACATGTGGACATATCATTTGCTTCATTTGGATAAACATGCACCAAGATATCACATTGCAAACATGGCATGAAAACAACTACTAACAGCAGTTTATAGCAAGTAGCACTCTTCCCATGAAGATTACGACACCTAGATGACCTCAAACATGCATGGCACAATGGAACAAAACGTAGTACACATCACCACGAACATTTTGACATATCATTCACTCAAAACGGATAAGCACTCAAAAAGTTATCACTAGACAAAGATGCAACATTACTGCAGACAATTAAAAGACTTAGCAGAAATTTACACTCAGGAAAAAAAACACGGGCGCTAGATTATTAAAAGGCGCACTGGACGGGATCTGAGGGGCTGCTCACCAATTGGGCTCGGCCCAAAGAAGAGGAGGCTGGAGGCAGGGCAGGCCGGGCGAAGTAGGCCGGGGGCTTCGGCCTCGCGCGGCTGGGCTGGATCGGCGCGGGGTGGCCGCGGCCCACATGGCCTGACGCGGCCGAACGAGAGGGAGGCTGGGCCTTGGGCAGCTGGCCCAAGCGCGGGCGGCGGCGCTCGGCCCAGGCGGCTGGAGCGGGCCGGTGGAGAGGTGCTGCTGCGGGGAGGCCCAAGGCTGGAGGGACTGGGCGCTGGATCGGCGCACGAGGGAGGCCGCGGGCCCGTCGGGAGGCGCGCTGGATCGGCATCCCGCTCGCTCGATCCGAGCCATGGCGCAGCGGCGGCGACAGATCGAGAGGACGCCGGCGAGGAGATGGCCGGAGGGGGGCGGGGCGAGGCGGATCCGGGCCGGCTCGCCTGGATCCAGCCGGCGGCGGCGGAGGTGCCCGGACTCCGGTGGCGGCAAGAAGTGGCGGAGCGGAGCGGGGACGAGTGGAGCGGCGAGGCCTGCGGCGCGTCGGGCGGACGGACGGGCCGGGCGGTGGACATGCGGACATTGTCTGGGTGGCGGCGGACAATGTCCGTTGGGGCTAGGGGACGAAATCTGGGCCCTTGATCTCGGATCTGAGGGCTGAAATTAAGAGGGAGGAGTGGATTTCGGGACAGCGAGGCTAGCTGGGGGCTGGAGGTTGATAGGGCACGGAATTTGATGTGGAGGAAGGCTAGGCTGCCCAAAATGGACAAGGGGTGTCCATATATAGTAGGAGGGCTAGGGTTTGGGGGTTTGGTGTGGTTTTAGAGCCATCCGATCGCGATCCGACGGATCCGATCGCGAGGAGAGTTAGGTTGGGCCAAGAGGAGGGAAGTGGGCTGTGCAGAGGACCTTGGGCTTAAGGAAG
Organism: Secale cereale; assembly: GCA_902687465.1. Taxonomy (NCBI): domain Eukaryota; kingdom Viridiplantae; phylum Streptophyta; class Magnoliopsida; order Poales; family Poaceae; genus Secale; species Secale cereale. The sequence goes on along the minus strand of LR738710.1, from coordinate 439,830,364 downwards.
AGAAGAGAGAGGAAGGCCCGCGGAGGTTTTCGGAGACCGAAAACATCCAATGAAATAACCGACGACTAGTGCCGCTATATATATTCGTTGGGCTATCAAACGAGCTCCGAATGCGATGAAATTTGGTAGGCGGCCTGTCTACACTATAATAAGACCACATGACAAGTTTCATCCCATTCCGAGAACATTTTCTGGCCACTCACAAAATAAAAATTCGGAGGCACCGCGGGCGCGTGCAAGTGTGTCTGGGCTCAGAACGGATAACGGAGAGGACGATGAGACTCGGGCGGATGCAAGTTTTGAAAACATGCTGATGCAACACACAAGATGACATGGCAAAGATGCAACACGCAAGCAGATGACAGGGCAACGTCTACGAATAACTGGCTAACACCTGGTGCATCGGTCTCGGGGTGTCACACCACTCCCCTACTAACAAGAGATCTCGTCCCGAGATCTTAGGAACGAGACGGGAGAGGAAAGAGGAAGAACAAAGTTCCTCGAGGACAAAAGAGTGAAAGAAAAGAACCTTGAGAGGATGAACAACTCAAAAAGAAGAAGAATGTAATGAAGAAGAACGAAGTTGCAAGACTTCGTTAAATAAGAGGAACAAGGAATACGACGAGAACCCAAAAGGTTAAAGGAATAAGAATGAATTATAAACCACTCCGGTTAAAAGAGATAGAAAAGGAATCTCCACGAATGAATTCGGGTAGCACTCCGGCTGAAACTGAAAGAAACAGCACACCGGTTGAACAAGAATGGAATAGGACAAGAACTTGAGAAGATGGAACGGTTCCTGACGAGATGAACAAGACAATGCCTCCGGAAGAAATAAAGAATGGACTGAGAAGAAGGGGAAGAAGGGGAAGAAGATGACAACTTCCATCACGAATGGATTGAAAGAACATCTTCAAGAGAAGACTTGAACGGAGTTGTTGAGAAAATCAACAACAAAAGAATAAGCTTGGTGTGGACTTATGTAAACATCTCAAAATTTGAGGTGAATTATGCCGCAACCAAATGATGGATTAGCTGAGAATGAAGAAAGAAATGCAAAATTCCATAAAAGAATACAGAGAATTATTTGCACTCAAAAGGCAAAAGAATAAGAATGCTTGAGCTGCTCTAGAAGAATTAGACGAATGTTTGAAAAATGAATTAAATGATTGATAACCACCATGAAGAACTCCGGTAAAATGAAAGGATGATGATATAGAAATGATGGATGAAAAGAATAAGATTAGAGCCTTGCGATGATTAGTCGAGGTTCCGACGAGATAACCGAGAAAAACTTGAACTCCGGGAAGAAAAGATAAAAGGACTTGGAACTAGAATTTATTCATCAAGAATAAACTCCGAATGAAGGAATAAAATCAACTTGATGAAAAGAATAAGAATTATGGTATGCTTATCCTCCACCAATTAAATTGGTGAACAATGGATTCGCATACTACTTATTCTCGATGAAAAAGATTAAAGAGAGATATAACTTGAACTCGGGAAAAACTTCATGAAACGCCGGTAGGATTGGAAACAAATGCATGGATTGATATGATAGCACTGGAAAAGAACTGTCGAGCGAATCACCGTAAGGATTGAAGCCGAGTGAAGAAAAAGGAACTAACCACCGGAAGAATTAATCGAATGATGAAAAGAACGAACCACCGAGAAGAATTACAATCGAGTGAAGAACGAGAATGACCACCGTGAGGAATGAAATTGAACGATACAAGAGGACAAGCCACCGTGAAGAATTGAAATTGAGTGAACACAAGAGAATGAATCGTCGGGAAAAGGATAAGTACTTGAGAAAATTGAATGATGAGAACGAAGAGATCGTGAACTGGTTAAAGAATATTTGAACGAAGCACCGGAAAGAATGTGAGACGAACGAAGAGGCATCGATGAAGAATATTTTAGAGGATGAAGTTGAAAACTGAGAACGAAGAAATCTTCTGAAAAGATGGCCTTCGGAGGAACACAGAGAAAAATAATTCAAGAACTACTCCGGATGAAGAAAGGTTGGACCAACGATGAAAAGAATTGAAAGCGATCTTGAAGAAGGCATGTGACTGATGGGATCCATACTTACATCACACTTGAAAAGAATTACATAACACTCCGGGAAAAGAAAGAGTCAGGTAAGATCCTGGGAAAAGACATGTGGGTTATGAGCCCACCGAAGGGGGAACTCCGTTGAAATGGAATGCAAAGGAGATGATGCACCGGAATGATTGAAAAACTCGAATGAGGTGACAACCTCGAATTAATTGGACACAGATGAATCTGCTGAGAAGTCTTTGAAACACCGGAACAATTAAATGGCGAGAGGTGAACGAGCAAGGTGAAACAATTGAGCCGAGGGAAAATGATATGTTCCACACCAAATACTTGAATTGAATCCACTAGAGAAGAAGAAGAGGAGAAGAAAATCAACCAAGAGGAGAATTCATCGGAGAAGAAAAGAGATGAAGGCTGACGAGCTAGACGAGGATTCACCGGTTGAAATAACTGAGGAAAGAAAGCAAAGGATTCCCACGAGTAGGATGGATACTCGATTAAGGACTCCGGTCCGAGAAGCAAAAGGGTGGGTGGGTGGGAAAAAGAAAAGGAACACATCAGACGGAGAAAACACCATCGGTTGAAAAGAACTGAGAGTTGAACTTGCAAGAAGAAGAGGGTTGAATCCACTTGACGAGAGATGCACCAGATGAAAGAACTAACAACGCAACGAACGAAAACTATCCACGAGATCCTAAAAAAAATTGAAGGGGAAGAGGAGTAATTCAAAACACCTACGTCAAGATTCCTCACCAGAGCGACGAAGGGGCAGGGGAGTAAAAAGAATTCCTACTCTCCGATATAACTAGACTCCGAAAAAGTTTTCTGCTAGACTCAACAACGGCCAAGCTACGATCAATCAAGGGGGCTCCTATGGTCGGTCGAGGCTCTGATACCAACTTGTCAGGCCCAAGATGCGATTCTATCCCGATCACGTGACACTTACGTGATTGGGGCACAACCGCATTTCGGGCGCTTAGCAAGATGGATATCATTACATCGTACCATTACATACATACATGGGGGATACAACAATACATACAAATCTCATGAATACAACAATATCAATACAAGTATCCGACTACGGATACAAACATGAAAAGCACAAGACATCCATCTGCTATCCCAGGCTGCCGACCCGGAACATAACCCAAGACTGAAGAAGAAGAACTCCAAACAACGAACAGCGCTCTCACGTCAAGACATCGGAAACCTGCACCTGCAGCTGTTGTTGTAGTATCTGTGAGCCACGAGGACTCAGCAATCCCATAACCATGGGTAACAAGACTATCAAAGCTTAATAGGTAGGAAGAGGTAAAGTGGTGAGGTTGCAGCAGCGGCTAAGCAAAACATATGGTGGCTAACTTACGAGTGCAAGATTAAGAAGAGCATCTACGCATACGGTCGCAACTAGTAGTGATCGCTAAAGATCCTAAACTACATACGAGTCAAACATAACCCCACCGTGTTCTCTTCTCAAACTGAAAAGAGACAGTCACGGTTACTCACACAGTTGTGTGTTTTACTTCGGGTCCTCTGTCAAGTTTTCTACAACCGGACATTAACAAATTCCAATCTTCCACATAACCGCGGGCACGGCTTTCGAAAGATCATAACCCTGCAGGGGTGTCCCAACTTAGCCCATCACAAGCTCTCACGATTAGCTGAAGTGATAAATATAATATCATCACCCCTTATCTTAGGGAAAACCGATCAGGCTCGGCATCCCGGTGCACAAGACATTTCGACAATGGTAAAACAAGTCCAGCAAGACCTCCCGGTGTGTCGACACCCTGATAGTAGCCGCGCGTATCTCGTCTTAGGCCACGACCGGATGGGCGATGCTACGAGTAAAACCAATCCTCGAGTTTCCCCGTGGTGGCCCCGCAGGACCCCCGTTTGGGACCAACACCATGAGCACTGGCCCCCCTGCTATGTAGAAAGAATCCTCGGGTAGTGCTAACTCCCTATGCAATTTAATTAATTAATTAAGTTGTTATTATGAGCAAATTAAAACCAATGTTGGGCCTTGCTGGAGGAGTTTTATTCAAATACGAACTGTCAAGGGGTCCCCATCCACCCATCGTGTAAGGAACGCAAAATCAAGGAACATAATGCCGGTTTATCGGCGCCTAAGGTGGCATGAGTGGAACAAAACACCGAGCAAAAGGCCAAGCCTTCCACCCATGCCCAGTATATAGGTGTGTTAATAATAATTATAGATATTGTGATATTCCAACAACAAGTTCCCTCCTGGAACGATCTTCATCTTCTCCTGCAACTAACAACGCTATAAGAGGGGCTGAGCAAGCGGGTAACATAGCCAAACAGTGGTTTTGCTAGGAAGGTTTCAACGATTAGAGGTTTCATGGCAACAAGGAGAGGGGCTGACAATAAATATGGGTAGTGCGACATATAATGATAGCATCGAGACAACTAAGCAAAGGCAATGATAGTAAAGGTATCCAAGGGTATGGTCATCTTGCCTGAGATCCCGCAAGGAAGAAGAACGATTCCATGAAGAAGACGAGGAAGTAGCCTTGAAGAAGAACCATGGGTAGACGAACGAATCCTCACGACGCAACGGAACAAGCACTAACGAGAAGAAGCAAGCAATACGGTAAACAAACCACTCAAGAACATAACAATATGCACTACCAAGTATGATGCAAAATAAGTCTACTTATGAAGCACAGAAAGTCTACACAGGAAGCAAGACATGGCAAGGTATGATGCATGACAAATCTAAACAGGAAGCATTGCTGATGCACTAAGGAAGCACTGCAGATGCACTTAGGAAGCACAGAAAGTCTACATAGGAAGCACGGTGTTACAGCACAAGGAGCATGGCAATGTGCAACAAGCAAAAATACTTCAAAGCATGATAACATGAGGATATTATGAATCTACATGCAAAATCACACAAGTTACATATAGGACTTGCTCAAAACGGAGCAACGGGCTAAAAGTTACACCCGAAACAATAAACATGCACAAGCTGAAATTAACAGCCACATAGCAACTTCGGAGCAAGAGATAAATAGTCTACAGCACTCAAACATCATGGCAATGAGCATGGACATAAAGTAGACATCTCCTCCAGCAAACAATTCCATTGGAGCAACTCCAAAGGAAGCATGGATCAATAGCAACAAGCTATGACATATTGAACTTGACAACAAAATCCTGACAGCAGTATTTTATAGCAACTTGGGAGCAAGAGTTACATATGCTACAGCCACACAAATAAGCATGTGAGAGCATGAATGGATAGCCAACAATATATACAACAAGGAATCATCAAGAGTCACCCCAAAACTATCATGGATTTGCCTAGAACAACAAGAAAACATGGCATCTGGAAATAACAGATTCCAGACTTAGTGAAATTTCACTAAGTGTTAAAACAGTAGTAACATCATGGCATGTTTGTGAGCAAGTTTAAGTCACCTCAAAACTAAACAACACAAGTGGTTTGCACCACAGCAAAGTACACATGATGGTGAATCCAAAATATCTAAGCATGCATCAAGGGGACATCCACATCAATAGCAACGAGCTCCTCAACTAGGCATCTCGTAACAAGGTTAACAACATAACAGCCACATGCATTTTTGCAAAGGAGATAAACATGGCAAGATGAAATCTATCATGCAAGATGAAGCAACCAACATGTAGAGCATATCATGATGAACATGTGGACATATCATTTGCTTCATTTGGAAAAACATGCACCAAGATATCACATTGCAAACATGGCATGAAAACAACTACTAACAGCAGTTTATAGCAAGTAGCACTCTTCCCATGAAGATTAAGACATCTAGATGACCTCAAACATGCATGGCACAATGGAACAAAACGTAGTACACATCACCACGAACATTTTGACATATCATTCACTCAAAACGGATAAGCACTCAAAAAGTTATCACTAGACAAAGATGCAACATTACTGCAGACAATTAAAAGACTTAGCAGAAATTTACACTCAGGAAAAAAAAACACGGGCGCTAGATTATTAAAAGGCGCACTGGACGGGATCTGAGGGGTTGCTAACCAATTGGGCTCGGCCCAAAGAAGAGGAGGCTGGAGGCAGGGCAGGCCGGGCGAAGCAGGCCGGGGGCTTCGGCCTCGCGCGGCTGGGCTGGATCGGCACGGGGTGGCCGCGGCCCACATGGCCTGACGCGGCCGGACGAGAGGGAGGCTGGGCCTCGGGCAGCTGGCCCAAGCGCGGGCGGCGGCGCTCGGCCCAGGTGGCTGGAGCGGGCCGATGGAGAGGTGCTGCTGCGGGGAGGCCCAAGGCTGGAGGGACTGGGCGCTGGATCGGCGCACGAGGGAGGCCGCGGGCCCGTCGGGAGGCGCGCTGGATCGGCGTCCCGCTCGCTCGATCCGAGCCATGGCGCAGCGGCGGCGACAGATCGAGAGGACGCCGGCGAGGAGATGGCCGGAGGGGGGCGGGGCGAGGCGGATCCGGGTCGGCTCACCAGGATCCAGCCGGCGGCGGCGGAGGTGCCCGAACTCCGGTGGCGGCAAGAAGTGGCGGAGCGGAGCGGGGACGAGGGGAGCGGCGAGGCCTGCGGCGCATCGGGCGAACGGACGGGCCGGGCGGTGGACATGCGGACATTGTCCGGGTGGCGGCGGACAATGTCCGTTGGGGCTAGGGGACGAAATCTGGGCCCTTGATATCGGATCTGAGGGCTGAAATTAAGAGGGAGGAGTGGATTTCGGGACAGCGAGGCTAGGTGGCGGCTGGAGGTTGATAGGGCACGGAATTTGATGTGGAGGAAGGCTAGGCTGCCCAAAATGGACAAGGGGTGTCCATATATAGTAGGAGGGCTAGGGTTTGGGGGTTTGGAGTGGTTTTAGAGCCATCCGATCGCGATCCGACGGATCCGATCGCGAGGGGAGTTAGGTTGGGCCAAGAGGAGGGAAGTGGGTTGTGCAGAGGACCTTGGGCTTAAGAAAGAGAAGAGAGAGGAAGGCCCGCGGAGGTTTTCGGAGACCGAAAACATCCGATGAAATAACCGGCGACTAGTGCCGCTATATATATTCGTTGGGCTATTAAACGAGCTCCGAATGCGATGAAATTTGGCAGGCGGTCTGTCTACACTATAATAAGACCACATGACAAGTTTCATCCCATTCCGAGAACATTTTCTGGCCACTCACAAAATAAAAATTCGGAGGCACCGCGGGCGCGTGCAAGTGTGTCTGGGCTCAGAACGGACAACGGAGAGGACGAGGAGACTCGGGCGGATGCAAGTTTCTAAAACATGCTCATGCAACACACAAGATAACATGGCAAAGATGCAACACGCAAGCAGATGACAGGGCAACGTCTACGAATAACAGGCTAACACTTGGAGCATCGGTCTCGGGGTGTCACAACACTCCCCTACTAACAAGAGATCTCGTCCCGAGATCTTAGGAACGAGACGGGAGAGGAAAGAGGAAGAACAAAGTTCCTCCAGGACAAAAGAGTGAAAGAAAAGAACCTTGAGAGGATGAACAACTCAAAAAGAGGAAGAATGTAATGAAGAAGAACGAAGTTGCAAGACTTCGTTAAATAAGAGGAACAAGGAATACGACGAGAACCCAAAAGGTTAAAGGAATAAGAATGAATTATAAACCACTCCGGTTAAAAGAGATAGAAAAAGAATTTCCACGAATGAATTCGGGTAGCACTCCGGCTGAAACTGAAAGAAACAGCACACCGGTTGAACAAGAATGGAATAGGACAAGAACTTGAGAAGATGGAACGATTCCTGACGAGATGAACAAGACAATGCCTCCGGAAGAAATAAAGAATGGACTGAGAAAAAGGGGAAGAAGATGACAACTTCCATCACGAATGGATTGAAAGAACATCTTCAAGAGAAGACTTGAACGGAGTTGTTGAGGAAATCAACAACAAAAGAATAAGCTTGGTGTGGACTTATGTAAACATCTCAAAAGTTGAGGTGAATTATGCCGCAACCAAAAGATGGATTAGCTGAGAATGAAGAAAGAACTGCAAAATACCATAAAAGAATACGGAGAATTATTTGCACTCAAAAGGCAAAAGAATAAGAATGCTTGAGCTGCTCCAGAAGAATTAGATGAATGTTTGAAGAATGAATTAAATGATTGAGAACCACCATGAAGAACTCCGGTAAAATGAAAGGATGATGATATAGAAATGACGGATGAAAAGAATAAGATTAGAGCCTTGCGATGATTAGTCGAGGTTCCGACGAGATAACCGAGAAAAACTTGAACTCCGGGAAGAAAAGATAAAAGGACTTGGAACTAGAATTTATTCATCAAGAATAAACTCCGGATGAAGGAATTAAATCAACTTGATGAAAAGAATAAGAATTATGGTATGCTTATCCTCCACCAATTAAATTGGTGAACAATGGATTCGCATACTACTTATTCTCGATGAAAAAGATTAAAGAGAGATATAACTTGAACTCGGGAAAAACTTCATGATACGCCGGTAGGATTGGAAACAAATGCATGGATTGATATGATAGCACCGGAAAAGAACTGTCGAGCGAATCACCGTAAGGATTGAAGCCGAGTGAAGAAAAAGGAACTAACCACCGGAAGAATTAATCGAATGATGAAAAGAACGAACCACCGAGAAGAATTACAATCGAGTGAAGAACGAGAATGACCACCGTGAGGAATGAAATTGAATGATACAAGAGGACAAGCCACCGTGAAGAATTGAAATTGAGTGAACACAAGAGAATGAATCACCGGGAAAAGGATAAGTACTTGAGAAAATTGAATGATGAGAACGAAGAGATCGTGAACTGGTTAAAGAACATTTGAACGAAGCACCGGAAAGAATGTGAGACGAACGAAGAGGCATCGATGAAGAATATTTTAGAGGACGAAGTTGAAAACTGAGAACGAAGAAATCTTCTGAAAAGATGGCCTTCGGAGGAACACAAAGAAAAATAATTCAAGAACTACTCCGGATGAAGAAAGGTTGGACCAACGATGAAAAGAATTGAAAGCGATCTTGAAGAAGGCATGTGACTGATGGGATCCATACTTACATCACACTTGAAAAGAATTACGTAACACTCCGGGAAAAGAAAGAGTCAGGTAAGATCCTGGGAAAAGACCTGTGGGTTATGAGCCCACCGAAGGGAGAACTCCGTTGAAATGGAATGCAAAGGAGATGATGCGCCGGAATGATTGAAAAACTCGAATGAGGTGACAACCTCGAATTAATTGGACACAGATGAATCTACTGAGAAGTCTTTGGAACACCGGAACAATTAAATGGCGAGAGGTGAACGAGCAAGGTGAAACAATTGAGCCGAGGGAAAATGATATGTTCCACACCAAATACTTGAATTGTATCCACCGGAGAAGAAGAAGAGGTGAAGAAAATCAACCAAGAGGAGAATTCATCGGAGAAGAAAAGAGATGAAGGATGACGAGCTAGACGAGAATTCACCGGTTGAAATAACTGAGGAAAGAAAGCAAAGGATTCCCACGAGTAGGATGGATACTCGATTAAGGACTCCGGTCCGAGAAGCAAAAGGGTGGGTGGGTGGGAAATAGAAAAGGAACACATCGGACGGAGAAAACACCGTCGGTTGAAAAGAACTGAGAGTTGAACTTTCAAGAAGAAGAGGGTTGAATCCACTTGACGAGAGATGCACCAGATGAAAGAACTAACAACGCAACCAACGAAAACTATCCACGAGATCCTAAAAAAAATTGAAGGGGAAGAGGAGTAATTCAAAACACCTACGTCAAGATTCCTCACCAGAGCGACGAAGGGGCAGGGGAGTAAAAAGAATTCCTACTCTCCGATATAACTAGACTCCAAAAAAGTTTTCTGCTAGACTCAACAACGGCCAAGCTACGATCAATCAAGGGGGCTCCTATGGTCGGTCGAGGCTCTGATACCAACTTGTCAGGCCCAAGATGCGATTCTATCCCGATCACGTGACACTTACGTGATTGGGGCACAACCGCATTTCGGGCGCTTAGCAAGATGGATATCATTACATCGTACCATTACATACATACATGGGGGATACAACAATACATACAAATCTCATGAATACAACAATATCAATACAAGTATCCGACTACGGATACAAACATGAAAAGCACAAGACATCCATCTGCTATCCCAGGCTGCCGACCCGGAACATAACCCAAGACTGAAGAAGAAGAACTCCAAACAACGAACAACGCTCTCACGTCAAGACATCGGAAACCTGCACCTGCAACTGTTGTTGTAGTATCTGTGAGCCACGAGGACTCAGCAATCCCATAACCATGGGTAACAAGACTATCAAAGCTTAATAGGTAGGAAGAGGTAAAGTGGTGAGGTTGCAGCAGCGGCTAAGCAAAACATATGGTGGCTAACTTACGAGTGCAAGATTAAGAAGAGCATCTACGCATACGGTCGCAACTAGTAGTGATCGCTAAAGATCCTAAACTACATACGAGTCAAACATAACCCCACCGTGTTCTCTTCTCAAACTGAAAAGAGACAGTCACGGTTACTCACACAGTTGTGTGTTTTACTTCGGATCCTCTGTCAAGTTTCCTACAACCGGACATTAACAAATTCCAATCTGCCACATAACCGCGGGCACGGCTTTCGAAAGATCATAACCCTGCAGGGGTGTCCCAACTTAGCCCATCACAAGCTCTCACGATTAGCTGAAGTGATAAATATAATATCATCACCCCTTATCTTAGGGAAAACCGATCAGGCTCGGCATCCCGGTGCACAAGACATTTCGACAATGGTAAAACAAGTCCAGCAAGACCTCCCGGTGTGTCAACACCCTGATAGTAGCCGCGCGTATCTCGTCTCAGGCCACGACCGGATGGGCGATGCTACGAGTAAAACCAATCCTCGAGTTTCCCCGTGGTGGCCCCGCAGGACCCCCATTTGGGACCAACACCATCAGCACTGGCCCCCCTGCTATGTAGAAAGAATCCTCGGGTAGCGCTAACTCCCTATGCAATTTAATTAATTAATTAAGTTGTTATTATGAGCAAATTAAAACCAATGTTGGGCCTTGCTGGAGGAGTTTTATTCAAATACGAACTGTCAAGGGGTCCCCATCCACCCATCGTGTAAGGAACGCAAAATCAAGGAACATAATGCCGGTTTATCGGCGCCTAAGGTGGCATGAGTGGAACAAAACACCGAGCAAAAGGCCAAGCCTTCCACCCATGCCCAGTATATAGGTGTGTTAATAATAATTATAGATATTGTGATATTCCAACAACAAGTTCCCTCCTGGAACGATCTTCATCTTCACCTGCAACTAACAACGCAATAAGAGGGGCTGAGCAAGCGGGTAACATAGCCAAACAGTGGTTTTGCTAGGAAGGTTTCAACGGTTAGAGGTTTCATGGCAACAAGGAGAGGGGCTGACAATAAAGATGGGTAGCGCGACGTATAACGATAGCATCGAGACAACTAAGCAAAGGCAATGATAGTAAAGGTATCCAAGGGTATGGTCATCTTGCCTGAGATCTCGCAAGGAAGAAGAACGGTTCCATGAAGAAGACGAGTAAGTAGCCTTGAAGAAGAACCACGGGTAGACGAACGAATCCTCACGACGCAACGGAACAAGCACTAACGATAACAAGCAAGCAATACGGTAAACAAACCACTCAAGAACATAACAATATGCACTATCAAGTATGATGCAAAATAAGTCTACTTATGAAGCACAGAAAGTCTACACAGGAAGCAAGACATGGCAAGGTATGATGCATGACAAATCTAAACAGGAAGCATGGCTGATGCACTAAGGAAGCACTGCAGATGCACTTAGGAAGCACAGAAAGTCTACATAGGAAGCACAGTGTTACAGCACAAGGAGCATGGCAATGTGCAACAAGCAAAAATACTTCAAAACATGATAACATGATGATATCATGAATCTACATGCAAAATCACACAAGTTACATATAGGACTTGCTCAAAACGAAACAACGGGCTAAAAGTTACACCCGAAACAATAAACATGCACAAGCTGAAATTAACAACCACATAGCAACTTCGGAGCAAGAGATAAATAGTCTATAGCACTCAAACATCATGGCAATGAGCATGGACATAAAGTAGACATCTCCTCCAGCAAACAATTCCATTGGAGCAACTCCAAAGGAAGCATGGATCAATAGCAACAAGCTATGACATATTGAACTTGACAACAAAATCCTGACAGCAGTATTTTATAGCAACTTGGGAGCAAGAGTTAAATATGCTACAGCCACCCAAATAAGCATGTGAGAGCATGAATGGATAGCCAACAATATATACAACAAGGAATCATCAAGAGTCACCCCAAAACTATCATGGATTTGCCTAGAACAACAAGCAAACATGGCATCTGGAAATAACAGATTCCAGACTTAGTGAAATTTCACTAAGTGTTAAAACAGTAGTAACATCATGGCATGTTTGTGAGCAAGTTTAAGTCACCTCAAAACTAAACAAGACAAGTGGTTTCCACCACAGCAAAGTACACATGATGGTGAATCCAAAACATCTAAGCATGCATCAAGGGGACATCCACATCAATAGCAACGAGCTCCTCAACTAGGCATCTCGTAACAAGGTTAACAACATAACAGCCACATGCACTTTTGCAAAGGAGATAAACATGGCAAGATGAAATCTATCATGCAAGATGAAGCAACCAACATGTAGAGCATATCATGATGAACATGTGGACATATCATTTGCTTCATTTGGATAAACATGCACCAAGATATCACATTGCAAACATGGCATGAAAACAACTACTAACAGCGGTTTATAGCAAGTAGCACTCTTCCCATGAAGATTAAGACATCTAGATGACCTCAAACATGCATGGCACAATGGAACAAAACGTAGTACACATCACCACGAACATTTTGACATATCATTCACTCAAAACGGATAAGCACTCAAAAAGTTATCACTAGACAAAGATGCAACATTACTGCAGACAATTAAAAGACTTAGCAGAAATTTACACTCGGGAAAAAAAACACGGGCGCTAGATTATTAAAAGGCGCACTGGAAGGGATCTGAGGGGCTGCTCACCAATTGGGCTCGGCCCAAAGAAGAGGAGGCTTGAGGCAGGGCAGGCCGGGAGAAGCAGGCCGGGGGCTTCGGCCTCGCGCGGCTGGGCTGGATCGGCGCGGGGTGGCCGCGGCCCACATGGCCTGACGTGGCCGGACGAGAGGGAGGCTGGGCCTCGGGCAGCTGGCCCAAGCGCGGGCGGCGGCGCTCGGCCCAGGCGGCTGGAGCGGGCCGATGGAGAGGTGCTGCTGCGGGGAGGCCCAAGGCTGAAGGGGCTAGGCGCTGGATCGGCGCACGAGGGAGGTCGCGGGCCCGTTGGGAGGCGCGCTGGATCGGCGTCCCGCTCGCTCGATCCGAGCCATGGCGCGGCGGCGGCGACAGATCAAGAGGACGCCGGCGAGGAGATGGCCGGAGGGGGGCGGGGCGAGGCGGATCCGGGCCGGCTCGCCTGGATCCAGCCGGCGGCGGCGGAGGTGCCCGGACTCCGGCGGCGGCAAGAAGTGGCGGAGCGAAGCGGGGACGAGGGGAGCGGCGAGGCCTGCGGCGCGTGGGCAGACGGATGGGCCGGGCGGTGGACATGCGGACATTGTGCGGGTGGCGGCGGACAATGTCCGTTGGGCCTAGGGGACGAAATCTGGGCCCTTGATCTCGAATCTGAGGGCTGAAATTAAGAGGGAGGAGTGGATTTCGGGACAGCGAGGCTAGGTGGCGGCTGGAGGTTGATAGGGCACTGAATTTGATGTGGAGGAAGGCTAGGCTGCCCAAAATGGACAAGGGGTGTCCATATATAGTAGGTGGGCTAGGGTTTGGGGGTTTGGAGTGGTTTTAGAGCCATCCGGTCGCGATCTGACGGATCCGATCGCGAGGGGAGTTAGGTTGGGCCAAGAGGAGGGAAATGGGCTGTGCAGAGGACCTTGAGCTTAAGGAAGAGAAGAGAGAGGAAGGCCCGCGGAGGTTTTAGGAGACCGAAAACATCTGATGAAATAACCGGCGACTAGTGCCGCTATATATATCCGTTGGGCTATCAAACGAGCTCCTAATGCGATGAAATTTGGCAGGCGGCCTGTCTACACTATAATAAGACCACATGAAAAGTTTCATCCCATTCCGAGAACATTTTGTAGCCACTCACAAAATAAAAATTCGGAGGCACCGCGGGCGCGTGCAAGTGTGTCTGGGCTCAGAACGGACAACGGAGAGGACGAGGAGACTCGGATGGATGCAAGTTTTGAAAACATGCTGATGCAACATACAAGATGACATGGCAAAGATGCAACACGCAAGCAGATGACAGGGCAACGTCTACGAATAACTGGCTGACACCTGGAGCATCGGTCTCGGGGTGTCATAAGTTGTTTATGTTATTGATATGAGTTAATATAATTTCTAAGAGTTACTGTTGACATGGTTAGTCATGATCTTTTTTGAAAACATGGGTGCTACATAAGCTTATTTATGTAAACAATAGCAAAAGAGTTTGTAAAAGTTTTCTTTTTCACTTTTAGTTTATCAACTGAATTGCTTTAGGACAAGCAAAGGTTTAAGCTTGGGGGAGTTGATATGTCTCCATCGTATCTACTTTTCCTAACGCTTTTCCTTTTGTTTTGAACTCTAATTTCCATGATTTGAATGAATCTAACCGGGACTGGCGTTGTTTTCAGCAGAACTACCATGGTGTTGTTTTTGTGCAGAAATAAAAGTTCTTAGATTGAAACAAAACTTTGCGAGGATTTTTTATATGAATAAAGAAAAATGCTGGAGCTAAGAACCACCGTGGGGGGCACCTCGGTGGGCACAACCCACCAGGGCGCCCCCCCCTCTCATGGCGCGCACGGGTGGGTTGTCCCCACCTGGTGGCCTCGCAGACCCTAACTCCGACGCTATAAAATCCTATTTTTGAAGAAAACAATCAAGGATGAAGAATTATCTCTTTTCACGATACGGAGCCGCCGTGACCTCCCATTATTCATCGGGAGGCCAGATCTGGAGTCCGTTTGGGGCTCCGGAGAGGGGAATCTTTGGTCTTCATCATCACCAACCCTCCTCCATCGCCAATTCCATGATGCTCTCCATCGGGAGTGAGTAATCCCTTCGTAGACTCGCTGGTCGGTGAGGAGTTAGATGATATTCATCATGTAATCGAGTTAGTTTTGTTATGGTCTGATCCCTAGTATCCATTATGTTTGGAGATTGATGTTGTTATGACTTTGTTATGCTTAATGATTGACACTTTGGGCTAGGGTACCATTAATTCGGATCTAAAATATTTATGTTATCACAGTTATATCTATGTTCTAGATCCGATCTTGCAAATTATAGTCACGTATTACATGTTATGATCCGTAAACCTTGTAGTGATAGTATGCGGGATACTTTCCAGTGATGACCGTAAATTGAGGAGTTCATGTATTCATAATGTGCTAAGCTTTGTTTCGGTACTCTATTAAAATGAGGCTTTAATACCCCTTAGTTTCCTTATGGACCCCGCTGCCATGGGAGGGTAGGACAAAAGATGTCATACAAGTTCTTTCCATAAGCATGTATGATTATTTACGGAATGCATGCCTACATTACATTTATGAACTGGAGCTAGTGCCGTATCGCCCTAGGTTATAACTGTTACATGATGAATATCATCCAACAAATCGTTGGTCCAATGCCTACGAACTTCCTACATATTGATCTTGCTAAGTTACTACCGTTGTTGTTACTATTGCTACTACTACAAAACCACTACTATCACTATTACCATTACTATTGCTGCTACTACTACTATCAAAACTACCATACTACTGTGCTACTGATCACTTTGCTGCAGATAATTAATCTCCAGATGTGGCTGAATTGACAACTCAGTTGCTAATACTTGCAAATATTTTTTGGCTTCCCTTGTGTCGAATCTATAAATTTGGGTTGAATACTCTACCCTTAAAAATTGTTGCGATCCCCTATACTTGTGGGTTATCAAGGTTCCAAATGCCGTCGCGGAAAGGGGTTAAAAAACCTTTGTATAGCACCTCGTTGTACCAGTGATTAAAGCGATGCTGCCCTCCCATCCAGTCATGTTCGTCTAACAGCCATTCACGCCGTTTAGTCACATCCACTCTGGAGTGAGACTACGGCATTAATGCACAAAGATGATTCAGAGCGGGACGAGCAACGAGGGCTATGGTTGGGACCGGACAGTCAAACGCATGGTGAAGGTCAGAACGCCACAAACCTCCCCATGTTCGCGTTCGGTTTGCGGGAATTCGAATGTACGGACAGATCTGCGATGTCCAGACGTTAGGAAAAGTTCGTGAGCCGCGGACCGGCCGAAGCTTGAGCCGGTCACGCGTGCGTCGTCGGATGAGTTAGAATCCATCGCCCCATGCTTGTTCCACGTAGACTGGCCCACTCACCGTTTCACAAACCTACTCTTCTTTCATCTGCCCCTGACGCGTCTCATCTCATCTCTTTCTCTCGTGTCTTCCTCTTCTAACCACATCTTCCTCGCTACCTCCTCCTGGGTCGATGCCCTCTGCCTCACACCCATGCAGCCTACCCTTGCCCCATCATTTACCTTGGAGCTTGACCCCATCGAACCAGCCGCGTGCTAGACGGCTGCACCCTGGCTGCACTCCTGTCTTCGGTTGGCAGGGAGGTTTCGCCGACTGTTCTGTCCAATCCGCCGCCTAGTGCTGGGACCGGGCGGCGGGATCTGTAGAGTCGGTTCGGTGGAGCTGCAATCCCGGGGTTGTGGAGCTGCAATCGGCCATGGGTTGAGCGGCATCCGATGGTGCTGCCTGGTGCTGGGACCGGCAACTATGTTGTGCCGGGTCGGTGGCCACAAGATTTGGAAGGGACGACGACAAGTGATGTAACCAGCACCCACCAGTGCTGGAGACAGCGGCGACAAGTGCTAGAGAGCCGCAACGACCGACGTTCAGGGGCGCTTGAAGCCACGGCGACAAGCACTGGGAGATTCTGTGAGGGTCTTTTTTGCTGGAAGCAACCCCAATTTCTATTACGATCATCTTCTTTTTTTGCTGAAATCAGCATTTTTTTTGCTAGCATATTTTTGTTTTGCTGGAACCAGGGCGTACCAATTTTGCTACCACCATGTTCGTTTGTTGCTGGAACCAACCAAAAAAATTGCTACCATGTGTTTTTGTTTGGTGGAACAAGTGTATCCATTGTTTTTTGTTACGACTGTTTTGAGTTTTGCTACTGTCGGTGTTATCAATTGCTACATCCTTTCTCTCATGACGCGCCGAGACCCACGACCATGTGCTTTTTTGCTGCAACCATTGTCATTTTTGCTACTACGGCTTTCTCGAATTGATACATCCGTTGTCAATTTTTGCTACTATCATGTATGCACAGTCAACGTTTCTTTTTTTGCGTTTGACAGCGGCAAAGCGTCGGGGGCGGCAATGGGCAAGTGTGCGGGTGATGCTTCAAGGCGGTCATGTGCTCGTTCATGAAAAGTGCGAGGAGGAAGAACGAGCGTAGGATGAAAGAAAAAAAATCATACGGCTACAAAGTGTTTCCTAATGCAACTGGCCCAAAGTTGGGTGGGCGTGCCACCGCCTATCAGCCGCCCGAGACGTTTAGCTATGCGTTGGAGATGCCCTAACCATCCCGTGGCCTCCTCAGGTCAGCGAAGCTTGAGGCCTCCAACCAAACACACTTCCGGCAGGTCTCCAGCCAAACAGGCCTTCTCCAAACAGGCCTTCTCCAAACATAGTTTCAGAACTGTGTACCGAAGGTGCAGGCGTGACAGGCGCCTCCACGCGGCGGCGATCATGGCCGCGGCCCTCCGCCCCCTGCTCCGCCGGCACGCAGTCCTGCCGCCATCTCCGATGCTGCGCTCTCTATTCCCCTCGCCGTACTCCAAGGTAAGATGGTTTCGCTGCTTGATTTCCCTTGGTCCCTCGCCTCGACTGGATGCGCTAACTTCGCTCCCCTCTTCAGGCCGCCGCCAGACCCCCAGCCGTGTGCCATGCGCCCCTGCCGCCTCCCCTTCTCAGAGAGGTTACTCCAAGGAGGGCTCCTCCAATTCCAAGGGTAATTATCTGCATAGTCAGCTAGAAAAGAAAAGGGTTCCGACCTCCCAAATCCACCGAAATTGCTGGTCACTTTCCCGAGCTCGGAGAGGTTAGAAGGAATTGGGGGTGGAAATTTTTATTTGCTTGCTTTTATCCCCCGGCATTTAGAGGTTGGGAGATATGTCGATCTAGGCCCTGGCTCTGTCCCTCCTTTGCTTGTCCGAGACTGTCTTTGATTTATTTCTTTTATCTGCAACCTGATGCACACGCTGGACTGTCGAAACCCCTTGAATTTCTTGCCTTCCATGATTCAATGCATAGCTCAGGCAGCAACGTCAGTTGGCAAGTATGTACCTTCAGTGTAGCTATGAGGCCGCACGAATTCTCTGTGATTTTGCTTCAACTGGAGGCAGCATGATTCAGCGAGAGCACTCTCCAAACATGTCGCATCAATCATTTACAGCAGAGCCAGGGCGCCATGTGATCGGTGTCGCTCGACGACAGTGCAATGGACACTGCCCGCATCATGTTCCCGGGATATTGTCTTTTGTATTTAGCCTTCCTTCGAAGGCCAACCAGAGAAATACCTACACCTTAGGAATCACTTTAATCCAATTGTAGCTGTCTGATTTCCTGTAAATGCAGAAATATGAAGTTGATATTGATTAAGGGTGTTATTTTTTATAACATGATTTGAATGGTTTACATTTGGGATTGATGTATCATCTACTTTTTTTACTGAAGTCGATTAAAATGCAGGGTGAACCACGCCGCTGCACTGCTGTTCAAAGTACCATGAGTGACAGTACAAAGTCGTTGCTGGATAAACTGAAGGATCTCAAGGACAGTAAGAAGTCACTGGAAGACATGGGAAAGAATATTAAGGAGCGTAGGGAAATGATAAAGAAAGCGCTGGATGACTCTAGGGTTGCTAATGCTATGTTTAGGGTAAGGCTGGATGGCCTTAGGAAACTTCTTGCCAAAATACGTAATGGCCGAGAGGATTCTGCCAGAATCAATGCAATATACCGCAGATTGGAGGATGACTATGACAAAGATTGGGCCATTCATGAGGCTAAGGGTCGCTTGATTGACGAACAGATGGAAATGTTAAGGAAGGAGGGAGATGACTATATCAATGCTTTGAGGTAAAGGGATTATAACAAGCTGTTCTCATTGGCGTAAGAAGCAATTTATTATTGTTAGTTTTGACAACTCGTGTTGATCCAAACATGTATACCTCTTTGTGTCTATTTTGGAAGGGGGTATCATGAATTACAAATATCTATCCTGAGGCATGCAGAGAAGGTGGAGGAGGCTGAGAAGGTGGAGAAGGTGGAGGAGGCGGAGAAGGTGGAGGAGGTGGAGAAGGCGGAGAACATGGAGAAGGTGAAGAAGGTTGCAAAAGTGTGTGCCGCTGCTGGCCTCGTGGGAGGGCTTCTGGTGATACTGGGAAAGATCTAGATTGGTTTTGTGTAGAACTGAGATGACAGATATGACTAGGCTTAGCTGGTATTTGGAGTAGCAGAGTAACATTTTACTATTTCTTGGTTTTTCTCTGTGTGCCGTTGTAATGGTGCATTCGTGGGAAGGCTTGCGCTGATACTAGCAAAGATCTGGATTAGAGCAATATGGAATGCTTCTTTTTGTTTAGAACTGAGTGGCCAGATGACCATGGTGAGCTGGTATTTGGCGTAGCGTGGTAGTTATTGACTGTTTGTATCCTTGGTTAGTAGTCTATGTGCCATTTGTGGCGCTTGTTAGAACCTGCAATAGAAGCTAAGAGAAAGCCAAGTGATAGGGTTGTCATATTGCAGTTGTCTCTATGTAACACTAGAATACAACTCATTTTATGCACCCTGAAGGCTTGGGCTGAAAAAAAATTGTGTTTGGTCTTGGGCCGGGTGTTTGTCTTGTGCTTACTGTTTGGTATCCTTGTCTAAGGAATGAGGTTTGCTTTTGTATTGAATCTGAGCATCTGCAATACTTGGAGAAGAATTTGCTAGAGTTGACTAGTTGATTTTATGAAGCATGGACAGCTGTGATTGGAGGGTAACGTTTTTCACTGAATCTTACTTGTGGCGTGAGCCTTTCTTCTTTTGAAAGGGGTTTCAAAAAATCTAATCTTACAATTTATTAGTAGATTTCTAGAGTTGATAATGGCTCCCGTCAAATCAGTGTGCAGGTTACTGCATGAATCGCTATATGAAACTACACAAGTGGCGCTAGACTTGACAGGAGTAAACTACAGAAGAACTTCATATTTTTTTTTTTTTTATGAAAGTCACCGGGGGAGGGCAGCGCCCTCCACCTGAATCATTTTTCATTCATTTTTGAATAATATCGCACCACACGTATTGGGGAGGGAGGAGATGTACAAGGACTATCTAGCGGGAGAGGGGGGGAGCGTGGTTGGGATACAAGCGCGACGTGTGCTGAATAAGGTTAGCGGCCATGCGAGAATGCGAGCAGCCACCTATCCACACACGGCTGGTCCGCCGGTCTAAGGCGACCTCTCCAAAGGACCGAGTCCTCTCGGCAGCACCCGAGCAGGCGAGCGAGTGATGGCCTGGCGCCCTGGAACACGACGGCATTCCGGTGTTTCCATAGTTGCCAGCAGCACAGCAGGATGAAGGAGGCGCGAGTCGCATCACCGGCCACGTCCGTGACGTCGAGCTCCGGGAGCGCACCGACATGATAGCCCCGACCGGGCACGTCGACCCCCACCGCCAGCCAGAACGACCGGGCAAGCGGGCAGTCGAAGACCAGGTGGTCGGCCGTCTCAAGCGCGTTCGCACATATGGGGCATGCGACCTCGGCAGCCTCGACGATGTTTTTTCGTAGTAGGACGTCGCGGGTGTGGATTCGCCGGAGAACCAGAAGCCACCCGAAGAAACGGACCCTGGACGGAGCGCGCGCCCCCCAGATGAACGCAGCAAAAGTAGCCCGCGTGCCGCCGAAGCGACACAGGGCGTACACGCCCGCCGTGGAGATGGCCCCGTGAGCACCACGGCACAGAACCGGGGAGCGTTCATCGTCGCCGTCAACCGCAGCGACACCAGCGATCAAGACGAGGGCCGCGGCCCGCTCAGCAGCCCCGGCGGCAGTTAGCCTAGGGACGAGAACACCGTCAAGCCCGTGCACGCGCGCCTGCCAAACCGTGACTTCCGCCGCCGTGGCGTGAGAGAAGAGGGCCGGGAAGGCCACGGACATCGGCCCGCATGGGAGCCAACGGTCGAACCAGAAGGACGTCCGGCGCCCGTCGCGGACCACCACCGTCGTCATGCTGCGGTAGAGCGGGAGCACCTTGGTCAGAGTCCGAACGTGCTCGCCGCCGGCCCGTGTGTAAGCAGAAGACAGCAGGGAGCATCCGTCACTCTCCGCCCACACCCACAAAGCCCAGCGCGAGGACGCAGGCGCCGCATGAAGACGGTGCATCAGCTTGACCAGCAAGCACCGGTTCTGAGTCGCGAGGTCGTGAACCCCGAGCCCGCCCTCATCCTTGGACCTGCAGACCCGTTCCCAAGCGACGAGGCATTGCGCCCCGGAAGCCCGCTCAGCCACGTTCCAGAGGAAGGCGCGGCGTAGCGCATCCATCTTCTTGATCACCGCCGGGGGGAGGAGCATGGCCGCCATCGCGTATGTGGGCAGGGCGTCCAATACCGCATTGATCAAGACAAGCCTCCCAGCAGGGGAGAGAAGACGGGCCCGCCAGCCAGCCAGGTACTTGTCCACCTTCGCGATCATGGGGAGGAAATCGGCGAAGGTGAGCTTTTCCCACGACAACGGCAGCCCGAGGTAGGCCTGGGGGAACCCTTGGACCGCACATCCCAGCACACCGACAGTCCCTTCCAGGACGTCCGGAGTTACATGTAGGGGGACAAGCGTGCTTTTGGAGAAGTTGATGTCGAGGCCCGTAGCAGACGCGAAATCGTCGAGGATGCGGCGCAGGCGCTCCGCCGCCCCAGTCTCCGCCTTGAGGATGACCAGCGTGTCGTCGGCGTACTGAAGCACCAAGGGGGGGGCACCGTCCACCAGAGGATGACGGAGCACGCCGTCCTGCCTGATCATTTGCTGAAGGACGTCGGCGACGATGAGGAAGAGGTAGGGCGAGCACGGATCGCCCTGGCGTAGGCCACGGCGCACCGTGAACCACCGCCCCGGCACGCCGTTGAGCAGGACCGCCGACCGGGACGACCTGAAGATCAGGTCCATCCAGGCGCACCAACGATCAGGGAAGCCGCGAACAGCCAGGATCCGCAGCAGCGCACCCCAGTCGACCGAGTCGAATGCTTTGGCGAAGTCGAGCTTGAAGACAAACGCGGGAGCACGGCGCCGGTGACAGCACTGGATCACCTCGGTCGCGAAGACGAAGTTTTCAGAGATGCTCCGCCCCGCCAGGAACCCAGATTGGTCGGGGTCGATGATGTTTCCGATCTGCCTCTGCAGCCTCGTCGTGAGGGTGCGGCACAGGATCTTGACGTCTCCGTTCTGGAGGGAGACCGGGCGGAAATCGCCAGGCTTGGGCACCCCCACGCTTTTTGGTAGCAGGGCGATGTACGCCCGGTTGATGGCGCCGAGGTCCACGTCGCCGGCGTGGACGGCGTCGAAGAGGCGCCGCAGGTCCCCAGACACCGCACCCCAGGCAGCCTGATAAAAAGCGGGCCCGAGGCCGTCCGGGCCCGGGGCGCTGGTCCGATCCAGGAGACCAGCCGCGTCCGCGATCTCCGTGGCCGAGAAAGGAGCAACCAGCGCCGCGGCGTCGACCCTCGCGGCGCCATGGTACAGGGCCGCCAAGTCGAACCTCCAGACAGAGGGTCGCGCCCTGCCCAGTAGCTCGGAGTAGTAGGCCAACAGCGCCGCCGCCTTCCCGGCGTGGTCAAGCACGGCGGCACCGTCCACGTCGAGGACACGGACCATGTTGGCCCGACGCCGATGCGAGGCGCTTGCGTGGAAGAAGCCTGTGTTTTCGTCCCCCTCGCGCACCGCCCTGCACTTCCCGCGCTGCCTCCAGAACGTGCTCTGGCGTTTGATCGATGCGGCCAGCGCCAGCCTGGAGTCGTCGCGGAGCTGCAGTTCATCAGAAGACAAGGGGCGGCATTCTTCCCAGAAGTCCACCAGATCAATCACGAATTTACAATTATTGTCAAAAGCAGGAATGAATTTGTGTAGCCGTTTCCAAACCTTGGCCGTGGCCCTGAACCGCTTCTTGCTAGCCGCAAGGTTACCCACCGCACACCGTCCGCCCCCCGCGGCAGACCAAGAAGGAAGAGTAAAAGGAAGGAAGAGGGGGTCTTGGAGCCAAGAGCTCTCAAAGAAGAAGCGTCGAGAGGAAGGGATGGTGGTCGCCGCCTCGACCACCAGGGGCACGTGATCGGAGGTAGGGCGGGGACGGGATGATAAGGCCGAATCAGGGAAAGCGACGTCCCAAGTGGAGTCAAAAAAGACGCGGTCGAGGCGAGCCAAAGTGGGGGGGTCACGCTTGTTGGACCAAGTGAAGCGGCGATCTGACAGCGCCAGCTCGTGGAGAGCTAGGGCGTTGATGAGGGAGTTGAAGGTCTCCGCCCGAGGTGCATCAAAACGCCCGCGGCTCTTCTCATGGGGAAACCGAATGAGGTTGAAGTCGCCTAGCACCAGCCACGGCCCCGAGACCCCGCCCGCAACCGCCGTAAGATCCTCGACAAACTGATCCGTCAGGGTGTGGTCAGCGGGCGCGTACACGTTGGTGACAGTGAAGGCAAGGGCACCAGTCGTGGAGGTTAGATAGGAAGAAAGAGAGAAACGCGACGTCGAGGAACTCGTGAGCGACAAAATACGACTATCCCAGGCCGTCACAATCCCGCCCCTACTCCCGTCGGCGTCTTTGGCGACAAAGGAGTCGAGATGAGAGGGGAGGAAAGAACGAGCTTTATGGGGGAGAAGCTCAGACAGCTTGCTCTCTTGAAGGCAAGCGATGTTGGAGCGAACCGAGGCAATGGTGTTGCGAACGACGCCGCACTTGTCCCCATCCCCCAGCCCCTGGACGTTCCAGCAGAGGACCGAGAGTTTAACACTAGGAGGATTATCCATTACAGACAGAGACACCAACAGAGACAGAAGACACCCTCACCCAACATGACGCAACAGTGGTGAGGATATTGACTAGGTGAAGCCAGGCGGTCAGCACAAAAGCTGTAGTAAACCGCCCACGCGTCACGGCACAACCAGACACGAAGACGCAAGACATGGGCGCACGAAGCACGGAAACGCCAGTAGAAGGAATCAAAAAGAACTTCATATTTCAAAAGACAGATGAGGGCACTCCTCTAAAGTTGGCTAATCTAGTTGCAAAAGCAGATTCCATAATAAACAATGTAAGTCCAACACGGCGGCATTTTTTGGCAACCAATGAGACATGTCATCTGAACTTGCAGGCATCAAGTTGATGCCACACACCTACAGAAACACTAGAGTATCCAACTCTAAAGCTAACAGCACATGAGTATCCAACTCTAAAGCTACAGAATGATGGTGGCTGGCTAGATTGATGAAAGATCCTCGTACACAGACTTGATCCCAGGCCTTTCGGAGACCGGTCGGATGCATCTCAACGCAATGCCCAGCACCTCCTTCATGCCCTTCACGCCCTGCGGGTTCTCCGAGTCCGAAGCCATGGCCGGGTCAAAGCACTCCGATTCTTGTCCTTCCGCCACCCGCAGCCGCACCCAGTCGGTCAGATCAACGGCGCCTTCGGACCCCGTGATGACGTCGCCGGCGCATCGGCCAGTCAGGAGCTCCAGCAGTGCAACACCAAAGGCGTAGACGTCAGATTTGAACGAGGGAGATGGCTTCTTGGATGCCGCCAGCTCCGGGGCACGGTAGCCCAGCACCCCCAGGTCGACGATCTGCTCGACGACGCCGGCCTGGGTCATCAGGCGGTGCAGGCAGTAGTCCGCGACGCGGGCATTCAGGTCAAGGCCGTCCAGCAAGATGTTGGTGGCCTTGAGGTTCCCATGAGGCATTGCACGGTCGAAATGGAGGTAATTCAGGCCACGTGCCACATCAACCGCGATCTTGAGCCGCTGCGCCCAGGTCAGTGGAGGGCCTCTCCTCCCCGGCCGATCTGCTCAGTTACATAGATACATGACGGTTGAATTAATGAGTCGTCGATAAGTTCATAGAAATGAGGAGGTTCTTTATCACATTATTAATAACATCTGCAGAAATTGGGAATCAATGAACTGAGAGCATTATAGTCTTACCGTACAAAAAGCTAGCCAGACTTCCCGGCGAAACATAATCTGACAAGATGAGTTTCTCATGCGGTGTTGGACCCCAATAGTATCCACGCAAGCCAACCACATTGGGATGCCGGATGTTTGCAAATTTCTTGGCCTCCTTAGTGAACTCTTTCTTGGGCCTCGCCACACCTTCTCTCAGCCACTTCACTGTCAAGAATACTCCATTCTCCAGTGTTGCCCTGTACGAAGTTCCGTGGCTGCTCCTCCCAAGCACTTCAGCTGGCGCCCTTGACAGTTCCTCCGGTGTCAGCGTGATTGTTTCATCCAGGAAGTGAAGCTCCCCTGCTAACCTGTCAGGGGACCTAACGTCCAACCGTGATAGGCCTTCCTGTCCATACGCCTCTCCGGAATCCGGTGACCAAGAGAAGCGACTCCCCTTGGATGGTGAAAATGCCCCCACACCTGACAGCTTCTCTTCCTGGCTCGGTGCTTCAGATGTGGAGCCCTTTCGAGGAGCACCAAGATCATCCGCTGACACCTCCGAACTACCTTTGTTGTCCTTTCTTTTCATGCTCTCAATGTCTTTAGTAGCCCTGTGGAGGTTCTTGTCAGAGACCTTCTCTGAGCTAGGGAACTGCCGTGAGATCCGCTTGTAGTGGCATACAATAGCAATAAGGATAAGGATGACAAGAAGAACAATGCTAGCTGCTACAAGTCCTATTTTAGCACCTGTGCTGAGTGATTTGCCACTTGCTGAACCAGAGTGGGAATTGCCAGATCCAGATGAGCTAGCAGGATACTCTAATCTCGAGTTCCCGGGATGGAAAGAAGATTCTGGGAACTTTCTCAAGTTCACAGGCACGACACCAGATAGGTCATTATAAGAGGCATTGAGGAACTGAAGAGTATCCGGAAGTGTGTCTGGCAGCGGTCCTGTGAACTGGTTCGTTGATACGTCAAGCGCAGTAAGTGCTGCAAGCTTGGTGACAGTGGCTGGTAAAGCTCCGGAGAAGTTGTTTGAGGATATGTCAAGGACACGGAGGCCAGACAAGGAGACTACATCATCAGGGAGGCTGCCACTAAAATGGTTTCCAGAAATATCAAGCACTTCAAGACTCAGATTTTTGGACGAGGATCCTGGGAACGACACGCCACCAGTAAGCATGTTATCTTGGATGTAGAGCTCATGCAGCATGGAGGAAGAGAGTAGATTAGCAGGAATAGGACCACTAAACTGATTGGAGCTGAGGTCAAGGACAGTAAGTTTGGGAAACAAAACAACAGCTTCAGGGATGGTATCAGCTAGAGAATTATGAGAAAGATTCAGGTAGTTTAGGCGAAGGAATTGAGAGCTCACATCAGGCATAGTCCCAGTTAGATTGTTCTGGCTAAGGTCAACATATTCCAAGTCATTGCTCCATTTGGTAAAAACTGATAAATTTCCTCGAAACTGGTTATTTGATAGATCTAAGACAGTGCAGCTTCCAGCAAGCAATGGCAGATCCCCAAAAAGAGCATTTGAGGACAAATTAAGGATCTGCAATGTAGTTGATGTGATCATATTGATATGTCCTGCACAGCACAGAGAACTACAGTTAGTAGGAAAAAACTAACACTTAGAAACTGATGGGCAGATACTGACAGATTATCATTCTAGACAATGTCATGCTAGGAAAGTAAAACTGCAGATAATTTGCATGCATTTACACATGGATTTTCCACATTTTTCTAATGCTGAGAAAAGGAAAGATAATTTTACATCAGACACATCTGTGAAGCATCAGATGCCAGTGCCATAATTATGAAATGGAACTGTACGAGCCATAATTATGTAATGGAACTGTACGACACAACCATAGCTTAGCCCTGTACTGTACTGCATAGGGCTAGCCAACAACACACGGCCTAGCGCTGTCCTACATGGGGCTGTAGGCCACTATACCTTACAATGGTATAAATGATATACCAAGAAAGGTGAATGAAGAATGGCATCTGATAGGAAATTAACCCAACAGAAGATTACTAATGGAACAATACACATGAACATGCTACTCTCATGCAATATGTTCTGACAACAGAAATGCATATTGCAGTTTATTTAAACAGAACCGTTTGGTTTGTTGGGTCATCCCCCTTCACTTCTCTTTCAGGATATATTATCCTAACGAACCTGCTTTTCATCATGTCAAAAAATATGCACATAATTTCAGCAATCTAATAGGTTCATTGCGATGCATGACATGCATAGCATAAGTAATTTCACTCAACATAACTTCTCCATATTATCTGTAGTGTTATGCTATATCATCAACTCCCAACTATGCTAATGGGATATATATCTCTGTAACAACTTGAATCTGCACGCCCAAACTTTATCACGCGAGCAATCCCAATCAAGTAGTTGCAAAGGAGAAAATCAATTTAGTTTGTAGGCAATGCGACAATATACAGCAATATGTACATCCGTTTGCGCATAGAAATATGATTCTGAACAGACAATTTGAAATATAGAATAGACAAACTGGTACGATAATAATCAACCACGGACCAGTGAGAGATGAACTTGTTTCCAGTAATCACCAGCTAAGATCATATTTGTCATAACAAATCAGCTGACATAAAGAAAGAAAGAAACCAGGTGCGAGATAAAAACACAAAGAGCTGTAAATAGATGGATCAAACTTCCAATATAATCGGAACAAGCATTGCATGCCATGCATAAAATGAAATAGCGAGGGGATCAAAAACATAAATTCTGAACTAGAGCTTATACCTGTCAGGTTATTTGCACTAAGGTCCAGTTGGTTCAACACCAGAGAATCTCCCTTTAGAAGTCCACTAGGTACAAACCCAGTGAATCCATTGTTTGCAAGGCACAAAACTTCGAGGTCATAAACATAATTGAACCCTGGGAGGTCTCCAGACAGCTCATTACTACTGAGATCAAGCACCTTCAATCTCCCAAAAGTTGAGAGCTCGACTCCATCTATCAGTGACCCGGTCAACTTGTTGTTGCTAAGGTTCAGATACAGAACTGTCTCTGAAATATCTGCGAGAAACTTGAGTTCTTTGGGGGTGGTGCTGGTTAGCAAGTTCCCACTGAAGTCAACATGAGTAACAGTTGACTCGATCAAGAATTTCCAATCGACGCCACCATCCAATTGATTCCAGCTCAGATCCACAGACTGAAGGTTCACAAGGAGGCCAAGCCCAGCAGGAATGCCCTTTGTGAATGCATTATATGAGAGGTTCAGAGCAACCATGCTCCGGAGACCTTTCAGAGCTGCCGGCAATGGGCCAGACAGGGCATTGCCGCTCACATCCAGCGACTGAAGCGATGCGAGCCCATCGATGGAGTCAGGCAATGGACCTGAGAAGTTGTTCCCGGCAAGCGACATGTTCTGCAAGCTCCGGAGACTGCCAATATCATCAGGGATTGGACCCGAGAACCGGTTGTTGGAGATGTCCAGGAACTTCAAGCTCTTGAGACTAGCCACATTGCTAGGGAGGCTCCCGGAGAGATTGTTGTTGGCCATGGAAAGCTTGACAAGCATGGTCAGGTTGGCAAACACGGAGAGATCGGCAACACCCGAGATCCGATGCCCGTCAAGCACAACTCCAGCCACGCTGGCGCCATTGCACACGACGCCGTTCCAAGAGGCCGGGCAGCCATTGAAATCAATTGACTCGTCATTCCAGGAGTCTGTGACGAAGCCGGCAGGGTCATGAGTGATTCCCTTCTTGAAGGCCAGGAGCGCAAGGATGTCTTGCGACGGCAGTTGGCCCAAGGCAGGGACGGCCACCAGCAAGAGCAAAAGCAAAAATCTGCCAACAATCCCCATGGACGCTCCTTCACGGGAAAGATTGGAAGCTAGCAGGCCTCAAGAAGACAGCACCTGAGGCATTTCCCGGAGCGAAAGATGGACTGAGCTTGGGACTGTGCCTACTATCACACAGGACTCCACCGGTACTAGTAGACACAGGTAGCACTTGTCCCTTTCAGCTTGATCTGCACTAGACAGCAGCCCACACTCACATGGAAGAAACAACAGATTAACTCCTTGGAACCTGAAATGGACACAGAAATGGCAAGTTAACTAGGGGTCCTCCTTTCACGGTGCACTAATTTAACAGCCAAATCTTTGAGCATCCAAGTAAGGATAGGAAGACTAAGAATCTAGGTGTAACACTTAACTGCCAAAGAAAGAACACAAGGACAGTTAATAAAAACCCACAGCTTTTAACCTCCAATAATGCAGGTAGAAGAGGACTAAAAAGTGCAGAGCCCCGCCCACTAAACGCATCCACCCACCAGAGCTTCAGCCATGAACACAACACAGCTCAAAAGCAGCAGAAAGTCATTGCCCCTCCCTCCAAGAAAGTGAGAAACCAATCCTCGAAATGCATGGCAGCGGCGGAGAAAACAACTGGCACCAACTGCGTATGCATCTCCTTACCGCGCAAATGGCAAGAACTCCAAGGCAAAGCGCCGGCACCCGCACCGGCACGCAGGGCGTCTCCGGGAATGATTGGGCTTAGCTGGGTTGCAGGGGAGGCAAGGCAATGCCGTGGCCCGTGGGGCTGAGCGGGGGCCGGGGGTGAGAGGGCAAACGCGGAACCCTAACCCTAGCAGCCGGGGATGGGATGGGAGAGTGGCTGCCGAGAAGAGAGGGAAGGGGAGACCGGGAGAGTGGGGAGTGGAGTGGCAAGGGGCAGTGGGGAATGGGCGTGTCTTTTCTCTGTGTTTGGCCGCGCAACCAAAAGCTGAGATTTTTGTTTTTCTGCTCGCGGCGCTTTATTGTGCCTTTTGCGTTATGGTCCTTACAAGAGGTTTCATAGAGACCTTCGTGCGTGTTGGGGCCTCGGGGGTGTTTATGTGTCATATTTTGGCCTCCTCGTAGGAGCATCTCCAAGAGCACCCTATCACAGGGCAACCGCCTAAAAAACGTTTTGTTTTCCAATCACTTTGTGGAAAAAATAACCTCCAACAACAACCCTAAACGCATATTTTTATGTTCTCATTTTAGGGCTGTCAGAAGATCAGCCATAAGTGATTTAAATTTGAATCACGCAACGAATTGCTTAAGAGTAGCTAGACCGAGTTAATTGCATAAAACCATCATATTTCGGGCTTCTTCTGCAGAAAACCACCTGGTCCCTAATTATTTGCAAAAATCATCGCACATTCAGTAAACTTTTTCCAAAAAGCACTAATCAGGTGGTTTACCCCGTTTAATCACTTTCGGAGAAGTGGGGCCGGAATGTAAGGAGCTGATTTGGCAACATATCAACACACATACCCCTACATCTAAAAGAAAAACGCAATCAGGCCCTCCCCTCGTGGATAACCTCGAGCAGTCCAAATACCCCAAAGCCCCTGACCGCCGGCGTGCTGCTGTCCGGTCGGCGCCGCTCCTCCGCTGTCAGACATACCCCTCCCATCGCCGGAGACCATTGCCAGCGCCGTCGCGACCGTCTTCTTACTTGCGGCGACAAAGAAGTGGCGGGAGGAGCGCCTCCATAATCGCGGCCACGGGGCCGTTCTCCGGCGCGCGCTCGCTCCACCAGCCCTGCCATCTGTCGGAAGTAGCGCAAGTGTGGCTGCTACTCGGGGCCTTGAAGGCCGGCGGCGCGCAGGCCCTGTCGTGGCCGCGCCTCGGCCATCTCTCAGGGATGCCTAGGCCGCTCGACGCCTAGGAGCGTGCTGCCGGCTCGATGGGAGCAGAGGAGAGGTGCGCCACCACTCTATCGCCTCCTCTTCGTGGATCCAGGTGCTCGCCGCCGCCCAGACCGAGCTCCGATGGCCACCACACCCTGGATCGACGATGTGGCGTGTGCTAGAGGACCAGGTGGCGCGGCTCGAGAGCGTACGGAGGCTCGTGGCGACAGTGCGCCGCTGGCCCTCGCGCTCGCGAAGACGGCCGGTGCTTGCGGGGACATCTCCTGCGCCATCACGCATCTCACCGGCCGGTGTGCCCCCCTGTTGCTGCGCGCGAGGAAGGAGATGCCCTCCGTGGCGGAGGGGAAGGGGCTTGATTGCTTTTTATTTTAAGATCTAGGGAGGTATACGTCAATATGTTGCCAAATCAGGTACTTACATTTCGGCCCCACTTGTCCGAAAGTGATTAAACAGGGTAAACCACCTGATCAGTGCTTTTTGCAAAAAGTTTATGCTTTGTTTGGATGTCTGTATTGGAGGGCTCCGTATTGAATTGGTTGGAATGCCAATTCAACAAGGAAATTGTAATGGACATGAATACGAATTCACTTGTTTGGATGTTCACTGAATTGGCCTATGGAATCCGGTGAAGTTTCAATACCAAATCATGTTTGGATGACAAACTATGGAATTGCATAGTAACAAGAAGAGTATGAAGACAATACATTGTTCTATATGCATCAAAACATAATTTGTGATTCCAGAACTGTTTTCTGCGGGGAAATTTTCAGCAAAATCTGCAAGTTGATAAATAAATATATGCCTCTGCTTACAGCCGGCGGCAGTGTACAACCGATGTAGCCTAGAACTATGCCTCTGTACAAAGCATCGAATCAATCTCTTTGTAAAACTAAAAGATGCACATATGCTTCCCACACATCACAAACAAACATCGGCACCTTCCAGGAAGCACGGACACCGCGCTAGGGCGGCTGCGTCACCACGCAAACTGGGTCACCAGATTTGGAGTGACGGCGGGGTCACCGAGCTGCAGCTACAACCAAGGAGGAGGGCCAGGGAGGAAGGGATGGAACGACTGAGGAGGAAGGGAAGGGTCGGCGGAGAAGGAAGGGGAGGGCGGGCGAGCACACCTGCGTCGCCGAGCGCCTCGCCGGGCACCGCCGTTCTCCTCTCCTTCCCTTCTTCCCTTCTGTTTCACGGTCATGGAAGGGATCGATTGTGTTGGCTGGTATCTTTTGCGGGACGAGGGCAATTCAGCCGAAAACGAAGCAGGAGGCCTCCGAATTGCGGGACGAGAGGATGCGTGTGAGCGGAAACTGCTCTGTATTCGATACCGTTTCAATATGTTGTTTCGGCGTACATCCAAACACCTGAATTCGGGTAGCCCAATACCAAATCCAATATAGAGAGCCTAATACAGACATCCAAACGCAGTGTCACTGAATGTGAGGTGATTTTTGCAAATGATTAGGAACCAGGTGGTTTTCTACAGAAGAAGCCTGAAATGTGGTGGTTTTATGCAATTAACTCTAGCTAGACCCCTTAAAACGCACTGACCCGCAAAATAACCGTCTGTTTACGGTTTCGGACGAAAAAATGGTCCGGGACAACGTATCCTCCTGTGACCTGTAAAAAAAATTGCGGGGCGCGAAAAAACTTCGGCCCTTTAAATTCATTGGGCGGGAGGCCGACCCGAACTTGACCCCTATTGGTTGCGAGATTTGGCAAGAGGGATATTTCTGCGCGGTTGTTCCTGCTTTCTCTTCCCTTTGCCGCCAACCACCTCCCTCCGCCCGCTCCGGAGCACCTTCCCCTTCTTCCATCCGTCGCCATGGAAACCTCCCAGACGTCTACCTCCACGGTGGATGTCATCCCTGCGCCATCCCCTTCGGCATATCTCGTTGCTGGCCATGTCGCGCCCGTCGCCGTTCAAGGCTCCATCGCGCCACCGCACAAGCGGCAGGGCAACGTCGTCGTACATGGCGGTGCTCCAGCGGGCCCCGCCAGGAAGGCACGCGGGCCCGACGCCTCCGATGCGAATTCGGTCGGCCACCTTGAAAGATCGTGGATGTCGCCTAGAGGGGGGGTGAGTAGACGCTTTAAAATAATTACGGTTTAGGCTTGAACAAATGCGGAATAAACCTAGCGGTTAATTTGTCAAGCACAAAACCTACAACAACTAGGCTCACCTATGTGCACCAACAACTTATGCTAAGCAAGATAAACAACTAGGTGATAGCTAGATAAATGACAAGAAACAATATATCTATCACAAAGTATAGTGCATAAGTAAAGGGCTCGGGTAAGAGATAACCGAGGCACGCGGAGACGACGATGTATCCCGAAGTTCACACCCTTGCGGATGCTAATCTCCGTTTGGAGCGGTGTGGAGGCACAATGCTCCCCAAGAAGCCACTAGGGCCACCGTAATCTCCTCACGTCCTCGCACAATGCAAGATGCCATGATTCCACTAAGGGACCCTTGAGGACGGTCACCGAACCCGTACAAATGGCAACCCTTGGGGGCGGTCACCGAACCCGTACACTTTGGCAACCCTCAGGGGCGGTCACCGGAACCCGTCAAATTGCTCAGGGCGATCTCCACAACCTAATTGGAGACCCCGACGCTTGCCCGGAGCTTTACACCACAATGATTGAGCTCCGAACACCACCAACCGTCTAGGGCGCCCAAGCACCCAAGAGGAACAAGCTCAAGGGTACCAAGCACCCAAGAGTAATAAGCTTCTCAACTTCACTTCCACGTATCACCGTGGAGAACTCAAACCGATGCACCAAATGCAATGGCAAGGGCACACGGAGTGCCCAAGTCCTTCTCTCCCAAATCCCACCAAAGCAACTAATGCTAGGGAGGGAAATGAGAGGAAGAACAAGAAGGAGAACACCAAGAACTCCAAGATCAAGATCCAAGGGGTTCCCCTCACCTAGAGAAGAAAGTGATTGGTGGAAATGTGGATCTAGATCTCCTCTCTTTCCCCCCCCCCCCCAAGAACTAGCAAGAATCCATGGAGGGATTGAGAGATAGCAAGCTCTAAGAAGGTGAACAATGGGGGAAGAACACGAGCTCCAAGGACGAGGTTCATTGGGGAAGAAGACCCCCTTTTATAGGTGGGGGAAAAATCCAACCGTTATGCTCACAGCCCGCACAGAGCGGTACTACCGCTCCAGGAGCGGTACTACCGCTAGGGCAGTAGAACCCCTTTGAAAAACAATAGCGAGGAGGCAAAAAGGTCAGAAGAACCGTCGAAGCGGTAGTACCTCTACGGGTAGCGGTACTACTGGTAAGGGTAGCGGTACTACTGCTTGCAAGCGGTACTAAAAAATTACAACCGTGCCTACCACCGCTGAACTTGTGACGAGTTTTTGGTCCCGAGCGGAAGTAGCCACGGAAGTAGCCGCTGTAGTACTGCTCCAAGCGGTAGTACCGCTCCCGAAAGCGGTAGTAAAAAATTACTTCCGCTCCAACCCGCGGTAGTACCGCTGCAGCCTTTTCAGTACACCAAAACGACAATAACTTTTGCATACGGACTCCGAATTCGATGAAACCAAGTTTGTTGGAAAGCTAGCGACAAGGGCTAACACAATCTTGATAGAAAAACCAATAAGAAGCAAATTAGAAAATGCCCATAAGAAAATGGTGAGAACCCTTCCTCGGATAAGACCGGTAAAACACCCAACACCGAAAACATCATAGAAGACACATATGAACTCCGTTTTTGATGAACTCAAGCTTGTCATCAAGATGACCATAAGCTCTAAGACTCACAAAGAGAACCAAACAAGAACCAAGAAACATGATGCAAGGATGCAATGGTTTGAGCTCTCTACTAACGATACGATCAAGCTACCAACTTGAGAGCCCCCCTTGATAGTACGGCAAACGATCCTATAACCCGGTCTCCCAACTACCACCACGAGACCGGTAAAATAGAAAACCTATCAAGGGCAAACCTTTACTTTGCACAAAGTTCACTTGAGCTAGATGTAGACGATCTTGACTTCCTCAAGTTGGACCACCTTTCTTGATTGCGTTGTCTCGGTGAAGACTAGTAGATTGCTCCCCCATACTCCTCTATGGGTGAGCCACTCTTCGGCATATCTTCACAAGTCCATTGTCACGACAATGGACGGCAAGCTTCAAGCACTTGATTTCTTCGTGATGCTCCACTTGAACTTGCACACCGCAACTTAACCCCACAAAGAACTCTCACGAAGACCATGAGTTAGTACACAAAGCGTGATTGACAATGCTTACCATACCATAGGATTGCTTGATCCCTCTCGGTACATCTTCTACGCTTTGTGTGTTGATCAACTTGATTCACTCCTTCACTTAGTCTTGATCAACCTTGAATCTTTCCAACTCTCTTCAGTTGGATAATATCTTGAAGGTAAACATGAATGATAACACACTCTTCTTCTTCAAGACATGCTTGCAATAAGCTCAACACTCACAAGACCAATCTTTGGATAATTCCTTAATAGCACCTTGGTCATCACAAACTCTCCTTGAAACCAACAAATGAACTCCAAGAAAAGCCTATGGACAAACCCTTCAAATATAACTCAAGGCAACCATTAGTCCATAGAGATTGTCATCAATTACCAAAACCAAACATGGGGGCACCGCATGTTCTTTCAATATCCCCCATTTTGGTAATTGATGACAATCACTTTCAAGAGAGTTTATATAAGGAATTATGCATCACCATACCATGCAACAATAATGTATGCGCATGAGATGCAAAAGCTTAGGAACAAAACCAAAGCAAGAAGAGCGAAGAGACAACTCTCTAAACTTCCTCACGAAACTAAACTCTCTGAAACTTCTCCCCCATTGGCATCGATTGCCAAAATGGGCGAATAGCTTAGAAGGTCAATATAAATTGTGTTCCTCCATAAGTTATGTATTCCTCAAAATAGAGAGTGGAAGGCAATACATATATCCAACTGTAAATACTTGGAGGAAGACAAACTATATTGAGGCCCAAAGATTACAAAAGAATGATATGCCACAAAGGCATAACAACGGGAGAAAAACACGCAATCAAGCAATCAAAGGATACCAATTGACCCAACTAGACCAATGATCCTACATGCCAAATGAATAAAAGATATTATGATAAGAGCAAAGGAGTGTTCTATAGAAACTAGGGAAGCTCCCCATGATTTGTGCACAATTTAGTTTTGTATTTCGATACAACGAGCACAAAATAGGATCGTCGCTCCCCCAAGATCAATAGAACCTCACGACATAGCAACGTACTATTCTAAAGACATTAGTGAAGCTCCCCATAATTTATGCACTCCTTAGAATATTTTCATTAGGATACCAAGTGCACAAAATAGGATCATCACTCCCCCAAGATCAATAGACACTCACACCAAATGCAAGTGAGCATGAAGGAAACAAAGCCTAGCACTTGCAACAAACAACTGGTTGAGCAATATATAAAAGAGTCAACTTAAGAGTAGGCTCAACCAAAATGATGTGTGTGAGTCATGGCAAAGCACTTGAGAAGATTAATGTATGGATGAACATTAAGCATCAGTATACTCTTGAATGAATGAGATACACAGTGCAAGGCCTATCATTCCCACACAAAACAGCAAATGGGTTCACAAGCTCACTAATAATCATATAAATAACCTATGCTTGTGACACCCTGTGGTGAAGATATAAAAAGGATAGCTTTGTCATGAGGAGGGATACCAATAGAAATGGCAAAGCCTCATCAAGACAAGCAAGAGAGAATGATCTTCACCACAAAAGAGTGCATCAAGATGAAATGATATAAGATCCGCACTCGAGACACACACCTTCACGGAGCCACCAAAAAAATAAAACAGGAACAAAAAGGTGGACGTGAAAGAAGGGGATATCAAATAGGTATGCAACTTCTCTCAAGTGTATAAGACTCTAGGTAGATGAAGATCATGATGATATCAATCCACAAAGAAGGATGTACACACAAAATTGTTGCAAAAAGGAATGAATAAGATATCCCCAAGGAAGTCATAAATATACCAATAAGATATTTGCTTGAAGGCATAGCACATGGCTAGATATGTTCTTATTGTATATAAATGAGTTCCAACCACACGAGCATCAAAGACATCACAACTAGCAACAAGAGATCATTGTTGGGATGCTTTGAGAAAGGAAACAAGTATCATTAGAAGGAATGACTAACATGCCATGATACAACCTACACAAGGTTGGTGCAAGAAATGTGTGCATGAAGTAGATGGTGATACTTGTTACCGAGATACCATTGGAAGGATGTAGTATATACCAATTGAAGGTAGATAGTAGTTCATTGATCATCCTAGCTGGACTCCAATAAGCACATGGTGACACCACCTTCCTTTCGAATGAGCGGAGCATCCAATGCATCTCCGATTGTTCCTAGAACAACAACGCAAACAAAATGGTACCCAAACTCATTGGGACCAAAGAGTTAGAAACACCAATACATAGGACAAACTCCACAAACACATGTGCATTTATATATGAAAATGAATTTCATGCACATCTCATCCAAATTGAGACTAGGTGGTGTTTCCCCTATATATTGGGTTAAAGAAAGAAAGCATGCCAAAGAAAATACATGAAGTAAATACGCATGCTCAAGACTTTCAAGAAATGAAACAAAATGAAAAAGAAATACTAAGTGAAAATAGGATACCAAATGGAGAAATCATCACTTGGAAGATATCTATTAGAAGATACATCAAGGAATGAGATATCCATTGATACACGCAAAAGGAAAGATATCGGACTCCCAAAAGAGAGGATGGTTCCAAACAAACCAACCCATCTATAAAGTTTCATGATGGCACAAGTACCAAAAAGAAACGGCTTGCCTTCCATCAACACGCACTTGAAAGGGGTCACAAGATGAGTGTTCTATCGAAAATAGGATAGCTCCACCAAGAATTGTGCATTATAGAGAATTTGCATTTGAATACGAAATGCACATGATGGGATCACCACTTTCGCTATATCTATAAAACACTAGACAAGATCAAGAAAACAACAAGATCCACAAGTGACACGGAAGGCAATGGGAGTTGATGCAAACTTGGAAAGAAATAGGCCGAACAAAAGCAAAAGCCAATGTAAAGATGATCAACAATTTCTACCATATAAATGATTACCAATTGTCAAGAGACAAGAAGTATTTGGGAATAATTCCCGGTGATAGATTGCAATGATATCCAACATCATCTTCACACCGAACACAAGCAAATTGGAACTTGTAGAGCTAACATGTCACCTAGGAACAAGATAATTTACAATATCAACTCTAGGTGACAATATCTCAAATGTACACATTTTCTAGGCTAGTAATATGCACATAGCACATTACTCCCCCATAATGTGATACCAAAGAAAACTTAAACAAGAGGCAATAAGAGGAACCAACAAGAGATAATTAATGGACACTTTAGAATTTGGATTTCTCATGAGAAGATATACCACATAGTGACTAGATAATCTTGTAATATCAAAACTAGATGGTATTCCTTATGTACACACATTTTTAGGATTGTGAGGTGCACAAAGCACATCACTCCCCCAAAATGGGATGTTCCATTAATCTCTCACAAGATCCAACTAAGATATAAACAAGATGCAAAAAGGCTCAACACACGACACACGCGTACATGATGTACAAACCAACATACACATACTTGATTTCCCAAGATAAGCAAATTAGAAGCACAACATATACAAGCACATGCAAGGTACAAAACCATAACATGCTAAGGAGCAAGTAACTTTCAATGTAGACAATTTAAGCATGAGTTACCGCAAGGAGGAACATTGGATATACCATAGAAAGATAATCCGAATGACTTGGCTTGAGACAATATGAATGATGAAGACCCCTCAAATCTTCATAATGTAGCCAAGTCTCCAATGCCCTCCAACATCACCTATTGATCAAGTTTGAGCTAGTTGGTCCCCAACCAAGTTGGGTCCTAAGAGGTTAGTCACAATAGGCTTGGCTACCCAAATGGTTCTTTTCTTGACACCACTTTGAGTCCCAAGAAACTTGGCAAACACATTGCCAACCTTATCCTCCCCAAGAGAATAGACATCATCAATAATAATTGGGTTGGATAAGTTACCAATAGTGCATGAAGAAGCAAGGTGACCCTTCTCACGGCATAGGTAGCAACATCTACTCTTCACTTTCTTCTCATTTGATTTCTCAAAATGAGAAGCATTACCATGAGTCTTCTTGGGAAGCGGCCTTTCTCCAACTTGCGGTTGAGCACGAGAATGAACTTGTGGCCTCTTCCCTTGTTTCTTGTCACTAATGGCCTTCTTCTTCAATGGGCAAGATCTAACATGATGCCCTTAAATTTTGCACTTGAAGCAAATAATCTTGGCCGAATTCTTGAGTTGTTCTTGGCCCTTATTCTTCTTAATGATCTTGGACCTTTTCTTCTTGTTGGAGTTGAATCCAAGTCCACCTTTGTCATTGGGGGATTTTTGCACACTCGAGATATTGTTGAGTGTGGACTTCCCTTCATGACACTTTTCCAAGTCTTTCTTCAAGGAAGAGACTTGGGCCTTGAGCTCTTTGATTTCCTCTACATGGTTAGTATCAACACAAGTACTAGAGGAAGTATAGGCTTCATTGGTAGAGCAACAAGGCAAGGAAAGCAATTCATCACAAGATGTACCAATGTTATGCATAGATGAATTATGAGGACTAGCACATGGCAATATAGCATTTTGACTAGAAGTAGTGCTAGCGACCACATGAGACTCACTAGATGTTACCTTGATAATCATAGCCTCATGAGCTATCTTTTGCACATTGTGGGATACTAGAAGATCATCATGAGAGCTTGTGAGCTTTACATGACTTTCTTCCAATTTCCCATAATTGCTAGATAACAACTCAAGTTGAGCCCTTAGCTCAACATTCTCCTTCAAAATGGATTCTTCACTAGAAATAGAGTTAGTAGCATAAGCATCATCAATAATAGCAAGAGGAGAAGGCAACTTGGCAATCTCTTTAGAATATGAAGCTTTAAGTTGAGCATGAGACTCAGTGAGTTTGATGAGCTCACTCTTAATGACCCTTGAGCCATTTTCGAGGTGCTCAAAATCCTCAAGGAGTTTAGCATGTGCAACTTCAAGCTTCTCATTTTTAGTTTCAAAATCATTAGCCACCTTGAGAGCTCTATCACGGGATTCCTTTATTCTAGATAGTTCTAGAGCAAAAGTCTCCTCAAGAGATTCCTTGGTGGTTTGTTCAAGTTCAAGAGCTTGCGAAAGGTCGGCGATCTCATTAGCGTAATCACGCTCATGACCTTCCATTTTCTCAATGGTGACCTCATGCTCCTCTAGATGAGATTCCAACTCATCAATATATTTCTTGCCCTCAATGGCAATAGACATGATTTCCATAAAG
The DNA here is from genome assembly GCA_902687465.1 of Secale cereale. Taxonomy (NCBI): domain Eukaryota; kingdom Viridiplantae; phylum Streptophyta; class Magnoliopsida; order Poales; family Poaceae; genus Secale; species Secale cereale. The sequence continues at coordinate 439,789,853 of LR738710.1, read as the reverse complement.
TTGGAACGAGCTAATTTATTCTTAAGAAGAGCTTTAAAAATCATTTCCCCCTTAATTTTTAAGGAGGCAACATTATCATTCTCTTCATCATTTTCTACATCATCATCATTGTCATCATCACTATCATCACAAGATATATTGGCGTTCAAAGTGGGAGATACCTTTGAAGCCTTAACCATAAGGCAAAACGCATTAGATGATGATGTAGGATCCCTTGAAGCACCATTCAATACTACATCTTGTTCCATGGGGTGTTGGGTTTCCTCTACATTGTTAGCACAACAATTCGAGGAAATAGATGCATTTTTATCATGGCAACAAGACATAGCAAGCATATCATCATGAGTTTTAGTCAAGCAATTTCTACATGATATGCAAGGACTATCAACACAAGCATGTGAAACATGTAGGGTGCTCGAAGTGTTAAAGTCCAAAGAAGATGCATTGCAATAAGATAGTGATGAAGGATCATCCACAATAAGCATACTATCATCATTGCAATGACCAACACTACTCACCATATCGTTACCTTGTGGCAAACCACATGTAGGTGAAGTAGAAGAAGTTGAGAAGACAACACAGCCGGAGGTGGAGGGAGAACAATCATTCCTAAAGTTCTTGGACACACCATATTTATCTTGTAGCTTTGTCCACAACTCATGAGCATCCCGGAACAACATGAGTTGAAATATAACTACATTGCTCAAAGCATCAAAAAGCACATTAGAAGCTTGAGCATTTAGATAAGAGTTTTTCTCATCCTCTAAAGATAATCTTTGTGCATCCTTTGGAGGAGAAAAACCCATATCTACAATTCGCTCTAAATTTGGGTCCATGACCCTAAAGATATTAAGCATGCGAATTACCCAAACATCAAAATTTGTGCCATTGAAACTAAGAGTGTCAAAGAAACCTAAACCCCTAGTCGACATCCTTACTCTCTAGGCGGTAAAGCCCTATAAAGAGAGACGAGGCTCTGATACCAATTAAAAGATCGTGGATGTCGCCTAGAAGGGTGGGTGAATAGGCGCTTTAAAATAATTACGGTTTAGGCTTGAACAAATGCGGAATAAACCTAGCGGTTAATTTGTCAAGCACAAAACCTACAACAACTAGGATCACCTATGTGCACCAACAACTTATGCTAAGCAAGATAAACAACTAGGTGATAGCTAGATAAATGACAAGAAACAATATATCTATCACAAAGCATAGTGCATAAGTAAAGGGCTTGGGTAAGAGATAACCGAGGCACGCGGAGACGACGATGTATCCCTAAGTTCACACCCTTGCGGATGCTAATCTTCGTTTGGAGCGGTGTGGAGGCACAATGCTCCCCAAGAAGCCACTAGGGCCACCGTAATCTCCTCACGCCCTCGCACAATGCAAGATGCCGTGATTCCACTAAGGGACCCTTGAGGGCGGTCACCGAACCCGTACAAATGGCAACCCTTGGGGGCGGTCACCGAACCCATACACTTTCGCAACCCTTGGGGGCGGTCACCGGAACCCGTAAAATTGCTCAGGGCGATCTCCACAACCTAATTGGAGACCCCGACGCTTGCCCAGAGCTTTACACCACAATGATTGAGCTCCGAACACCACCAACCGTCTAGGGCGCCCAAGCAGCCAAGAGGAACAAGCTCAAGGGTACCAAGCACCCAAGAGTAATAAGCTTCTCAACTTCACTTCCACGTATCACCGTGGATAACTCAAACCGATGCACCAAATGCAATGGCAAGGGCACACGGAGTGCCCAAGTCCTTCTCTCCCAAATCCCACCAAAGCAACTAATGCTAGGGAGGGAAACGAGAGGAAGAACAAGAAGGAGAACACCAAGAACTCCAAGATCAAGATCCAAGGGGTTCCCCTCACCGAGAGGAGAAAGTGATTGGTGGAAATGTGAATCTAGATCTCCTCTCTTTTCCCCCCCAAGAACTAGCAAGAATCCATGGAGGGATTGAGAGATAGCAAGCTCTAAGAAGGTCAACAATGAGGGAAGAACACGAGCTCAAAGGATGAGGTTCATTGGGGAAGAAGACCCCCTTTTATAGGTGGGGGAAAAATCCAACCGTTATGCTCACAGCCCGCACAGAGCGGTACTACCGCTCCAGGAGCGGTACTACCGCTAGGGGCAGTAGAACCCCTTTGAAAAACAATAGCGAGGAGGCAAAAAGGTCAGAAGAACCGTCGGAGCGGTAGTACCGCTTGACCTCATGGTACTACCGCTACGGGTAGCGGTACTACTGCTAAGGGTAGCGGTACTACTGCTTGCGAGCGGTACTAAAAAATTTCATCCGTGCCTACCACCGCTGGACTTGTGACGAGTTTTTGGTCCCAAGCGGAAGTAGCCACGGAAGTAGCCGCGGTAGTACTGCTCCAAGCGGTAGTACCGCTCCCGAAAGCGGTAGTACCGCTCTCGAAAGCGGTACTAAAAAATTACTTCTGCTCCAACCCGCGGTAGTACCGCTGCAGCCTTTTCAGTACACCAAAACGACAATAACTTTTGCATACGGACTCCGAATTCGATGAAACCAAGTTTGTTGGAAAGCTAGCGACAAGGGCTAACACAATCTTGATAGAAAACCAATAAGAAGCAAATTAGAAAAGTCCCATAAGAAAATGGTGAGAACCCTTCCTCGGATAAGACCGGTAAAACACCCAACACCGAAAACATCATAGAAGACACATGTGAACTCCGTTTTCGATGAACTCAAGCTTGTCATCAAGATGACCATAAGCTCTAAGACTCACAAAGAGAACCAAACAAGAACCAAGAAACATGATGCAAGGATGCAATGGTTTGAGCTCTCTACTAACGATACGATCAAGCTACCAACTTGAGAGCCCCCCTTGATAGTACGGCAAACGATCCTATAACCCGGTCTCCCAACTACCATCACGAGACCGGTAAAATAGAAAACCTATCAAGGGCAAACCTTTGCTTTGCACAAAGTCCACTTGAGCTAGATGTAGACGATCTTGACTTCCTCAAGTTGGACCACCTTTCTTGATTGCGTTGTCTCGGTGAAGACTAGTAAATTGCTCCCCCATACTCCTCTATGGGTGAGCCACTCTTCGGCATATCTTCACAAGTCCATTGTCACGACAATGGACGGCAAGCTTCAAGCACTTGATTTCTTCGTGATGCTCCACTTGAACTTGCACACCGCAACTTAACCCCACAAAGAACTCTCACGAAGACCATGAGTTAGTACACAAAGCGTGATTGACAATGCTTACCATACCATAGGATTGCTTGATCCCTCTCGGTACATCTTCTACGCTTTGTGTGTTGATCAACTTGATTCACTCCTTCACTTAGTCTTGATCAACCTTGAATCTTTCCAACTCTCTTCATTTGGATGATGTCTTGAAGGTAAACATGAATGATAACACACTCTTCTTCTTCAAGACATGCTTGCAATAAGCTCAACACTCACAAGACCAATCTTTGGATAATTCCTTAATAGCATCTTGGTCATCACAAACTCTCCTTGAAACCAACAAATGAACTCCAAGAAAAGCCTATGGACAAACCCTTCAAATATAATTCAAGGCAACCATTAGTCCATAGAGATTGTCATCAATTACCAAAACCAAACATGGGGGCACCGCATGTTCTTTCACACCTGCCGACGAAGAAGGGGAAGGCTTCCGGTGTGAAATGCAAGAAGCTCGCCGGAAGACCTACCCTGCCAACCCCTCCCCCAATTGCCCCGGCAAGAACTACCCCGAGGATGCTCGTCGGCAGCGCTGCTGCCCCCCCCCCCGAGGTGTTCGGCGGAATGGGCGCAAGGTATGATGCTTCAATTTCGTGCACCTTCTTTCAATTTTCTCCATTTGCGCGTGTTCGTGACTTGTCCCGCGAAATTGTAGCGCCGGTTCGCATGATGCGAGTGCCGACTTCGTGCAAATGTTGGACGACAACACCGTCGACATCGATCAAGGCCCGATTTGGTGATTGTGGTTACAATGAGATGGATGGTGGCGTGCACGGCCATAGTGAGGAAGAAGATGGTGTGGAGGAGGTTGAGGAGGGGGTGTTCGACCAAGCGCAAGCAAAAGCACGCGCAAGATCAAAGAACTGCACGCCACTGGAAGATAAAGCCTTAGTAAAGGCTTGGGAATCGATGTCTCTTGATACATGCATCGGCACCAACCAAACCGTCAAACGGTATTGGCAAATGGCAGAGGATCAGTACCTTCGTATGATGGCAAAGTATCCCAACGGGACGCCACTTACCTTTCGGTCTCTCCAAGGTCGTTGGGACGTGACCAATCCGATTTGTATCCATTGGGTTGCTTGCTTGCCCCAATGCACCTCCAACCGGTGTCATTGAATCCGATTGCGTGAGTTTGTTTTCATGTCCCAAGTTGTGTAAATCCGTTGTAGCCGTCAGAGTGATTGCCTAATTTACATTGTTTTTATTTTGTAGGACAAAAATTATGCAAGAAAGGTACAAGAACATGGAAGCCTCCGGTAAAAAGGCTTTTCAACTAGAGCGTTGTTGTGAACTTCTATATATATATATATATATATATATATATATATATATATATATATATATATATATATATGGAGTGAGCACATAGGTTACCCATGCGGCAATGCTGTGATTTGTAGGCGCTTCCTTGGTGTAAATGAGAAGAGAAATGTGTTGGTTATCACTATTTTTTTTTATCATAGTGCTGGTTACCATATACAGTATGTATTGTGTTTGTACAGAAGTTGAAGGTGCTCTGACACATAAGAAGAGGCACGAGAACGGGAGGGACGGCAGTACTACGTAAAATGTGGGTGGGTTGGGGGTTCAAAACGTGAAACGACAGCGAAAAGGGCTCCGGTCCTTTTTTCCCGCGGAGCCGCACCCGCCAAAAACAGAGCAACCAGCAGCCTCGGGTCCTCTCTTTCTCGCGGACCCCAAACCCGCGGCTCAAGTGCAGCTCACTGCCCCGCCTCCAAGCACGCACACCGTCAAAAGGGTCGTTTCACCGTGGGCCCCGCTTCGCAGATACCGGTCTCCGCGGTAGCTCCGTTTCAGTTTGATTTAATTAATTAATTAATGGCCTCGGGACCGAGCCCAGAACAACGGATATGGGTGTTTTCGCTTCGGGAGTACCTGCGTGCCGCCGTGTCCCTTATTTTTCCATTTCGCGCGTCGGGCCTTTGATAGCAGAAAAATGGCACAAATCTTGCATCCTTTTAAAAAACTTTGCATAGCAAGCCTTGTTTTACCTTGCTATCTACTGTAATACTCCCTCCGTCCGGAAATACTTATCGTCAAAATGGATAAAGGTCAAAATGGATAAACCGGGATGTATCTAAACATATTTTAGTTCTAAATACATCTCTTTTTATCCATTTTGATGACAAGTATTTTTGGACCGAGGGAGTATTTTTTAACATACTATCCTCATACGTGCGTACACGCACTAACCCCTACGAACGCACTCACACACATCTTACCCTACGAGCACATTTGAGAGACTGAGCCAACACATTATTTTGAGATTGATGAAAAATCGTTGCAGACGCCTTTGCAGTCAACATGAACGTCTCCTCCAACTGAACGCACATCGCGGAAAGACCTAAAATAAATACAGAAAAATGTGAGTAGCAGCGTCAAGTATAGGACTTGAACACTCATGGGTTGAGGATACCACTATCCTCTTATCCATCTCATCACAAATTGGTTCACACTATCTAGTGTATTTGCCTTGTATGCTTGTTGGTTTGCTATTTAGTTTATTGCATAACATACCCACTTTATCCGCATTACCCTGAATTGGAAGTTAACATTATAATTTATAGTCTCCTATTCACCCTTCCTCTGGTCGACCTCTCGACCCTTTTAAACGGTGACAACCCCACCACCGCCGACCCCTTCCACGTCGGCAGGGGCTCCTTCGACACCACCTAGGGCCTCTCCCTCCTCCCATTGCCGCACTAGGATGAGCCCGCGTTACCCACTGCCACAACCATCGATGCCAACTACATGTTTAGTGAAATGACCAAAAGGCAAAAAAAAACTTTTCCCTAGTTTTATTATTGATTTCCGTGCGCTTATATAATTTGTATGTAATTGTGATTTGATGTGTATTTTCTACAGTTTTGATGTATGTAGTGTAGATGAAACTTCTTTACAATACACTTGTGTTGCATGTCAAGAATATCCATCACAATAAATTCCAAATCAAGAATATGCATCGCAAGAAGAACGCGTTCTTGACATGGACGAGGAGGACTTTGTTGATGCAACTACACTACCAAATAATTTGGAATGTTGTCGACCATGTGTGTCGTGATGTTGCAAAGTTTTAATTATCATTACATAGTTTATTTGAATATGTATTAAATTGTGGAGTAAAGAAGTAGAATGCCAAATTTTAGGGTACCAGTTTTAGGACCGTTGGAAAATCAGAAACTTTTCTAGTGCCTCAAACATTTCCTCTTCACACTAAAACTAATTTTAGGACACCAAACTATAGGGCTGCTCTGTTATATGTCAAGGAGTGCATTCCACGACATCTGGACTCATAGGATCCTGTCTAGCAAGTGGGGCTAGCTAACCATGCTTGCTCATTGCAGTTGTCAGTCCCTGTGCACAGGGGCTTAGTTTTTGTAGCTGAGCTTCCTTCATTTAATTGTTTAGCAACAACTCTTTTATATATTGGTTGGTAGGCATTTTGCCTAGGTGTGTGCGCTTGACATATTTTCTGCTGCGTCAACAAAGTGTTATCTTTCTTCCTTGATTGCCTTGACACATCAGTTCCTTTTCCTACGTGGCATTTTTAATATCCGCACACCATAAAGCACTAAGAAAGGCCTAAAATGTTGAAGATAGCAACCACTAACATCCACCATTAAAAATAGCATCCTTTAAAATAACAGGTTCCCATGATTTGGTCAAACGGGGTAAAAGATCAGCAAGGCTTGATCTCATCAAGATCAGGTTATTACTACCACCTACTACACACATACCGCACCACTATGAGGTCCACATAACCCACGAGCTCAAAGACAGAGTTTGGTGTAACTATGGCCCCGTTCGGCAGCCCTCCAGCTCCATATAATATGGGAGCAGACGAAGCGCCAGTTTGCTGACTCCAGAAAAATACCATGCGGGCCGCTCCGCTCCAGCCGCTCCAGGAGCAGAGCTTAGGAGCGGAGGGTTGCCGAACACGGCCTATATATACTACTTTCTTCGTCCGGATTTGTTAGTCCATTGTATTTTGAGTCAAACATTGGATTTAAATTTAACAACAAAAAATAAATCGTATCCATAAAGTAGTATTTTTGGCAAGTTCTTTCGAATGTGAATCCAACAATATAATTTGTGTGGCATACAACTTATATTTTACTAGTAAAATTTATGTTCAAAATCTGACATAAAATACGAGGGGATCAATAAACCAGACAAAGGAAGTACAATACTATTTAGCATTTGGACCGTGACACACCTATTGCTTTTGTTTTTTTTTTCCTTGCAAATTTATCATAATGAATTTGTGGATAAGTTTTTCAACATTTTTCCTTTCATTCAAGAAGTCTATTCAGGCTACTTTTTAAATATACTTCCTCTGTAAACAAATGTAAGAAGTTTTAGGTCACCACGTCTTACATTTCTTAACATGGAGTAGTATCCAAGTAAGCATGTTAACCAAATTAGTTGCAGAAAAAATGGTGTTAACTTGATGACACATATCAATGATATCATCTGAACGTTCAAATCTATGGTAACATAGAAACATAAATGCAATTCTTTTACCAGCTGGTTTTATTACTCCCTTCGATCCAAAACAAATGTCGTGATTTTAGTTCACATATTTGAACTAAAATCGTCATACTTATTTCGGGTCGAATCTAAGGAAGTACATTTTGTCCATCCTTCCAAAAGGAAACTACATTTCGTCCTGTTTTGCTACATTTTCTATACTAACCGGAGAGCGACTAACCTCTTTTTGTTGAGACCCTGGATAAAGAAAAACATTTTAACCTTTTGATTGTTCTTTTGAGGAAAATGATGCAATACTCGCTTTTGCTGCACACTTTTCTTCCCATTTCATTTGCATATTTTAAGCAAACAGGGAGCCATCTTTCTGTCGTTAAGTAAAGTTGGCCCATTCGGAAGCACCTGTAATTTGCCATAGTTTACTCACCCATTCAGAAGCGCCAGTGGTACATGTAGCATTTGACAGTCATACTGTGGAAAAGATTCTACTACTACTCGAGATCACAGGAACTGGGATTTAAGCAAAGTTTAACCTGTCAAATGTTACGACCTTTCCCTTTGGCAATGGAATAATGGGTTCTTTCAACTAGCGCACGCAGATCTTAGTTAGCCTTTGCAAGTGCAAGAGCTAGGGATGGTGGTTACGCATCAGTAAAGGGTCAAAGGCTCAAGAGCATCCAATGGAAAAAGTTCCTCTCCTCTCTCTCTCTCTCTCTGTGTCCCGGCATGTGCATGTGCGAGCTGAAACATGCACCATGATTGTTCGTTCACCGCTGGCACTGGCAGTGCAGCGCAGGTCAAGAAAGTAGTTGAGTCGATGCTTTAGAGGAAATGCCCGCCACTTTCTTGGTTAATTCAACGCCAACATCATTCCCTTAATCAACTTGATCAGGGTCCTGTGCTTAATTAACAAGTGAGCGCTACTTTTAGCCGCGGATGCAGCAACAACGTAGGAGACGGCGAGACAAAGCTTGTGCCCAAGCACCAACGCGGGCAATTTTACGAGATCCTAATCAAGGTCTGAGTCGCTGCCAAAACTTGCGAAAGCAGCTACAGGCAGCTAAGGCCAAACACTCGAGGGTTGAATGGACTACAAGTGGGGACATCACCTAACACGTACAGTAGCATTCACTTCTGTATTGACGACATTGTTTCCTTCCTCGGCTCCCAAAGATCACCTGCCCGCTCGAATCGCAGCAATCTCGTACGAATTTCGAACGGAAGACCTAAATCCTTGTGGAGATATACTACTACGAAGGATGAAAAGAAATCACGCGCGTACCTCCTAAATAGTACTCCTCTGTTCCATAATATAAGAACGTTTTCGAGGCCTTTAACCGAAGATAAGATCACGACCTAGCCCACCCCTTGGCTTGGCAAACTAATGTCTCCTCCGGGCAGAGCGGTACCGCTCAAGTCGGTCATCACGGTCATTGCCATGATGACGCTAAATCTTCCAGTTCAGGTCATGAAAAAAGATTGATTCCCTTCGACGTGCTTTCCTATGGGCTAGGTGTGATAAGGTCACTGGTGGCAATTGCAAGATCAATTGAGAGCAGGTGTGCAAGTCCAAGGCTCATGGTGGCCTAGGCATTTTGAATCTGGACAAATTTGCTACAGCTCTTAGAATCCGATGGCTCTGGGCAGAGTGGGCGGATCCGGTTAAGCCTTGGGCTCATCTGGAAACCCATGTGATGAAAATGATAAAGATACCTTCGCAGCCGCCACCAAAGTGTTGGTTGGTGATGGCCTTCGTGCATCTTTTTGAGAATCTGCATGGCTAGATGAGATCAAGCCCAAAAGACATTGCATCGCATATTTTTAAGATATCCAAGAAAAAGGGTTGTTTGGTCCAAAAAGCTTTCAAGGACAACTTATGGGTCTCGAAAGTGAATACCGCTGAAATCACCAATGTTAGTCATCTTACTGAGTTCGTCAACCTATGAGGAAAGCTTTCACATGTTCATCTCCGCCCGGATGTGCCGGATTCTATTTCCTGGAAGTTCTCTAAGGATGGTCTTTATTCGGCGGCGACGGCCTACAAAGCTCAGTTCTTTGGTTTGGTCGACACAACAATGCCCTTGATGGTGTGGAAGAACTGGGCTCCCCCCAAATGCAAGTTCTTTGCGTGACTTGTTATCAATAATAGGATTTGGACGGCAGATAGACTACATCGTCGGGGATGGCCAAACTGCCACCTTTGCCCCTATGTAAGTAAGTTCAAGAGTCGGCTGCACACCTCCTATTCCAATGCCGCTACACCGTCAGAGTATGGATGATGATTAAGACTTGGCTTGGCCTTGTTGATGTGCAGCCCACATTGGGTGGTTGTAGGTTCCGTCAAGGATTGGTGGCAACTCAATGCTTGTAGCATCTCGCTATCTCGGAGGGCGCTCATCTCTTTAATGATGCTTATCTCGTGGGAAATTTAGAAGGGGGGGAATGCTCGTATTTTTCGCAACACCGCGGTGCCGGTGGGGGTGATTGTTACTAAAATCAAAGAGGAGGCTTACATGTGGTGCCTGGCAGGGGCATTTTTTTTGAGTAATGTAATGCCGCGAGAGTAATGCTTTGTAACTCGGTCTAAGGCCAAAACCTCTATATCTTCTTCTTAATCAATGAAAAATGGCAATTTTTTTGCCTTGTTTCAAAAAAAGAAAGAATATTTCTTACACTAGTGCAGTGTCAAAAACGTTCTTATATTATGAGACGGAGGCGGTATAAGTCTTTTTAGACATTTGAAATGGACTACAAAATACAAATGTATCTAGGCATATTTTAGAGTGTAGATTCACTCATTTTGCTTCATATGTAGTCATTTGTTGAGATCCTTAGAAAAACTTATATTTGGGAATGGGGGGAGTAGTATAATACAATTGCAATAGTTGTTATCTTTCTTATTACTCTACTTCTTAGCTTGGAGGCTCCACTTATAGAATGCTAACCTACTAGCTAGTGTTAGTTGATAAGGCAATCATGCGGAGTGCACACTATAAATTGCCAATCCTCTTGCCTTGTCCCTGTAAAATATATGGGAAGCGTTAAACCCTTTTCTCGGGCCGCAGTTCTATTTATATCAATATTGCCGTAGCTTACAAGATGATCGATCAGGAGATCGATCGGGAGAATTACAGAGAAGGTCGGCAAGGAGGAGACTGAGAGAAGAAGGAATAGGAGAGGTTTATAGATAAACACCAATCCTATTCCTGGACAACTTGTATTCCAACACTCCCCCTCAATCTAAACCTTAAGGATCTCCAAGGTTCAGATTGTATTTGAACTCATCGAGCCTTCTCATAGTGAGAGATTTTGTGAACCCATCAGCTAGTTGATCACATGTAGGAATGAACCTTATATCAAGCAGCTTACGAGCTACTCTTTCTCTAACAAAGTGAAAATCAACTTCAATATGCTTTGTACGTGCATGGAAAACGGGATTAGCTGAAAGATAGGTTGCACCAATATTATCACACCATAATCTTGCAGCTCGTGGAGCTCTGACTCCAAGTTCATAAAGTAAAGTCTGAATCCACATGACTTCTGCTGTAGCATTCGCAAGAGCTTTGTATTCAGCCTCAGTGCTTGACCTAGAAACTGTAGCATGTTTCCTTGCATTCCATGATATAAGGTTTGTACCCAGGGACACAGCAAATCCACCTGTGGACCTTCTATTATCAGCACACCCTGCCCAATCTGCACCAGAGTAGGGAGACACAAGCATAGAAGGAGACTTGACATTTTTTAGTCCAAGCTCTCCTGAAAATTTAAGATACCTCACAACTCTTTTAACTGTAGTCCAGTGAACAGTGGTAGGTGCATGCAAATACTGACAAACTTTGTTCACAGAATAAGAAATATCAGGACGCGTAAGAGTTAGATATTGCATGCACCCACAACACTCATGTAGTTTGTTGCATCCTCAGGTCCAAGTGTTGCTCCAATATCAATTGTGAGCTTTTTTGAAGTTGAAATTGGTGTACTTACAAGCTTGCAATTTTCCAACCCTACTCTCCAGAGTATATCATTGGTATATTTTTCTTGTGATAGAAGTATACCATCTTTCATCTGCTTGACCTCAATGCCAAGGAAGTAATGAAGATTTCCTAAATCCTTAAGAGCAAACTCCATCTTTAAATCCTTAAGCATACAAGTTGTGGTATCTGGACTTGAACTAGCAACAATTATATCATCAACATATACCAGAACTAATATAGTAACATTGCTTTTATTGTAGAAGAAAAGTGAGGTATCGGCTTTAGATCGTGTAAACCCAAGTTGTTGTTACTGTGTGCTCAACCTTGAGTACCAGGCCCTTGGAGCTTGTTTCAAACCATACAAAGCTTTATCTAAATTTCAAATATAATGAGGTGTGCTTTTGTTCTCATAACCTCGTGGCTGTCACATAAAAACCTCTTCTTCTAGAACACCATGAAGAAACACGTTTTGAACATCTAGCTATCTTAAGCTCCAGCCTCTGAAAACAGCAATGGAGAATACAAGTCGAATAGTAGTTGCTTTAAACACATGACTGGAAGTATCCTCATAATCAATACCAAACATTTGTTTGAAGCCTTTTGCAACTAACCTCGCCTTATATCTGTCTATGCTTCCATAAGACCTTCTTTTAATCTTATATACCCATTAGCAATCTATGACATTTTTGCCTTTTTCTGGCGGTACCAAGTGCCATGTTTTATTTATCATGAGTGCCTCATATTCATTATCCATAGCTTTTTTCCAATCTTTACTAGCAAGTGCATCATGCAAATGAGTTGGTTCACCCATACTAGTAAGAAAGGCATGTTTGATTTTATAGTACCTTATGGTACCATATGTGTACCCTTTCTTCTTTAGAAATACCAGATTGGGACCTTGTATGACGACGTGGCAGTATAGAACTCGTAGTTGCAGGTTCAGCAGCAGAATTAGTCTCCACAGAAGATCCCAAGGGAACCGCTGCATCGTCTGGCCTCCGATCCGAGGGAATTAGATCGCTAGAAATCCCCCTCGAGATCGTTTCGCCAGCAGACGGAGGCCGCGTGGCATCCTCGGCAAGCGCTCGCTTGGACAGGCGGGACGAGACGTCTACGCCCAGCCCCGCGGCTGTCGCTCGATCGGCTGGGCCACTGCACGCGCGCATGGCGCATGGCGTGTCGCACTGGGCCGCACTAGCTGGGCTGGCAGGGCCCCCACTGCCTGGGCTGTCGGCCACTTCATTAGCACGCTCGTGAATTGGACTGGAATCTTCATGGGATCGCGCACCAATCACGCTGCCAGGCCGATCTCCATAGGATCCTACGCCGCTGCTGCCACAAGAATCGGTCTAGGATCCTGTGCATGTTTCGTCCATATCTTCTTCCATAAAATGATGTAGTCCGGAAGGAGTGCAATTTCCACACGAAGTAGGGCTCCAGCATTTGGGTGAAGCTTGGCAAAGGGAAATATTGTTTCATCAAATATAACATCACGGGAAATATAAATACGTCCAGTAGAGATCTCAAGACATTTGTACCCTTTATGAAGATTATTATATCCAAGAAAGACACATTGAGTGGAACGAAACTCAAGTTTATGTGTACTATATGGAAGAATATTGGGATAGCAAGCACAGCCGAAAATCTTTAGAGAATTGTAGTCTGGTTTTTTATGAAACAATTTTTCCAAAGGGGTGATGTTGCCTATGACTTTGGTAGGAAGATGATTGATAAGATAAGTGGCAGCAATAAAAGCTTCATCGCAATATTTTAATGGCATGGAGGCATGAGCTAGTAGAGATAGGCGTACTTCAACAATGTGACGCTGTTTACGCTTGGCAGAATCATTTTGTTGATGAGCATAGGGGCAAGATACATAATGAGCAATGCCAATATTGTGAAAGAACGAGTTGAGTTTTTCATACTCCCCTCCCCAGTCACTTTGTACTGCAATAATTTTCCTGCCAAACTGACGCTCAATGAGTTTCTGAAACTCTTGAAACACAAAGAGAACTTCAGATTTGAACTTAAGCAAATATATCCAAGTGAATTTGCTAAAATCATCAATGAAACTGACATAATATTTTTTTCTTCCAAAAGAATCTCTTGCATGACCCCATACATCACTAAAGATAAGTTCCAACGGAGCATGAGACACACTAAATGACCTAGGATAAGGGAGTTGGTGACTTTTTGCACATTGACAAGCATCACAAACAAACTCAATATTTTGACTAGATGATAATGGAAGATTGCCTTTATTCACTACTTGCTTGACTATAACCGAAGAAGGATGTCCTAATTTTTGATGCCATCTTGCCAAGGCGGGCTTGATGACAGAGTGAACTTGATGACGACGCTTTCGACTAAGTGCTCCGGATGTGATAGGGTACAAGCCTCCAATGCAGCTACCGTGGTGAAGAAGCTCCTTCGTTGCCCGATCCTTAATAAAAAAATACGCAGGATGAGTTTCAAAGAAGACATTGTTATCTGCGGTCAAACGAGACACAGATGCAAGATTCTTGTCGGCTTGTGGGACATGAAGGACATTTATAAGAACTAGATCACGTTTAAGATTAGGGGAATTAATAGATGCTTGACCAATATGACATATGTCCATACCTCCTCCACTAGCAGTGTGAATTTGATCGTTGATGGGCCTCTAACCCCTCGTTGGTTACCCCAAGTGGAAGGTGTAAGATGCAGTGTTATGGAAATTTTTCCCTTAGCAAAGATGCCAAGGATCGAATCCCCAGAGACTCCTAGGTTCAACAAGTAGGTGTCAACTGCTAACGGCGCGGATTAGCAATCAACGTGGACCTGCACACAGATACAAATAACTTTGCTCCCAACGAGTACAGAGAGGTTGTCAATCCCTCCGGCCTTGTAGTTCACAAAGGATTAAACGCAAATGATAGTAGTGATAGATAATGTTTGCAATAGTAAGTAAAAAGCGGAAAGTAAATAGCGGATGTGATCAATGATGGTAATATGGACCGGAGTCTCATGATGTTCACTAGTGATGTCTCTCTCCCAAAAGACGATAAAACTGCTATGTGAGGTAAACGAATTACAGCTGGGCAATTGACAGGACCATGTGCGCAAACCAATGCTGACTAAGTTGCAAGAAAGGTAGAGGTTCAAAGCATGGGCGGTATGCCGAGGTAAGTAGACCGAAATCCATCTGCATCTACTACTAATCATCCACCTTGAGATATCTATCCAGAACATCTCGCTGGTATTAAGTTGCGAGTCCCACCCATAGTGTAAACTCAAAGCAACAGACAACTGCATTAAAAGAACTTTGCGTAAAGTAAACAATCCTTGCACCCGCGGGCACAAGCACCGTTGTTTTCCCCCTTGTGGCAACAGCACATCCCCTAGACTCATGTTTCTGTCACTCAAGCTAGTCATCGAGGGGCATGAACCCACAATCAAGCATAACGTTCCCTCTTGGAGTCACTACGTATTACTTGGCCAAAGCAATAAATAACAACGGAGAACATGCAAGGATTACTTATGAACATAAATATAAAAGAGGTAGATCAAATATATTACTCAAGAACAATCTGAACATAATCTCATAATCCATCGGATCCCAGCAAACTCATCATAGCAACAACATAAGGATTACATATGTGCCTCAATCATGTAGGGCAGCTCACGGGGACTAATTAGTGAAGCACAAGAACGGGAGGAGAACATCACATAGCTACTGGTCATGGACTCATGGTCCAAGGGAGACTACTCACAACTCATCCGAGAGGCGTCCATGGTGGTGGAGAAGCTCCCGATGGTGATCCTCCCCTCCGGAGGGTGCCGGGAAGAGTTCTCCTGGTGCTCCCGATCTTGGAAGCGGCGGCGGCGGCGGAACAGAGATGAGATCGCGAAAAAGAGTTCCCGTCCCGAGGATTTCGAAGGACGCTCTAAATATATGCCGAAGGGGGGCACCAGACGGGGCTCGGGGGGCCCAGGCGCCCCCCCGGCGCGGCCAGGGGGGGGGCGCCGCAAGGGCGCCTGGAGCCCTGGTGGCCCCCCCGGCTGTCCTTCGGGCGCAAGGTAGGTTTCGGAACGCTGATTTTTTATATGATTTTTCTGGATTTTTCCTGACAGTTCTCGTAACGTGAAAACCTGAAATACAAAAACAGCCGAAAACAGAAACTGGCACCGGGGTGCACTGGATTAGTAGATTAGTACAAATATGATCAAAAGTGTATGGAAGTGTATGAATATCATAACAATATCACCCAAAAGTGGCATGGAGCAAGCAGAAATTATAGATACGTTTTGGACGTATCAACATCCCCAAGCTTAATTCCTGCTCGTCCTCGAGTAGGTAAATGATAACAAGAATAATTTCTGTGGTGACATGCTATTAACCATATAGGACTTTTTCATAGTCATATGACAAAAGCTTACTGAGACAATGATTCTATAGTAATTAAGTTGCCTCATGAGAAAATCACAAATGACTAAAAGTTTTACAACATGACATTGAAGCATCAAAAAGATTTGCAATGAACATGATGTGCAAATATGATAAAGTGATATCTAGCTTGCCCCCTTTAGTGAAGCAAAACATAAATGCAGGGGCACCTTCAAGGTTTAAGTGATGACTATATACAATGATTTCAAAATAAACGATATCACAATCATGCAAAAGACAATGCTACTTTGGGACAATGCACATTACACTCAGAATGGCAATCATGCTCTCAGTAGTTGGTGCTTTTCAAAGAAGGTGGAGACTCAACATAAAAGTAAAAGAATGGTTATGTGCTAGAGCTTTTTATTTTGAAAACATAGAAGCAATTTTGTCAACGGTAGTAGTACTTCATATGTGTCATGCATAAGACATCCTATAAGTTGCAAGCCTCATGCATCGAATACCAATAGTGCTCGCACCTTGTCCTAATTAGCTCGGATTTCCATGGGTTATCATTGCATTACATATGTTTCAACCAAGTGTCACAAAGGGGTACCTCTATGCCACCTGTACAAAGGTCCAAGGAGATAAATCGCATTTGATTTCTCGTTTTTGATAGATCTCAACTTGAGGACATCCATACCGGGACAACATAGAAAATAGATGATGGACTCCTCTTTAATGCATAAGCATATTCTCATAAGAGATTGAGGATTAATGTCCAAGCTAAAACTTCCACCATGATGCATGGCTTTGGTTGGCGGCCCAATGTTCTTCTCTAACAATATGCATACTCATTCAACCCATGGCAAATCACCCTTACTTCAGACAAGACGAACATGCATAGCAACTCACATGATATTCAACAAAAATGTGACAGTTGATGGCGTCCCCAGAAACATGGTTACCGCTCAGCAAGCAACTTATAAGAAATAAGATACATAAGCAACATATTCTTTACCACAATAGTTTTTAAGCTACTTTCCCATGAGCTATGTATTGCAAAGTTAGTCTGCTTAGTACAGGTGGAGGTTAGCAAAAGACTGGGAGCGACCAACTAAGAGAGCAATGACGGTCATAATCATGCAGAGCGACAAAGCAATATTGAATCAGGCATGGTAGTTATATCGCTACTCAGAAATAAAAGATCATCAAGGCTTGACAGACTTTCTTTACAGTCTTAAATATGCGTGAGCATACACCAAGTCAATCAAAATAAATTCTCGAAGGAAGATATTACTAAACCATACCACATCATCGGCAAACAAATCAAGTTGGTACTCCAATAACACATTGGGAATCCCCCAGCTATTTGAGACTAACCATAAGAAAACCTGAACTACTAAGCGCCATTATGCACGTAGCATCTTTATCATAGACATATTAATCAATGCAACGGAAGCAAACTCTCTTAATAAGGTGAGCATGATAATTAAAGAGAGTTCAAGCAACCAACTAAACAAAAGCTCTTTGAAAAGATAAGCATGAATACTAAGAGCAGAGCATGATAGTAGCTATTAAAAGACAAAGAACACACAACAAAGATAGACATGAAAATTCTATGTTATGTTCTAGGTAGAAGTGGAGCGTGTTTCTCTCCCACATAAAGAACGCTGAGTTCCGACTCGTTATGAAAAACTAAAAAGAAAACTAAAAGCAAGACGCTCCAAGCATAGCACATAACACATGAAGTGATAAAAATATAGCGGAACGAAAGACGAACTGATAATGTTGATGGAGAAGGGGATGCACGGGGGCATCCCCAAGCTTAGACGCTTGAGTCTCCTTGAATATTTCTTGGGGGTGCACAGGGGCATCCCCAAGCTTGAGCGCTTGACACTCCTGAATCTTTTTATCATCTTCCCTCGCACACTTGAAAACTCCATTCATATATAACTCATCATGATCTGATTAGCGAGGTTAGTACCCTTAATAAAATAATTATACCTTGCTGGAAATAAAGTTATTCTTGAAGTTCTACTGTTTCTCAAGATTGCCAAAAGGTTTTTGCAAAGAAAAAGCAAGCTCTTGATTTGCAAAATGAAGGAAAGGCAAAACAGGACAGAATCTGTGAAAAACAGAACAGCAGGTAGTAATCGATTTGTTCAGGGTACTTCTGCAACTCAAATCAAAAAACTCAGAACAGACACACGAAAGACAATTATATAGAGAATGCTGTCGAAAAAATTCAGACCAAAAAGATGATCTGGTGATTTTATACGAATTTTTCTATCCAAGGACAGAATCTGTTTCCTGGACAGCACCTCACAACTTTTGAACTTTCTAGCAATCAGAGGCTATACTTGGCACAAATATGAAAAGCAAAGATACAATGATGATGCTACAGTAGTAAACAACATCAAGACACAACAAAAGCAAAATAAATTTATTCATGTGGGCTGCCTCCCAAAAGCGCTTTTTTTTATGCCTTTAAGCTAGGCATAATGCATAGAGATCAAGTTGTATCAATTGAACCATCATCAAGATCATCAAAAAGCTCTTCAATAATACAACTAGTCTTAAGAGGACTCTCAAATAATGGCCTCATAGAGATACTCCTAGGTAGAAGACCAAAAGGATAAAAGTCAAGGGAAGATTCATTTATAAATTTATCAAAGACAGGTGTTTCTTCCAAGGTCTTTACAGTTTCAACCCCTTTGGCAATAGATGCATTACTTTTAGAATGGGGAGCCTTTGAAACGTGAACGAACTTAGGCTCCCTCTTTCCCGGAGTTTCTACCTTTTTGATTTTGATCGAGGAGAAGGTAGTTCCTAGGGTATCAAATATTTCCTCAATCTTGTCTATCCTAGAAGTGTCCAAGTCATGGAATTTGACGGTCTCCAAAATTTTAAATTTTTTATGCATGGAGCTATCAAGTCTATTCAAATTCCCTTGGATCTTACGATCCAACTCATTTATCTTATTAATGCTTGGCATCTCTAGCTCTATCTTTTCAAGTTTTTTCATAATGTGAGCTAGGGTGATGTCCTCTCGAATGCTAACAACAGGGAGATTCCCAACAAGATTTTCAATAATACTAAGAGACTCCCAAACTGGGGCCTCTAGTAAATTCCCATTGATAGCAGTATCTAGAATAAACCTATTCCAAGAAGTAATTCCAACATAAAAATTTCTAAGCAAGATAGTAGTAGGTTGCTTCTTGGTGGCTCTTTTTTGTGAATCATTAATTCTATACCAAGCATCTTTCAAACTTTCCCCACCTCTTTGTTTAAAGGTGAGAACTTCTGCCTCGTCAAAGACAAAAGGACCCGACATAATGATAACTAAAGAACAAGATAACTATTTTTGTGATTTTCGATAAAAGGTACTAAAGCAAAAACTGAAAGGTAAACTAACAAGACTAAAAGCAAAGGTAAAAGATAGCATGCAACTCCCCTATCCTGAAGAGTGGAGTCCCCAGCAACGGCACCAGAAAATACTCCTTGATGGGCCTCCAACCCCTCGTTGGTTACCCCAAGTGGAAGGTGTAAGATGCAGTGTTGTGGAAGTTTTTCCCTTAGCAAAGATGCCAAGGATCGAATCCCCAGAGACTCCTAGGTTCAACAAGTAGGTGTCAACTGCTAACGACGCGGATTAGCAATCAACGTGGACCTGCACACAGATACAAATAACTTTGCTCCCAACGAGTACATAGAGGTTGTCAATCCCTCCGGCCTTGTAGTTCACAAAGGATTAAACGCAAATGATAGTAGTGATAGATAATGTTTGCAATAGTAAGTAAAAGCGAAAAGTAAATAGCGGATGTGATCAATGATGGTAATATGGACCGGAGTCTCATGATGTTCACTAGTGATGTCTCTCTCCCAAAAGACGATAAAACAGCTATGTGAGGTAAACGAATTACAGCTGGGCAATTGACAGGACCACGAACGCAAACCAATGCTGACTACATTGCAAGAAAGGTTGAGGTTCAAAGCATGGGCGGTACGCCAAAGTAAGTAGACCGAAATCCATCAATATCTGCTACTAATCATCCACCTTGAGATATCTATCCAGAACATCTCGCTGGTATTAAGTTGCGAGCCCCACCCATAGTGTAAACTCAAAGCAACAGACAACTGCATTAAAAGAACTTTGCGTAAAGTAAACAATCCTTGAACCCGCGGGCACAAGCACCGTTGTTTTCCCCCTTGTGGCAACAACACATCCCCTAGACTCATGTTTCTGTCACTCAAGCTAGTCATCGAGGGGCATGAACCCACAATCGAGCATAACGTTCCCTCTTGGAGTCACTACGTATTACTTGGCCAAAGCAATAAATAACAACGGAGAACATGCAAGAATTACTTATGAACATAAATATAAAAGAGGTAAATCAAATATATTACTCAAGAACAATCTGAACATAATCTCATAATCCATCGGATCCCAGCAAACTCATCATAGCAACAGCATAAGGATTACATATGTGCCTCGATCATGTATGGCAGCTCACGAGGACTAATTAGTGAAGCACAAGAACGGGAGGAGAACATCACATAGCTACTGGTCATGGACTCATGGTCCAAGGGAGACTACTCACAACTCATCCGGGAGGCGTCCATGATGGTGGAGAAGCTCCCGATGGTGATCCTCCCCTCCGGCAGGGTGCCGGGAAGAGTTCTCCTGGTGCTCCCGATCTTGGAAGTGGCGGCGGCGGCGGAACAGAGATGAGATCGCGAAAAAGAGTTCCCGTCCCAAGGGTTTCGAAGGACGCTCTAAATATATGCTGAAGGGGGGCACCAGACGGGGCTCGGGGGGCCCAGGCGCCCCCCCCCCGGCGCGGCCCAGGGGGGGCGCGCCGCCAGGGCGCCTGGAGCCCTGGTGGCCCCCCCTGGCTGTCCTTCGGGCGCAAGGTAGGTTTCGGAACGCTGATTTTTTATATGATTTTTCTGGATTTTTCCTGACAGTTCTCGTAACGTGAAAAACCTGAAATACAAAAATAGCCGAAAACAGAAACTGGCACCGGGGTGCACTGGATTAGTAGGTTAGTCCAAATATGATCAAAAGTGTATGGAAGTGTATGAATATCATAGCAATATCACCCAAAAGTGACATGGAGCAAGCAGAAATTATAGATACGTTTTGGACGTATCAATCGTTGCCGAAGTATTTTTCCCTCATGACCAGCTTCTCCAGCTCATTTGTGACATGATCAGTGGCTCCGGAGTCTTCGTACCAGATGGTACCATCACCACCGCCTTGTTCCCTCATGGCGGCAGCAACAAGACGTGCATCAGGAACATAATCCTCGTCAAAGCAGTGCCATCAGTCCATGACTTCATGGCCTGCCTTCTTGCACAATTGGCACTGAACATGGTTGGAGGAAGATGGTTCAGAGGAGGTGTAAGTGTTGGTGTAGCCACCCCCTCCAGACCGCGCAGACGGATTGTTGTTGTTGTAGCCGCCCCCACCAGGGCTTGCGTTCTGGTTGTTGCCGCGTCCGCGCCCGCCGCCGCTGTTGTTGCCACAATTCTGCCCCTGCTGGTTGCGCCCGCGGACACCTCCACGACCACATGATGCAGCATTAGCAGAGGATTGACGAAAGTTCGTACCGTGGAGTAGGTTGAGGCGGGCGTCGAAGCTAAGCAGCAGGGTAAAGAGCTTCTGTACTGTCACGGGTTCAACCCGCGCTGCAAGAGCCCAGACGACGGGGTTGTAGTCGAGATCGAGGCCGGCCAGGATGCGAGAGACAATTTCAGTGCTGCCTAGCGCCGCTCCGGTGCAAGCAATCTCATCGGACAACATCTTGATCTAGGCGAGGTATTCAGTGATGGTCAGATTACCTTTTCTCTCTCCAGATTTGTGAGCTCAATGCGGGTGTTGATGGCTTGAGCTTGAGTTTGAGCAGCAAACGTGGCGTGGATCGATGCCCGCACCTCCGCCGGCGTCTGCAAGGTCACCACGTGGTCAAGAATTTCGCGAGACAAAGATCCCATGAAATAACCTTGAACCTGCTGCTGTTGAGCGTACCAGAGATATCTCGCAATGTTGGCGATCTGTTCCTCCTTCGCGTCCTTGGTAACAGTGATGGTTTCCGGCGACGCTTGGCTCGTCGGATCAAGGTGATGCGCCATCTGTGCGCCCTTGATTTGTGGCAGCACGATGGCTTTCCACATGAGGAAATTATTCCTCGCAAGCTTCTCCTGAAGTGGTGGCCCGAGACTCATGGCGTGGGAGCTACTGGATGAAGGACCGAAGGTAGATGATGAAGCAAGGGAGGTGGACAGGGTGGTCGAGTTGCTTGATTGGGTGGAGGGGGTAGTCATGGCGATGCTTGGGGTTTCTTCAGACGAGGCTTGGGATTGGCTTGGGATTGACTTGATGCGATCTCTCCTTGATCTAGGAAGAAGATGCTTTGATTACCATGTAAAATCTATGGAAAGCGTTAAACCCTTTTCTCGGGCTGCAGTTCTATTTATATCATTGTTGCCGTAGCTTACAAGATGATCGATCGGGAGAAGTACAGAGAAGGTCGGTAAGGAGGAGACCAAGAGAAGAAGGAATAGGAGAGGTTTATAGATAAACATCAATCCTATTGCTGTACAACTTGTATTCCAACAGTCCCAAAATGGGTGTGGTGGAAAACGAGAAGGAAATGACAACACCTCAAGAAAAACTCCAATAGATGACCAAATGAGAGGGCGCGTCAAGGTTTTAGCTGACCAAAAAAAATCCAACCGTACACATGTTTCTGAGACTCGACCATGCAACTATAGCGTAAAATACTACTACCCTATGTCGCATAGTATAAAAGTGTTTTTGACACTACACTCTTATATTATGAGACGAAGAAAGTATCATTAAAACTCATTCTCGTTATTAAAAAAGTATGAATATCATGTGTTTTCAGCGTGAACAAAAAAAATGAATTCAACAAATTCGTAGTCCGTCCACATGGAACACACATGCATATTTTTTCCTACTGTCGAAAGGGAGGATCAACCCCATCCAAATATATCGCGGTCAAACATATATGTGTGTATATTATAAATTCGTCAGTGCATCGCTGACGCAAGTCCAGGAGAACTCTAACCAAACAGGTGACGGTGGAGCAATTGCTTCTCAATGGTGCATCATTCATGATGCGTCTAGTCCTTTCTATCTCTCTTCACAATGTATTTCATACTCCGTAGAAAGACAAGGCCTAGGTTACAAGTGGCCACGCCGGCAAGAGCTCCTGCAACCGCAAAGCCCCAGCCAGCCCTGGCCTAATCATGTCATGTGCCTCCGACTTGATTGATCTACCCAAGAGAGCATGCGAGATCTCTAAGCATTAGTGCACCAACACTTTTTCCTTGGCATCAACACTTAACAGTTTTGCATGCACTTCCTACGGACTTACCTCTCTGTCCCTTTTGCCTTTTGAGCTTTGTTTTTGGTAGTGCATCCTTTACTGTAAGGTGCCACTACGATGCCATATCCTTATTGGCCAATGCACAATCACACAACCGAAAAGTGTAAACCAACTGTAGGAGTTGGCAAAAATAACAAGTTTGACCTCAACCCAAAAACATCTCACAAACTAAACCATTTTTAAAAATATTTCACATTCCTGACTTTTTTGTGCAACGCCCAACAGCAAGGCGCTGCACTCTACTGTGCAGCTCCTTACAGCTAGGCGCTGCACAGTGTAGTGCAGCTCCTAACTGTTAGGCGCCGCACAATATGGCGCGTAAGTGTTAGGCGTTGCATAGTAGAGTGCATCGCCTTAATATCAGACGCTGCACATTAGGGTCATCGGAGTGAAATATTTTCAGACACAATTTAGTTTGTGAAATAGTTTCGCTTCGAGGTCAAATTTGTGCATTTTGCTAAAATAGAAGACAAACAGGCCCACACAAAGGGGAAAAGGTCATGGTCAACAACTTTTGTCATGTGTAAGGGCATCTTCAAGATCAACTCGCAAATTACCTTCTGCATCCATCTATGAACAGGGGACCAGTCTGCGGATACAGATGCGGGAGGACGTCCTCCAACGCTAGTCGTATACATTTTCACAACAACTCAAATTGACTGGATGTAATTCGATCAAACACGTCCGGATTTCATATAAACACGACTTATTTCATTTAAACAAGACGGATTTCATGGAAACTTGATGGATTTCATTACATTTACATCAACTAAGTGGACATTGTCCGGTTAGGTCTAAATGGTTGCCGATGCCTGTTCCCCGTGTCCGGCCATGAACCAAGAGAACTGAAGCTTCACCGTCTCCAGCTCCGCCTCCGTAACCTCCTTCTTCGGAGGTCCGGGAAGTGAAGTTGTCCGCCTTCTTATCGCCGCCAGGCGACTAATTGGCCGAAGATGCTCAACCCACCAAGTTTGGCATCGATGGGAGGGGAGGAGCAGTGGCCTTCCTGGACCCAGAGCGGTGGCGACCCACTGTGCACTACGCTTCCTTGCTGCCGATGGCGCCCGCGGACGTGTCGACTTCTTCGTGGTGGCGGCGGGGCACGGCCTGGGCGTTGTCCTCCTTCTCCTCGTTGGTCTCGCCAAACACCGCCTTGCCCGTGTCGTTGTCGCACTCCTTGCCGGCGGCCGTCACCCTCTGCTGGTACCGCCAACGAGCGAGGCTAATCTCGCGGGCGGAGCGGTAGAACTCGAGCAACGCCTCCTGCTCCGCCAGGTCCGCATCCGGCGTGACCTGCCTGCTGGCGGCGAGCTGCTCCTCTGCCTGCAGATACTCCCGAAGGAGGTTGTGGTTGTAGTTGGCGTCGGCCTACGCCTCCCGGAACTGCTCCACATGCACCATGTCCATAAAATGGGCACGGGCCTCACTGATGATCATGGTGCAATGCACCGGCGAGGTTGGAGTGGAGGAGGAGGGTACCACAGAGGAAGAGGAGGATGGTGGTGGCTCATCGTCGGAGGCGTCCTCCATTTGCACGTCCTCCGGCTGCCTGCCGGCCTACCAGTCGGTTGCAATGGCCACCATGGCCTTCTTCTGCTCCGATGTCAGCCCGTCCCAGAGAGCTTTGGCGGCGGAGGGATCCATGGCGGGGAGTGGTGCAGAGAGGGATGACTGTGGTTATGGCTGGGACACCGAGGGAGCGGTTTATATAGCATCGGTGGGCGGCAGAGGAACAAACAGATGGCGTCAGAGGAGATGCCTCGGCAACCACGTGCCATCAATAAAGGCGGCAGACGGACGAATGAGCGGCTGTCATGTCATTTGAAAGCGGACAGCCGCCTGCACCGAGAAGCGGCGCGGGCAGCGCTTTCTTGGCCGGCGAGCCGCTTCAATGCCGGCACCAGTGAGAGGTCACGCCCGCTCTTGTCGGGCATGAATGCGGGTGCCGACGCTCTTGAGCGACACTGACCGAAAACACGCAGGAGAGGGAAAGTTTTTTGGTGGGTCAAGACGGTCAGAAGCGGGCTTGGATCGGTCCGGACTCCCGCAAACCTCCCTCACTTTTGTCTTCAGTTTGCGGAAGAAATCGCATCCGGACCGGGCCACGGACCGATACAGGACCGCGTTGATAGCTTCCGTGGTTCGGACGGTTGCGTGAGGTTTGAGGATCTGCGTTGAAGATGCCTAAGCAACCAAAGTTCCAAAGCATGGTACTAACTCAAGAGAAAAGCTCACCAAGGATAGCACGGCAGGTTAAAAGAAAGCCTCATTTCTTCTTCACGTCCTCCACTTTCTATTTTTTGTGTGGTGTGTGTGAAGTGCAAACCCCTTCACTCATGCTCAGCCCTCCCAACACAAGATACACCCCGATGCGAGGGCATGAGACAATATCAAGCAGATAATGATGAAAAACTCCAATATCTCGGAGATATCACCCCCTTTTCCACTAGAATGCGTCCATGCTGTTTGATTCATATTCTTCTTTTAGTAGATTACACGTTTTAGTATTTCCTTCACAGAAAAGCATCATCGATCATGGAGGTGCCAACTTTCAGCCCCTTCACGTCTTAGTTTTTTTTAAAAGAATCACCGGGGGGAATTTCTCCCACCTGAATATATTGTTCAACGATGCCAAAGTCAAAAGTAGCTATCCTCTTGGTATTTGGCTGATCCAGCATATAAGTGAAACTAGACAAAAACGTGAACAAGTTAACCCATTTACGAGGAAAAGCGGGCCAGAAACCGTACAAGTAACAAAGTAAAGAAGATGAGAAGAAATGGATGTCCAAGAGGACGCACGACCTAGTTAGCACACAAAAGGGCTATCATCACGAGAGACTGAAGTAGCTGCAGGCTACCGTCAAGGGATCACAATACCAAGACTGCAAACAGTCTATTACACCACACCGATGTGCATACCAAACCTCACGGGGCAACACATGAGTATCCACAATTAACAAGTGCCGAACCTGAACATGAACCTTGACTAGTAGCTCCGCCATAGGAAGTCAAAACTCTTAGCAAGTTGAGGAGACATCATTGCGCCTGTCATATGCAAAGGTGAACCAAGACAACACTAAGAGCCCGAAACTCGCCGCAACAGAAAAGCAATTATGAGAGGGCCTTGAGCATGCACAACGAGAGGACATCACACCACACGATGGGCAGCTGAAGAGTAACACATGCGGAAGAAGAACACACCACCTTTGACTCCAAGCTAGCCGCAACACCACCACCTGATACACCAAGCTGACCCCAAGTTCGCTGGCCATCGGTAGGAGCTAGGAGAACTAACCAAGAAAATGAGCAGTGCTAGTCCTTCCATGCTCAGTCGGTCATGCAGGCCTCCCAGCTGCCTCAGGGTAGAATTAATAGAGGTCCGTATTCGAGACATAATGTGTCTGGACCGTTCGGCCTAGACACCTGATGCCGGAGTAGGGATCCGTGTTGAAGATGCCTTCAATTGTACCCAATTATCTTATGATGCCTTCAATTGTACCCAATTATCTTATGAAGCCCTCAATTCTAAAGATATACCAATATATGCAACCTACTGTATAAGGCAATAATACTAATTAGTTGTGTCCTTTTCTGATTCAACTATGCCTCAAGGATCAAGAAGACAAGAACAATAATAAATTCCTTGGTTAAGTAATGTGAATGTATTTTTCTTTTGCATGCACAAACATATGTTACTATCTAGATAATACTCTGCACATTGTTGCAAGAATGTTTTGTGGCATGTTTCATTGAAAACTGGCAATACAAATGATTGGTTGTGTTTGATTAATATATAGATGTAAAATATTTAATAAATATAAACAGCGTAATAGAATTCAAATTATCATCCATGTTTGCATGTTGTAGCACCGTCAATTTTTTCATGCATGTTGTATGAAGAGATGACATGCTTGCATGCTGAGAAGGCTTTGTAAGTGAGTGCTAAGTACTAACTATTTGGATATTCTCCTCCGTTCATAGTGTCAGAAACGTTTTTATATTATGAAACGGAGTGAGTAGAAAATAGCTTTATATGAATGCTGTTTTGACACTTGATATATTGGAGTAGTATTTTACATCTTGGGTGATCATTTCGTCTTTCGGCCATCTGGATGCGTGGGCCTTCAGAATTTTCCACGCCATCTGGAGGCATTCAGTTTTTTGGACACCACGTAAGCCTTGCTTGCAAATAATTCTTGACAAATCGCTTTGGCTTACAAATAGCATTCCTTTGATGTTACTGTTAAAGATAAGATGATCCAAAAGTGGTACTCTCAAAATTGACCTGTGAGGGGACACCTGACCTGAAATTTCTCCACCAGGGAAACTATAAAAGGAAGGTGAAACCCCGGGTTTCTAACCAGCAAGCAAGAGACAAGGGTTGTTCACGTGATCATGGACGCATGACACACCATTATAGCCACCGTCCAGTCTAAAAATAGACCGTCAAATCCCTGTCACTCATTGTCTGCCACTCGCCGTGGGAGAAACCAAGTTAAACTCAAAGAGAGTGAGTGAGCGAGTGTTGCACAAACAACATGTCTGCCTCTGTCATGGCACATTTGGCTCTCAAACCATCTCCCTCTCTCTCCTCTGTTACAACGATCCAAGCTTCGAGGCGTGCGACCATCGGCGAGGCCAAGGCCGTCGTTGCTCATAGTGGCCAAGAAGGCCAAGAAGGTCCAGACTGCCCAACCCTACGGTTGGTATATATATATATATATATATGCTGTAATATTCAGAGTTGAGAACTGGCTGTTTCTCTGGGCAGTCACTCTTGCTGGGATTCTGCTGGGCGGTGCTCTTCTTGTCCAGGAGTACAATACTAGTGCCTTTGGCTTCCTGAAGCCTACGTATCAGCAAACCAAGCTATGCACCGAACGATGTGTATATATAGTGCGGATTATAACCGTCACGACATATGCAATGGATGCAAATATCACTATTATGGATCCAAAATAAGTCTGCATCGCTAAATAATTTCCCAATTTAACCAGGGGAAGGGTGTTTACTAGTTTGCCGACAAGTATAGAGCAAATGTTGATGGATACAGGTAAAAACAGGCAAACCCAAACCTACAGTTTTTGTCAGTAAAAACATAATTTAGGCATCTCTTTCAAAAAACAAAAACATCCTATGTGGTTCTTAGTACGTTGCAGCCCCATATATACACCACAAGAATGGTCTCCAAGCGGTGACGTTTATGTTGGAGGTACATGGTAGATTGGCACCTCAAAACAAATAAGTTAACATTGCGTGACATTTCTTTAAGCGAATCGTAAAATGTTTACTGTATCTTAAATTCATTAAATTTGACCTTTTTTACTATCTTGATTTATGCTATACAGGAAAGACGGGGCTGTTTCTCTGGGCAGTCACTCTTGCTGGGATTCTGCTGGGCGGTGCTCTTCTTCTCTACAATACTAGTGCCTTTGGCTTCCTGAAGCCTACGTATCAGCAAACCAAGCTATGCACCGAACGATGTGTATACATAGTGCGGATTATAACCGTCACGACATATGTAATGGATGCAAATATCACTACCCGCAAATCAGTAAATGCCCATAATTAATTACTAATGTTCTAAGCAGCATGGTGCAAGCGTGATTAAAGTTTCAGTGCCAAGCTCTCTCACAAATGTTACTCCCTCCATTTTTGTATACAAGGCCACAAACCCATATTACAGGTACCAAGGCAAAAGTAAATGTGTATTTAAGCTAATATTGAAAGATAGATTGTCTCCTTGTTTGTCGTGTTAATTAATGCATAATTTTCTGTTCCACCCACAACAAGCCAATGCTCTCACTCTTTTTAGTTGATTAATAAGGTGCATGCAAGCCAACCTTCTGACACCCACATGCATGCAAAAGATAATTAATGTCCTTATTTGTTAGTACGAGGCAAACACCATCAATTTTGTCTCGATTAGTGTTAGTGGCCTTGTATAGCTGCAAATTGTAATTTTGATAGTGGCCTTGTATACAAAAATGGAGGGAGTATCAAGTTCTA
This sequence comes from Secale cereale, assembly GCA_902687465.1. Taxonomy (NCBI): domain Eukaryota; kingdom Viridiplantae; phylum Streptophyta; class Magnoliopsida; order Poales; family Poaceae; genus Secale; species Secale cereale. The sequence goes on along the minus strand of LR738710.1, from coordinate 439,760,350 downwards.
CAAAGGCACTTGAGTCATCATAGAGTTTAACAGACTTTAATTCTGCAAGTAAAGATGAAGATAAAGAACGCCTGGTACCACATATTGCATATAATCGCTGGATATTACAAAGCACTCAACAAGTATCATAATCAATGTTTTAAATAGCCGGCTATAGCAACACTGTAGTTGTTTGAGCAGGGTTTCGCTATTTGGCATAGCCCGCTATTCAAAACTATGGCCATAAAGCATTGTGCCCATCAGGAAAGTACATGTCCTCCGCACCTCAATAGAAAAAAAAGTATTTACTATATTTGTGGCATTGTTTCTGCAACTAAAAGTTATTATAGCCTTAACGACACTAAGATATTACGAAAAAGTCTTATACAATACTAACAAAGATAGGGTTTCACGAAATAATTCTAAGAAAGACATTGTTTTAATTTACAAATGCTGTCCCAGATGGAACAGTCTAGCCGGAGAGAGCCGTAAAAAGATGAAAAGGATAATCTTCTTCTACATATAGTAAAAATATTTTTGGATTATGATGGCACAGTTGAAGATAAGTTATCTGGAACTCAAACGACATGAAATTATTCACAAACGAACAAACTACATATCTCTGTGAGGGAAGATGGAAGCGGAACTCTCAGGACTATACCATCACCACCTAGATGTTTCCTTCAAATTCTATCATCTTCAGTTGATCATGTGAAGAACAACGACTGGTCAGACGGTAGTGATCCATGAGCCCATTGGCACCACACATCAACTGACACTTGTCAAACTAAGCTTAATCACTTGCTGCTACATCCAACATGTTTTCTTGTATTTAAGACAAGTATTGCACTTGATTTAGCAAAGCAAATTAGACTAGCAGCAAAAAGGAAGAGCGAAAGCTTACTGTCATTCGCATGGCGATCTCGATCATGGCTTCTATGGCTATGAAATCATCTCCATCGCCATTTTCTGGGCAGTCGCAGCTCCAGCGCATCCAGCCTTCAGCACGATCATCATCTTTCAGAGTAATGTCCAAAAAGGCAAAGAAAGTTCAGACTTCTCAGCCTTTCGGTCAGTACATGCTATAAAATCCACCTTCTGTCATACTGAATTTCTCTTAAGGAATAAAAAGGAACTATTTACTGGCCTATTGGATAGCATTTTTTTGTTTGTCAATATAGCTGAGTATATCCTACAAAAGCCATGAAATTGTGCTTTCTTAACATCTAGGGCCCGGGGGAGGATTGGAACTGAAAGATGGTGTTGATGCATCTGGAAGGCCAGCCAAGGTTAGTTTTCACTTTTCAGGCTGAAGAAATGTGTTTTCTTTCTACTCCCTCCGATCCAAAATAAGCGTCACAGTTTTGAACTGGGGTTAGTTCAAAACTACGACACTTATTATGGATCGGAGGTAGTGATAAGTATCATTATTCATCACTTAATATTGCACATTTTTATCAGGGGAAGGGCGTCTACCAGTTTGCCAGCAAGTATGGAGCAAATGTTGATGGGTACAGGTATAACATTCACCCCAATATAAAAAACAAATAAATAAATAGAAGCAGGCTGTACTGTTTAGAAATTAGATGATAAAAAAGTTCAAGAAGATGCCCAGCTACAGCACTGGCAGGATGAAACAGTGAAAATAATAGCATTCAGAATTCATCTACTGCCCTCGGTTTTCATTGCATTTATGATATTTGTGATGTCTTTATTGTAGCCCAATATATAACCCAGAAGAATGGTCTCCAAGTGGTGACTACTATGCGGGAGGTCAGCACACACAACTATCCGGAAACAATGATCTTAAAGCTCTCGCTTCAGTTGCCTCTTTTCTTTGGGAAAGAAATAACATTCATGCCTTGGTCTATGCAGGAAAGACAGGGTTGTTGCTCTGGGTGGCTACTCTTGCTGGAATTCTGCTGGGTGGTGCTCTGCTTGTTTACAATACTAGTGCTTTGGCTTCTTGAAGCCTGGTATATAGCAAACCAGATTATGTACCATGCAAGGATTTACATCATCTTGGGTAGATATTCAGACACCTATATCCCTATACTTAATTACCAAAAGCAATAAGTTTCCGATATGCAAATAATGGTCTTATATGTTGTGCAACTGATGTAACCAAGACTAAATAATCAGCAAAATGCTACGCCTTCTGCTAACAAGGCAGTGGATATGAGTGCACAGGGTCTGACTTAAACAAAATAGCTGAACATGACACAATTGAAATATGGGACAACTCATGAGGAAATTGTTCAATTTGTTTTTGCTTAGCACGTTTCCGCTAATGCTCTGCATAGCATTTGGTTCCAGCGTGTTACAAAGAATCAATCAAATTGACATCATAAACCATTTTTTGCACTAGCAAAAAATAAAAGGATTTTTGCTCTACTGTACCAAAAGAATTCCAGTATATTGTAGGGACCTTGACAGATGGCGTTATGGACTACAAGTGACATGCACCTAAGCATGTTGTTAGCTGGACACCCACCCTATTCATTTTGCTTGAAACTTCGAAAGCCCTTCTTTATCATGGCACCTCAATCTTGACATCAACAACTTGCCCATCTGAATCGTGAGAGTCTGGATGAGTGGATTGCTCAACTTCTTCGATGCAAGCCACGCGGATAGGTATATCAGAAGGCTTCAGTTGAGGGTCTGAACAACCATCACCATTTGTGCTTTGCAGATGATCTTGTTCCAACTGCAAAGCACTCTCTAGGTGCCAGAGGACTTCGCCCATCGAAGGCCGGTTCACCCCCTCATCTGCGAGGCATTTTTCTGCTATCTCGCTGAATTTCTTGATGGACTCTAGTGTGTAATTTCCATCCAGTCGAAGGTCAATTATGGTTTCAAGTAACTTGTGCCTTTGCCTGTTGAGAGCCCAGTCAGCAAGGTTTATTTGGTCTCTTGGCAGGGTTGGATTTATGACTGGTCGAGCACACAACACTTCAAACAGCACTACACCAAAAGAGTACACATCTGAACTTGGCGTTAACTGCTGTCTCCTATAGTACTCTGGATCGAGGTAACCAAAACTTCCTTTGACAGCAGTACTAACATGAGTATGATCTAAAGCTGGACCATCTTTTGAGATGCCAAAATCTGCCATCTTGGCAACAAGGTTGTCGTCTAACAAAATGTTGGTAGTCTTGACATCCCTATGAATTATACCCCTGTCAAGCCCAGTGTGAAGGTAGTGAAGCCCTCGTGCTGCGCCGATACATATTTCGAGCCTTTGCTTCCATGTAAGAGCAGGAAGATCACTTCCACAAAGATGGCTCCTTAATGTGCCATTTGCCATGTGCTCATAAACTAAGACCATCTCGTTTTGCTCATCACAATAGCCAATCAAGGGCACAAGGTGCCGGTGCCGCAACCTTGAGAGCATCTCGATCTCAGTTTCAAATTCCTTCACACCCTGACCTTGGTGAGATTCTGTATGCCCCCTCTTAATTGCCACCCGAGTGCCATCCTCCATTTTACCCTTGTAGACCTTGCCAAAGCCTCCAACCCCAATCACCAAGGACTCGTCAAAGTTCACGGTGGCTGTTCTGATTTCTGCAATGGTGAACCGCCTGCCCATCCTGTTGCTCCCAAATGCCCCAGCTGTGCGAAGAGTTGGAGAACGGGTATGTGTAGCACCATGGAGATTGTCCTTGGCTTTGTTGGCCGACCTGTTTTTCTTCCGTTGCAGATTGAAACAGAAATAAACAGCAGCAGCAATTGCGATAAAAATTATCAGACCGGAAGCAGCACCAATTAGCACCCACTTGGGGCTCCGTTTTGGTTTGCTTACGCCGCCACTGATGCCTCCAATCCTGACGGTTGGATGGGCAAGATTTCCTTCCCGGCTAACCTTAAAGATCTCCATGCCATTCAGAAGAGCATCAGCAGCCACGGAACCTGCTGAAGACTCAGCCCCCAGCTGAACCCAAAGAGTATCCATCTGCGGTGAAGCAGCATCAAGGAAGTCTTCATAAAAGGCCTTGTTCTTCCCCCCAGCTCTGGCAAACACATCATAGCCCTCTGCAGCGGTCTTGTTGTTTATGTAAATCTTGAACTTGCGTTGCTCGGCCTTGTCATACTGCAGCTCGCAGAAATGCAGCCGGACCAAGTAATCAAAGCCAGGGTCAATGTTAAAGCTCCATGAGACATTGAACTTCTTTCCCAAGACCGAACTCTCTGTTGGCACCCTTGCAGTCTGATAGAGCCTCAAAGGGGCTACTGTGGGATCATCAGCAGACACATAACTTATGTTGGAAGAGTTGAAGATGGGACGTGCGGCGTTCAGAGAGAATATGAAATGCTCATCTGAATCCCACTTCCTCCACAATCCTGGATCCTCTTTCCTCGCGAGTACATCTCTGCATCCCACACACAGCCTGTACATGGTTTCGATCCCGCCGCTGTGGAGGCTAAAAGGGCCTTTCAACCCATGAGCATCCACCTTGTTGACTGAATCAAAAATTGAGGTGCCAGACACAGGTAGAACCTCCATGGCGTTGATGAAGGCCAAGGACCCTTCATCGGGAGTGAACTCAATGCCCAGTTTAGCAGAAGTGACATTGAGAAGGTACTCCTTGACGATGACGCTGCTAGTTGAGTTGATCTGAGAATCCCTCCAAGAAATCTCTCCGTGGACACTGAACTTGGAGAGCAGCCTCAGGCCATTCGCCGCGACACTGAAGATGGGCTCCTGGGCGCCGAGATTGGCGAACAGCTGGCTGAAATGGAGGCGGAGGAAGTAGCACCCGGGGGCGACGGCGAGGCTGTAGCTGGAGGAGGCGTTGAAGACACGGGCGGTCTTGTACAAATCTCCGTACGGGTCTTGTTCTCCATCAACTCCCGGCGCCGCCGAGGCGATGGCTCCGGGGAAGCTGAGCGTGAAGTTGTTGGAAGGGGAAGAATCCCCAACCCATGTCCTGGCATCGACGCTGGTGGTGGAATCCGAGGCCGAGGCGCAGTTGATGAGGATCGGCTGGGGCTGCGCTCGCGCATTCCCCGGGGTCAAGGACACCACCAGCACCAGCATCGACAGCAGATTCGCGGAGGATTTCATCTCTCCCCTGGACGACCCTCCGCCGCCGCAATTTGGAGCGGATAAACCCTACCCCCTACTCGGGTCACCAGTTTTTATTTTACTTTTTGCTCGTCCGCCGAGAAATCGCAACCTGCGAGAGCCAAGCAGAACCGCATTGGTTAGTACAGTAATTAATTACTCTAGAGTGATAATAAGGCTACAAGAGCAAGAACATCCCTCTCAGGAACCAGAAGCCGAGAAAAAAGGAAAGAGATTTTGGGTTCTTGGTTCCACTCACCTCACCTGCGGAGTCGTGGGTTCTTGCTCGATCTGGAGAGCACTCTCTCTCCCCCCAGCAAAGCAAAGCAAAGCAAATCAAGAGCAGCTAGCGCCAGAAGAAGCAAGAAAGCTCCAAGCCTAGGAAGACAGAGAGCAACAAATGGCAGGCCGTCCTGTTCTGTTTAAGCAAGGTTCGGAGGGAGGGAAGAGGCTCCAAACAAAACGATTGCCGCTAATAGTACTACTACTACTATAATAATAATTGGGAAATCAGGCGCAGGCCTGCAGCTGATTGATTGATTAATCCTGTCGTGGAGAGGAGACACGGACAGGGAGAGGTATCTGCTTTCAGGAGGAGGTGGGGATTGCGATTCTTGTGTGGATTTCACTTGGCTTAGCTCCCACATGAGCTGTTGGGCTGTTTATGGAACCGAGCTCACCAAAACAAAGCTGCTGTTATTAGCTGGATGATGCACTGCATTGGCTAGCTGGGAGGGATCCATACCAGTACCACTGGGCACTGCCATTCCGCACCGTCTCTTGGCTGTTGCTCACCTTTTCGCTCTCTACTTTGCACAAACAAACTCCTTTTTCTTTTCTGTTTTTTCTTAAGGGTTCTCTTTTCCGTTTTTTATATAGTTACATAAATAACTCTGCGGCGCATTAATTTAGAACGTAGGTGCAGTCACAAACTACCAAAGTGTCCAATATTTGAGGTCATTGAACTCGTCGTCAAATTTCATTTGACCTTATGAATACCCGAAATACAGTCATAAAAGTAACATCAATAGACAGCGAAGGTCACCACATACGCTTTGGCTCCGTATCCAGCCTATGTCGCGTGTTGTTTGACTGACTAGCCATTCGAAAGGGTGTTAAAAGGGGTTAGACTTTTATGGGTCCAGGTTGTTCTAGTAATGCGAGGAGAAGTATATGTGCAATATGCGGAAACGTCTTACCTCGACCTGAGGCGACGTGCTTCGTGTTTATAAGCAGGGGCACTAGTAAGAAACTAGGGTTCTACTGGGTCTAGATCGGAGGTTGTAGGGGAAGGAGGGAGTTGTATGCGGCTGGGCACGCGGTCGCCGGCGGCTGGGCGCCGTCGTGCGCGTGGGAGAAGGCGGCGGCGGCTGACAAGAGACGGCTAGGGTTAGGTCTCCCGGCTCCCTAAGGAAGCTGAGCAAATATGATTGCTTCTTGCTTGACTAGATTACATCTCCTCTCCTTATATAGAGAGGTTTACTTGACTCCTAAGCAAACGATCCTAATAGCGATAAGATAATTGGGCTAAGCCCCTAATAATGATAAGATAACTTGGGCCACAACCCACTGGGCTAAACCCCTAATATGCCAGTCATAACACTTCTCACCGCCTGCACAAAACAACTCGTCCTCGAGCTGTAAGGTGGGGAAGCGCTTGCTGAACTCCTTGAGGTGATCAATCAGCGTCAAGCACCTGCGCGACAGCTGGGGCGGCCAGGTCGGTGGCGACGGGGTCCTCCGAAATGTAGTTGGCAGCCTCCAGGTACAAGAGTCGCGGGCAGACGTGGCCGAGCATGTAAGGCTCGTCGCAGTTGAAGCACAACCCTTGGCAGAGACGCTCGAGTAGCTCGGCCGAGGTGAGCCGGCGGAACGGGCGCGCCGCTGTCGCGGCGAGGGGTGCCGCGGAAGGCTGAGCAGGCCGACCCTGTGCGGAAACGTCCGGCCAAGGTGGCGGCTCAGCGGTCCGGGACGATGACGCCTCCTGTATGGCCACCGCGCGGCGCTCGAACGTGCGGGCGTAGTACATGGCCGTTTGGAGGTCCTGGGGTCCCTGCAGCTCCACATCCACGCGGATATGATCCGGCAGACCGCTGACGAAGAGCTCGGCCCGCTGGCGAGCCGTCATGCCGGGCGCGTGGCACGCTAGGGCCTGAAAGCGGTCGGTGAAGTCCTGCACCGTAGAGGTAAAGGGGAGGCGGCCCAACTGTGCCAGCTGGCTCCCGCGTATTGGCGGCCCGAAGCGAAGGAGGCAGAGCTCGCGAAAACGCTCCCATGGAGGCATGCCGCCCTCGTCCTGCTCGAGAGCGTAATACCAAGTTTGTGCGGCGCCTCGGAGGTGATAGGAAGCGAGCCAGGTGCGGTCCGACGCGAATGTGCGTTGCCCCCGAAAGAATTGGTCACACTGATTAAGCCAGTTGAGGGGGTCCTCGCTGCCGTCGTAGGTGGCGAAGGCGAGCTTGGCGAAGCGCGGCGCCGTCTGGTTATGACCGCCGTGGGGGTACGGCTCGGCGGTGCGGAGCAGCGGCGCCGGGTCGGTGACCACAAGGGGCCCCCTGTGGAACGGCGGTGCGTCGAGGCCAACGTAGGGGCCCGCGGAGCTGGAGGACCCGCCGTACTGTGCCTGCTGCGACGGCACGTGCGGCGGTCCCGAGGCCATCATGTAGACCGGATGAGACGACGACTCGGTCAACCAAGCCAGTAGCGGGGACGACGAGGGCAAGAACCGGACCTGGTGGACCGGGACTCCCGCCTGCGCGGTCGATGCGGGGCCGGGACTGACCGGCGGAAGCTGCTGCAGCTGCAACGGCTGCTGTAGTGTCGCGACGGGCGCGGTCGAGGCCGCCAAGAGCGACGGTTGCCACTACAGCCAGGGCGGGGCGGTGGTGGCGGTGGATGGCAGATGCAGCGGCCCAGCGAGCACGGCGGAGGCCGCCTGGTGCGGCGGCTGCGACGGCAGCCATGGCGGCGTGGTGGCGGCCATGGGCGACGGCCAGTGCGGCCATTGCGGGGTGGTGGAAGGCGGCGACTGTAGCTGCAGCTGCCCAGTGAACGCTGCCGAGTGCGGCGAGCACCACGGCATGGCCGGCGGACCGGTGGCGGCGGCGGCCCGTAGGGGCTAGCCAAGTACAACCGGATCTCCTGGACCGCTGTGACGAGGTCGTGGAGGACCCCGGTGACCCCCTCCGAGGTGTAGACTCCGGCGCCCGGCACGACGGAGGGAGGCGACATCTGTAAGGTGGGGGCACCGGTGATGGGGGCCAGCGGCGCGGTGGTGGAGAGTAGTGGCACAATGGTGGTGACGGGCTGCGGCGGGGGAGGGGCGCTGGTCATGGTGGGCAGCGGGGCGGTGGCGGCGGCGGTGGGCAGTGGTGGTGGCGGCTGCGATGACATGATCGAACTCGAGCTATATGATACCAAACTGGTAGAAACTAGGGTTCTACCGGGTCTAGATCGGAGGTTGTAGGGGAAGGAGGGAGTTGTGCGCGGCTGGGCACACGGTCGCCGGCGGCTGGGCGCCGTCGTGCGCGTGGGAGGAGGCGGCGGCGGCTGACAAGAGGCGGCTAGGGTTAGGTCTCCTAACTCCCTAAGGAAGCCGATCAAATATGATTGCTTCTTGCTGTTGGAAATATGCCCTAGAGGCAATAATAAAAGAGTTATTATTATATTTCCTTGTTCATGATAATCGTTTATTATCCATGCTATAATTGTATTGATTGGAAACTCATATACATGTGTGGATAAATAGACAAACATTGTGTCCCTAGTAAGCCTCTACAGGACTAGCTCGTTGATCAAAGATGACCGCGGTTTCCAGGTCATAGACATGAGTTGTCATTTGATAACGGGATCACATCATTAGGAGAATGATGTGATGGACAAGACCCAAACGTTAAACATAGCTTTTGATCGTATCAGTTATCGCTATAGTTTTCTGCATGTCAAGTATAAATTCCTATGACCATGAGATCATGTAACTCACTGACACCGTAGGATTGCTTTGTGTGTGCCAAACGTCGCAACGTAACTGGGTGACTATAAAGGTACTCTACAGGTATCTCCGAAGGTGTCTGTTGAGTTGACATGGATCGAGACTGGGATTTGTCACTCCGTGTGACGGAGAGGTATCTCCGGGCCCACTCGGTAATACGTCATCACAATGAGCTCAAAGTGACTAAGTAGTTAGTCACGGGATTATGTATTACGGTAACGAGTAAAGAGACTTGCCGGTAACGAGATTGAACTAGGTATAGAGATACCGACGATCGAATCTCGGGCAAGTAACATACCGACGAGACAAAGGGAACTCTATACGGGATTGCCTGAATCCTTGACATCGTGGTTCATCCGATGAGATCATCAAGAAATGTGTGGGAACCAATATGGGTATCCAGATCCCGCTATTGGTTATTGACTTGGGAGTGTCTCGGTCATGTCTACATGGTTTCCGAACCCGCAGGGTCTACACACTTAAGGTTCGGTGACGCTAGGGTTGTTAGTGAGAACAGTGCATGGTTACCGAAGGTTGTTCGGAGTCCCGGATGAGATCCTGGACGTGACGAGGGTCTCCGGAATGGTCCGGAGACGAAGATTGACATATAGGATGAAAGGTTTCGGAGTCCGGAAGTGTTTCGGGGAGTATCGGGAAATCGGCGGATGACCGAAAGGGGTTTCGGGGGTCCCGGAAGGGGTTTCGGGCCTAATGGGCCACAAAGGGGGACACAACAGCCCTCATAGGGCTGTGCGCCCCCCCTGGGCCCTCTCCTCATGCGCAAGGGGTGGTGGCCCCCCCTAGGGCTGCCGCACCCCCCTAGGCTTGGGGGGCAAGGCACTTGGGGGGGGGGGGGAACCCTAACCCTGGGGCGCCGCCCCCTCCCACCTCCCCTTGGCCGCCGCCCCTAGGGGCTAACCCTAGGGCGCCCCTCCCCTCTCTACCCCCCTATATAAAGAGAGGCAGAGGGAGGGCAGCCACACACGTTCGTGCCTCGGTGCTGCCCTCCCTCTCCCACTACAATCTTCGTTTTCCCGCGGTGCTTGGCGAAGCCCTGCTGGAATCCTCCTCCACCATCACCACCACGCCGTCGTGCTGCCGGTGTCTCCATCAACCTCTCCTTCCCCCTTGCTGGATCAAGAAGGAGGAGACGTCCCCGAGCTGTACGTGTGAAGAACGCGGAGGCACCGTTGCTTCGGTGCTAGGATCTTCGGCGATCTGAATCGCGACGAGTACGACTCCATCAACCGCGTTCTTGAACGCTTCCGCTTAGCGATCTACAAGGGTATGTGGATCCAACTCTCCCCTCGTAGATGTATCTCCTAGATTGATCTTGGTGAACGTAGGAAAAATTTTTGTTTCCCATGCAACGTTCCCCAACAGTGGCATCATGAGCTAGGTTCTTGCGTAGATGCTTTCACGAGTAGAACACAAAAGGGTTTGTGGATGTTGATGTTTAGATTGCTTCCCTCCTTAGTCTTTCTTGATTCAGCGGTATTATGGGATGAAGCGGCCCGGACCAACTTTACATGTCCACGTACATGAGACCGGTTCCATCGACAGACATGTGACTTTTGTTGCATAAGATGGCTGGCGGGTGTCTGTCTCTCCTATCTTAGTTGAATCGGAACAGAACAAGGCGGTCCTTGTAGAAGGTTAAATAGCAACTTAAATATCACCGTTGTGGCTTTGCGTAGGTAAGAAGCGTTCTTGCTAGATACCCATAGCAGCCACGTAAAACATGCAACAACAAATTAGAGGACGTCTAACTTGTTTTTGCAGGGTATGTATGTGATATGATATGGCCAATGACATGATGAGATATATTTGATGTATGAGATGATCATGTTGTAATAGTTAATATCGACTTGCATGTCGATGCATACGACAACCGGCAGGAGCCATAGGGTTGTCTTTAATTTTTGTATGACCTGCGTGTCAATCATTAAGCGCTTTGTAATGCTTTACTTTATCGCTAAACGGTAGCAATAGTAGTAAGAGCATGGTGGGCGCCGACAACCCCAATGGCGACACGATGATGGAGATCATGATGATGGGGACCATGGTGTGGCGCCGGTGACGATGGAGATCATGCCGGTGCTTTGGAGATGGAGATCAAAAGCACGAGTTGATGGCCATATCATGTCACTTATGATTTGCATGTGATGTTAATCCTTTTATGCATCTTATTTTGCTTAGGACGACGGTAGCATTATAAGATGATCCTTCACTAAAATTTCAAGATAAAATTGTGTTCCCCCCGAGTGTGCGCCGTTGCGAAGGTTCGTCGTTTCGAAGCACCACGTGATGATCGGGTGTGATAGACTCTACGTTCGCATACAACGGGTGCAAGCCAGTTTTGCACATGCAGAACACTCGGGTTAGACTTGACGAGCCTAGCATGTACAGACATGGCCTCGGAACACGGAGGACCGAAAGGTCGAGCATGAGTCATATAGTAGATATGATCAACATGTAGATGTTCACCATTGACACCACCTCATCTCACGTGATGATCGGACTTGGGTTGGTGAATTTGGATCATGTCACGCTTGAATGACCAGAGGGATGTCAATTTGAGTGGGAGTTATAAATAATTTGATTAGGTAGTAACTCACTTATCATGAACAATAGTCTAAAATGTCTTTGCAAATCTTTTGTTGTAGATGGCTCGCGCAGTAGCTCCCCTGAATTTTAATGCGTTCCTAGAGAAAGCTAAACTGAAAGATGATGGGAGCAACTTTGTGGACTGGCTCCGCAATCTGAGGATCATCCTCACAGCTGCCCAAAAGGTTTATGTCCTAAATGCACCGCTAGGTGACCCCCCCGCTCCTACAGCCCCTGCAGACGTTTTGAACGTCTGGCAGACGCGTTCGGATGACTATTCGATAGTGCAGTGTGCCATGTTGTACGGCTTGGAAGGAGGACTTCAAAGGCGTTTTGAACGTCATGGTGCATATGAGATGTACCAGGAGTTGAAGTTCATCTTTGAGAAGAATGCTAAGATCGAGAGGTATGAGACCACCGATAAATTCTTCGCTTGCAAGATGGAGGAGAATTCGTCTGTCAGTGAACACTTACTGAAGATGTCTGGGTACTATACCCGCATAGCTGATCTGGGACTTGTGTTCCCGGATGAGGCTATCATTGACAGAATTCTCCAGTCACTCCCTCCAAGCTACAAGAGCTTCGTGCAGCAGTATAACATGCAAGGGATGAACAAAACCATCGCCGAGCTGTTCTCGATGCTGAAAGACGCTGAGGCAGACATCCAGAAGGAGTATCAAGTGTTGATGGTCAATAAAACCACCAGTTTCAAGAAGAATGGCAAGGGCAAGAAGGGTAACTCTAAGAAGGGTGGCAAAGCAGTTGCTAATCCAGTGAAGAAACCCAAGGCTGGGCCCAAGCCAGAGACTGAGTGTTTCTATTGCAAGGGGAACGGCCACTGGAATCGGAACTGCCCCAAGTATCTGGCGGACAAGAAGGGGGCCAACAACAACAAAGGTATATATGATATACATGTTATTGATGTGTACCTTACCAACTCTCGTTGTAGTGCCTGGGTATTTGATACCGGTTCGGTTGCTCACATTTGCAACTCTAAACAGGAACTGCGGAATAAACGGAGGCTGGCGAAGGACGAAGTGACGATGCGCGTGGGAAATGGTTCCAAGGTTGATGTGATCGCCGTCGGCACGCTCGCTCTTCGATTACCATCGGGATTAGTTATGAACCTGAATAATTGTTATTTAGTGCCTGCGTTAAGCATGAACATTATATCTGGATCTTGTTTATTGCGAGACGGTTACTCATTTAAATCAGAGAATAAAGGTTGTTCTATTTATATGGGTAATATCTTTTATGGTCATGCACCCGAAGTGAGGGGTTTATTCTTATTGGATCTCGATAGTGATGATACACATGTTCATAACATTGATGCCAAAAGATGTAGAGTAGTTAGCGATAGTACCACTTACTTGTGGCACTGCCGTCTGGGTCATATCGGCGTAAAACGCATGAGGAAGCTCCATGCTGATGGACTTTTGGAGTCTCTTGATTTTGAATCACTTGACACATGCGAGCCGTGCCTCATGGGCAAGATGACAAGGACCCCGTTTTCAGGGACAATGGAACGGGCAAGTGACTTGTTGGAAATCATACATACTGATGTGTGTGGTCCGATGAGTGTCACGGCGCGCGGTGGATATCGTTATTTTCTCACCTTCACTGACGACTTAAGTAGATATGGGTATATTTACTTAATGAAGCATAAGTCTGAAACTTTTGAAAAGTTCAAGCAATTTCAGAGTGAAGTTGAAAATCATCGTAACAAGAAGATCAAGTTCCTACGATCTGATCGAGGGGGAGAATATCTGAGTTATGAGTTTGGCAATCACTTAAGAAAATGTGGAATCGTTTCACAGTTGACGCCACCTGGAACACCACAGCGTAATGGTGTGTCCGAACGTCGTAATCGAACCCTATTAGATATGGTGCGTTCTATGATGTCTCTTGCCGATTTGCCACTATCATTTTGGGGATATGCGTTAGAGACAACTGCATTCACTTTAAATAGGGCTCCATCCAAGTCCGTTGAGACAACACCGTATGAACTATGGTTTGGTAAGAAACCTAAGTTGTCTTTTCTCAAGGTTTGGGGTTGCGATGCTTATGTCAAAAGGCTTCAGCCAGAAAAGCTCGAACCCAAAGCGGACAAATGTGTCTTCATAGGATACCCAAAAGAAACTGTTGGGTACGCCTTCTATCTCAGATCCGAAGGCAAAGTGTTTGTCGCTAAGAACGGGTCCTTTCTCGAGAAAGAGTTTCTCTCGAAAGAATTGAGTGGGAGGAAGGTAGAACTTGATGAAGTTATTGAACCTCTGCTTCAACCAGAGAGTTGCGTAGCACAGAAAGATGTTTTTGTGGAGCCTGCAGCGGTTGAAGAGGAAGCCAATGATGATGATCAAGAAGCTTTTGATCAAGTTACTACCGAACCTCGTAGGTCGACAAGGGTACGCACTGCACCTGAGTGGTATGGTAACCCTGTCTTGGAGGTCATGTTGTTAGACAACGGTGAACCTACGAGCTATGGAGAAGCGATGGAGGGCCCGGATTCCGACAAATGGTTAGAGGCCATGAAATCCGAGATGGGATCCATGTATGAAAACAAAGTATGGACTTTGGAAGTATTACCTGAAGGGCGAAAGGCCATTCAGAATAAATGGATTTTTAAGAGGAAGACGGACGCTGACGGTAATGTCACCGTGTATAAAGCTCGACTTGTGGCAAAGGGTTTTTCACAAGTTCAAGGGATTGACTACGATGAGACTTTCTCACCCGTAGCGATGCTTAAATCCGTCCGAATCATGTTAGCAATAGCTGCATATTTCGATTATGAAATTTGGCAGATGGATGTCAAAATAGCGTTCCTTAACGGTTTTCTTAAGGAAGAGTTGTATATGATACAACCGGAAGGTTTTGTCGATCCAGAGAATGCTGACAAAGTATGCAAGCTCCAGCGTTCCATTTATGGGCTGGTGCAAGCATCTCGGAGTTGGAATCTTCGCTTTGATGAGGTGATCAAAGCGTTTGGGTTTGTACAAGTTTACAATGAAGCTTGTATTTACAAGAAAGTGAGTGGGAGCTCTATAGCGTTTCTAATATTATATGTGGATGACATATTGCTGATTGGAAACAATATAGAACTTTTGGATAGCGTGAAGGGGTATTTAAACAAGAGTTTTTCGATGAAGGATCTCGGGGAAGCTGCTTTCATATTGGGCATCAAGATCTATAGAGATAGATCAAGACGCTTGATAGGACTTTCACAAAGTACATACCTTGATAAAGTTTTAAAGAAGTTCAAAATGGATCAATCCAAGAAGGGGTTCTTGCCGGTATTGCAAGGTACAAAGTTGAGTAAGACTCAATGCCCAGTGACTGCGGAAGATAGAGAAAAGATGAGTGTCGTCCCCTATGCTTCAGCCATAGGCTCTATCATGTATGCAATGCTGTGCACAAGACCAGATGTCAGCCTTGCCATAAGTATGGCCGGAAGGTTTCAAAGTAATCCTGGTATGGATCACTGGACAGCGGTCAAGAATATCCTAAAGTACCTGAAAAGGACTAAGGAAATGTTTCTCGTTTATGGAGGTGATCAAGAGCTCGTCGTAAAGGGTTACGTCGATGCAAGCTTTGACACTGATCCGGATGACTCTAAGTCTCAAACCGGATACGTATATATTCTCAATGGGGGAGCGGTAAGCTGGTGCAGTTCCAAGCAAAGCGTGGTAGCCGATTCTACATGCGAAGCGGAGTACATAGCTGCCTCGGAGGCGGCAAAGGAAGGTGTCTGGATGAAGGAGTTCATAACAGATCTTGGAGTTGTGCCTAGTGCACTGAACCCAATGACTCTGTTCTGTGACAACACTGGTGCCATTGCTCTAGCCAAGGAACCAAGGTTTCACAAGAGGACCAGACACATAAAGCGACGCTTCAATTCCATCCGCGATTCAGTCAAGGAGGAGGACATAAACATTTGCAAAGTACACACGGATTTGAATGTTGCAGATCCGTTGACTAAGCCTCTTCCATGGGCTAAGCATGATCAACACCAAGACTCTATGGGTGTTAGATTCATTACCTTGTAATGCTAGATTATTGACTCTAGTGCAAGTGGGAGACTGTTGGAAATATGCCCTAGAGGCAATAATAAAAGAGTTATTATTATATTTCCTTGTTCATGATAATCGTTTATTATCCATGCTATAACTGTATTGATTGGAAACTCAAATACACGTGTGGATGAATAGACATACTTTGTGTCCCTAGTGAGCCTCTACAGGACTAGCTCGTTGATCAAAGATGACCGCGGTTTCCAGGTCATAGACATGAGTTGTCATTTGATAACGGGATCACATCATTAGGAGAATGATGTGATGGACGAGACCCAAACGTTAACATAGCTTTTGATCGTGTCAGTTATCGCTATAGTTTTCTGCATGTCAAGTATAAGTTCCTATGACCATGAGATCATGTAACTCACTGACACCGTAGGAGTGCTTTGTGTGTGCCAAACGTCGCAACGTATCTGGGTGACTATAAAGGTACTCTACAGGTATCTCCGAGGGTGTCTGTTGGGTTGACATGGATCGAGACTGGGATTTGTCACTCCGTGTGACGGAGAGGTATCTCCGGGCCCACTCGGTAATACGTCATCTCAATGAGCTCAAAGTGACTAAGTAGTTGGTCACGGGATTATGTATTACGGTAACGAGTAAAGAGACTTGCCGGTAACGAGATTGAACTAGGTATAGAGATACCGACGATCGAATCTCGGGCAAGTAACATACCGACGAGGCAAAGGGAACTGTATACAGGATTACCTGAATCCTTGACATCGTGGTTCATCCGATGAGATCATCGAGAAACATGTGGGAACCAATATGGGTATCCAGATCCCGCTATTGGTTATTGACCTGGGAGTGTCTCGGTCATGTATACATGGTTTCCGAACCCGCAGGGTCTACACACTTAACGTTCGGTGACGCTAGGGTTGTTAGTGAGAAAAGTGTATGGTTACCGAAGGTTGTTCGGAGTCCCGGATGAGATCCCGGACATGACGAGGGTCTCCGGAATGGTCCGGAGACGAAGATTGATATATAGGATGAAAGGTTTCGGAGTCCGGAAGTGTTCCGGGGAGCATCGGGAAATCGGCGGACGACCGAAAGGGGTTTCGGGGGTTCCGGAAGTAGTTCTGGGCCTATTGGGCCACAAGGGGGAACACCACAGCCCTCAAGGGGCTGTGCGCCCCCCCTGGGCCCTCTCCTTGTGCGCCAAGGGAGGTGGGACCCCCTAGGGTGGCCGCACCCCCTTAGCCTTGGGGGGCAAGGCACCTAGGGGGGGAAACCCTAGGGCCAGCCTTGGCCGCCGCCCCCTCCCCTTGCCCTGGCCGCCGGCCCCCTAGGGGAAACCCTAGGGCGCCCCTCACCTCTCCACCCCCCTATATATAGTGAGGCAAAGGGAGGGCAGCAAACACAAGTTCGTGCCTCGGTGCTGCCCTCCCTCTCCCACAACATCTTCTTCTCCCGCGGTGCTTAGGCGAAGCCCTGCTGGAATTCTTATACACCATCACCACCACGCCGTCGTGCTGCCGGTTCTCCATCAACCTCTCCTCCACCCCTTGCTGGATCAAGAAGGAGGAGACGTCCCCGAGCCGTACGTGTGAAGAACGCGGAGGCACCGTTGCTTCGGTGCTTGGATCTTCAGCGATCTGAATCGCGGCGAGTACGACTCCATCAACCGCGTTCTTAACGCTTCCGCTTAGCGATCTACAAGGGTATGTGGATCCTACTCTCCCCTCGTAGTTGCATCTACTAGATTGATCTTGGTGAACGTAGAGAAAAATTTTTGTTTTCCATGCAACGTTCCCCATCAGTGGTATCAGAGCTAGGATCTTGCGTAGATGCTTTCTCGAGTAGAACACAAAAGGGTTTGTGGCGTTGATGTTTAAATTGCTGCCCTCCTTAGTCTTTCTTGATTCAGCGGTATTATAGGATGAAGCGGCCCGGACCAACTTTACATGTCCACGTACATGAGACCGGTTCCATCGACAGACATGTGACTTTTGTTGCATAAGATGGCTGACGGGTGTCTGTCTCTCCTATCTTAGTTGAATCGGAATAGAACAAGGCGGTCCTTGTAGAAGGTTAAATAGCAACTTGAATATCACCGTTGTGGTTTTGCGTAGGTAAGAAGCGTTCTTGCTAGATACCCATAGCAGCCACGTAAAACATGCAACAACAAATTAGAGGACGTCTAACTTGTTTTTGCAGGGTATGTATGTGATATGATATGGCCAATGACATGATGAAATATATTTGATGTATGAGATGATCATGTTGTAATAGTTAATATCGACTTGCATGTCGATGCATACGGCAACCGGCAGGAGCCATAGGGTTGTCTTTATTTTTGTATGACCTGCGTGTCAATCATTAAGCGCTTTGTAATGCTTTACTTTATCGCTAAACGGTAGCAATAGTAGTAAGAGCATGGTGGGCGTCGACAACCCCGATGGCGACACGATGATGGAGATCATGATGATGGAGATCATGGTGTGGCGCCGGTGACGATGGAGATCATGCCGGTGCTTTGGAGATGGAGATCAAAAGCACGAGTTGATGGCCATATCATGTCACTTATGATTTGCATGTGATGTTAATCCTTTTATGCATCTTATTTTGCTTAGGACGACGGTAGCATTATAAGATGATCCTTCACTAAAATTTCAAGATAAAATTGTGTTCCCCCCGAGTGTGCGCCGTTGCGAAGGTTCGTCGTTTCGAAGCACCACGTGATGATCGGGTGTGATAGACTCTACGTTCGCATACAACGGGTGCAAGCCAGTTTTGCACATGCAGAACACTCGGGTTAGACTTGACGAGCCTAGCATGTACAGACATGGCCTCGGAACACGGAGGACCGAAAGGTCGAGCATGAGTCATATAGTAGATATGATCAACATGTTGATGTTCACCATTGACACCACCTCATCTCACGTGATGATCGGACTTGGGTTGGTGAATTTGGATCATGTCACGCTCGAATGACCAGAAGGTTTTGTCGATCCAAAGAATGCTGACAAAGTATGCAGGCTCCAGCGTTCCATTTATGGGCTGGTGCAAGCATCTCGGAGTTGGAATCTTCGCTTTGATGAGGTGATCAAAGCGTTTGGGTTTATACAAGTTTACAATGAAGCTTGTATTTACAAGAAAGTGAGTGGGAGCTCTATAGCGTTTCTGATATTATATGTGGATGACATATTGCTGATTGGAAACAATATAGAATTTTTGGATAGCGTGAAGGGGTATTTGAACAAGAGTTTTTCGATGAAGGATCTCGGTGAAGCTGCTTTCATATTGGGCATCAAGATCTATAGAGATAGATCAAGACGCTTGATAGGACTTTCACAAAGTACATACCTTGATAAAGTTTTGAAGAAGTTCAAAATGGATCAATCCAAGAAGGGGTTCTTGCCGGTATTGCAAGGTACAAAGTTGAGTAAGACTCAATGCCCGGTGACTGCGGAAGATAGAGAAAAGATGAGTGTCGTCCCCTATGCTTCAGCCATAGGCTCTATCATGTATGCAATGATGTGCACAAGACCAGATGTCAGCCTTGCCATAAGTATGGCCGGAAGGTTTCAAAGTAATCCTGGTATGGATCACTGGACAGCGGTCAAGAATATCCTAAAGTACCTGAAAAGGACTAAGGAGATGTTTCTCGTTTATGGAGGTGATCAAGAGCTCGTCGTAAAGGGTTACGTCGATGCAAGCTTTGACACTGATCTGGATGACTCTAAGTCTCAAACCGGATACGTATATATTCTCAACGGGGGAGCGGTAAGCTGGTGCAGTTCCAAGCAAAGCGTGGTAGCCGATTCTACATGCGAAGCGGAGTACATAGCTGCCTCGGAGGCGGCAAAGGAAGGTGTCTGGATGAAGGAGTTCATAACAGATCTTGGAGTTGTGCCTAGTGCACTGAACCCAATGACTCTGTTCTGTGACAACACTGGTGCCATTGCTCTAGCCAAGGAACCAAGGTTTCACAAGAGGACCAGACACATAAAACGACGCTTCAATTCCATCCGCGATTCAGTCAAGGAGGAGGACATAAACATTTGCAAAGTACACACGGATTTGAATGTTGCAGATCCGTTGACTAAGCCTCTTCCACGGGCTAAGCATGATCAACACCAAGACTCTATGGGTGTTAGATTCATTACCTTGTAATGCTAGATTATTGACTCTAGTGCAAGTGGGAGACTGTTGGAAATATGCCCTAGAGGCAATAATAAAAGAGTTATTATTATATTTCCTTGTTCATGATAATCGTTTATTATCCATGCTATAATTGTATTGATTGGAAACTCATATACATGTGTGGATAAATAGACAAACATTGTGTCCCTAGTAAGCCTCTACAGGACTAGCTCGTTGATCAAAGATGACCGCGGTTTCCAGGTCATAGACATGAGTTGTCATTTGATAACGGGATCACATCATTAGGAGAATGATGTGATGGACAAGACCCAAACGTTAAACATAACTTTTGATCGTATCAGTTATCGCTATAGTTTTCTGCATGTCAAGTATAAATTCCTATGACCATGAGATCATGTAACTCACTGACACCGTAGGATTGCTTTGTGTGTGCCAAACGTCGCAACGTAACTGGGTGACTATAAAGGTACTCTACAGGTATCTCCGAAGGTGTCTGTTGAGTTGACATGGATCGAGACTGGGATTTGTCACTCCGTGTGACGGAGAGGTATCTCCGGGCCCACTCGGTAATACGTCATCACAATGAGCTCAAAGTGACTAAGTAGTTAGTCACGGGATTATGTATTACGGTAACGAGTAAAGAGACTTGCCGGTAACGAGATTGAACTAGGTATAGAGATACCGACGATCGAATCTCGGGCAAGTAACATACCGACGAGACAAAGGGAACTGTATACGGGATTGCCTGAATCCTTGACATCGTGATTCATCCGATGAGATCATCAAGAAACGTGTGGGAACCAATATGGGTATCCAGATCCCGCTATTGGTTATTGACCTGGGAGTGTCTCGGTCATGTCTACATGGTTTCCGAACCCGCAGGGTCTACACACTTAAGGTTCGGTGACGCTAGGGTTGTTAGTGAGAACAGTGCATGGTTACCGAAGGTTGTTCGGAGTCCCGGATGAGATCCCGGACGTGACGAGGGTCTCCGGAATGGTCCGGAGACGAAGATTGATATATAGGATGAAAGGTTTCGGAGTCCGGAAGTGTTCCGGGGAGTATCGGGAAATCGGCGGATGACCGAAAGGGGTTTCGGGGGTCCCGGAAGGGGTTTCGGGCCTAATGGGCCACAAAGGGGGACACAACAGCCCTCATAGGGCTGTGCGCCCCCCCTGGGCCCTCTCCTCATGCGCAAGGGGTGGTGGCCCCCCCTAGGGCTGCCGCACCCCCCTAGGCTTGGGGGGCAAGGCACTTGGGGGGGGGGGGAACCCTAACCCTGGGGCGCCGCCCCCTCCCACCTCCCCTTGGCCGCCGCCCCTAGGGGCTAACCCTAGGGCGCCCCTCCCCTCTCTACCCCCCTATATAAAGAGAGGCAGAGGGAGGGCAGCCACACACGTTCGTGCCTCGGTGCTGCCCTCCCTCTCCCACTACAATCTTCGTTTTCCCGCGGTGCTTGGCAAAGCCCTGCTGGAATCCTCCTCCACCATCACCACCACGCCGTCGTGCTGCCGGTGTCTCCATCAACCTCTCCTTCCCCCTTGCTGGATCAAGAAGGAGGAGACGTCCCCGAGCTGTACGTGTGAAGAACGCGGAGGCACCGTTGCTTCGGTGCTAGGATCTTCGGCGATCTGAATCGCGACGAGTACGACTCCATCAACCGCGTTCTTGAACGCTTCCGCTTAGCGATCTACAAGGGTATGTGGATCAAACTCTCCCCTCGTAGATGTATCTCCTAGATTGATCTTGGTGAACGTAGGAAAATTTTTTGTTTCCCATGCAACGTTCCCCAACACTTGCTTGATTAGAGAGGTTTACTTGACTCCTAAGCAAACGATCCTAATAATGATAAAATAATTGGGCTAAGCCCCTAATAATGATAAGATAACTTGGACCACAACCCACTAGGCTAAACCCCTAATATGCCGGTCATAACAAGCACACATCCCTGAAGCGCATACATCGGTGGAGATTTTACAGGAGGTTTAGAACTTGGAGAACAAGAGATAGAATTGGTTACAAGATATAAGAAGAGATTACATGTAACTTAAACCAACTATCTATCCTAGATCTTGCGCCTTGGACTCTGTCATGCGTGACATGATATGTCACAATACATTGTGTTTAACATCCTCCCTTAATGATAACTTCATCGAGTTGAGATTATGTTTAAAGCCTTCAAAGCTTCTAGTAGGTAGAGCCTTGGTGAATCCATCTACAATCTGATCCTTGGAATGCACAAAGTGAATATCAAGTTGTTTTTGAGCCACTCCTTCTCTGACAAAGTGAAAGTCAATTTTAGTGTGTTTCATTCTGGCATGAAAAAAAGGATTAATAGACAAATAAGTTGCACCAAATTGTCACACCATAAGCATGGAGTTTGTTTACTTTCTACACCAAGCTCTTTCAACAAAGACTGCACCCATATGATCTCAGATGTAGCATTTGCTAATGCTTTGTATTCTTCTTCAGTACTGGAGCAAAGAACACTGCAAATCCCCCAGTGGGACGTCTGTCATCCAAACAACCTGCCCAGTCAGAGTCCGATAAAGCACTAAGAAGTGTGGATGGTGACTTGCTAAAGTTGAGACCAATATTAAGAGTGTTCTTGACATATCTAACTATTCGCTTAGCAGCAGTCAAATGAATAGTAGTGGGTGCATGAAGGAATTGGCAGACTTTGTTAACACCAAATGATATATCAGGTCTTGTAAGAGTGAGATATTGGAGTGCACCTACAAGACTTCTGTATTTAGTGCTGTCTTCCTTACTCAAAGCTTGTTCTTCTGTGAGAGATAATTTTTCTGAACTGGATAATGGAGTAGGTGAAGGTTTACAGCCTTGTAGGCCAGCCTTTCTTACCAGATCAGTTGCATATTTTTCTTGAGACAAGTGAAGTCCATCATCATGTTTCTTCACTTCTATCCCTAAGAAATAATGCAAGTCTCCAAGATCCTTAAGAGAAAACTCTGCACTGAGATCCTTCAACAATCCTGTTATGGCTTCATCAGATGAGCTTGTAACAATAATATCATCAACATAGACGAGAACGAAGATATGAGTATTGCACTTGTTATAAATAAACAGTGAAGTGTCAGACTTAGAAGGAACAAAGCCAGGAGTTTGCATCTTTTGACTGAGACGTGAATACCACGCCCTTGGATCCTGCTTTAACCCATATAACGCTTTGTCAAGTTTGCACACATGCAATGGTGCACGTTGATTTTCAAACCCAGGAGGTTGTTTCATGTATATTTCCTCTTCGAGAACACCATGAAGGAATGCATTCTGTACGTCTAGCTGTCTGAGACTCCAGCCCCTGGACACAGCAATGGACAAAACAAGACGAACGGTTGTAGCTTTTACCACTGGACTAAATGTGTCCTCATAATCAATACCATACCGTTGCTTGAAGCCTTTTGCCACAAGTCTTGCCTTGTAGCGTCGTGATGGAGGGCCAGCATTTGCTGCGCCAGAGGCGGGTCCCACACCTTTCGGCCGGCGTGGGTCACGCCGTTTGTAGCACACGGGTTGGACCGAGAATCGGGCCCTCGAAGGCCCAGTAGGAGGCGGACAAGTGGCGGCGCGCGATTCGCTCGGGTTGGTGGAGGTGCCGCCACGAATCGTTTATGGCCGCGTGGCAAACGCGGGCTCGCTCGCTCGCGCGTTATCGGCAGCTCCACACGGAGCTGATGGCGCGGAGTCCCGAGGGGATTCTGTCCCCCTGCCAGCGACAACGGATCCCAAGGCCGATTTGCTGGGCAGATCTTCCTCTACCGCTGGAACTGATCTTGAGGCGGATTTGTTCCCTAGTTCGGGGCACATGAAATATGGCCCGTTCACTTCATTTTCTTCACCATTTTTCGTTCCGTTTTCTTCAGCAACATCACACAACTCATGCACAGTGGTTTGAGGGTTAGTCAACATATGATCATCAAGATTTCATTCCCCTTCATCAAAGCCGGTAAGAGAAGATGATAGAAGGAGGATTTCTTTACGAAGTAAAGCACTGGGGTTTGGATGATAAACACAACATCGCGAGAAATATAAACATGCCCGGTAGAAACATCTAGGCACTCAAGCCCCTTGTGTTGGGCACTATAGCCAAGGAAGACACACTGTTTAGATCGGAACATGAGTTTGCGAGAATTGTATGGACGGAGATTGGGCCAACATGCACAACCAAAGACACGTAGAGATGTGTATTTAGGCTTGACATGAAGAAGCCGTTTTATGGGGGTTTCATTGTTTATGACATGGCTTGGGAGCATATTGATGATATAAACAGTGGTGAGAAACGCTTCATCCCAAAACTTGAGAGGCATGGAAGCACCTGCTAAAAGGGCTAGACCAACTTCAACTATATGCCTATGCTTGCATTCGGCAGAACCGTTTTGTTGGTGAGCATGAGGGCATGACATATGGTGTGAGATGCCAAGTATTTGGAAGAAGGAATTTAATTTCTCGTATTCCCCTCCCCAGTTGGATTGGACCGCAATGATCTTGCTATCCAACTTGCATTCAACACGTGCTTGAAAGTTTTTGAACACTTGAAAAACGTCAGATCTTTTCTTAAGAAGATAGATCCAAGAAAATTTGGTGTAGTCATCAATAAAACTTATATAGTATGTGTGTCTACAAACAGAACTGGGAGCAGGGCCCCAAACATCAGAAAATATTAATTGCAACGATTGAGTAGAGACACTTGTAGAAATAGGATAAGGTAATTGATGACATTTTGCTCTTTGGCAGGAATCACAAATAGTTTCAATATTTCGCACACCAACAAATGAGAGCTTATTTTCCTAAGCAAACGTTCAACAAGAGGAAAATAAGCATGCCCTAAACATTGTGCCAATGTGTTGAGGAAAGTTTGACAACACCATAGGCTTGTTTATTGAACTTCCTAAGCTCCGGAATCAACGGGTAAAGCCCTCGAACACATCTACCTCGATATAGTACCTTCTTCGTGGCCTGGTCCTATATCAAAAATAAAAAAGCATGGAATTCAATAAAGACATGATTGTCAATGGTAATGAGATGAACGGATAAGAGATTTTTTGTTGGCACTAGGGACATGCTAAATTTTGCGAAGATGAATTTTACGAGAAGGGGTACGTATAACCGAGTGACCAATGTGACGTATGCTCATACCTGCACCACTAGCGGTGTGAATCTGGTCCTTCCCGTGATACTTTTCACGGAGAGTCACCTTCTCTAGCTCCCCCGTCAGGTTATTGGTCGCGCCACTATCAAGGTACCAGTTTGTGTCAACGCCATAGGATCCTTCAGCGGCAGCGGCAACCTTGTCATCATCATGAGAGGAGGCATCATCTTCATCAAAGTGATATTAGCAGTCTTCGGCGATGTGGTCGGGCTTCCCGCAGATCTGGCAGCAAACGACGTCAGGGCGTGATCGGCCCGAGCCGCTGCGGCGACCCCTGTTGTTGGTGGAGATGGGGCGTCCGCCACGGGAGCTAGAGTTGTTGGTGTTGCCGCTGTTGTGCTTTCCCTTGGCGTGAGGAGGACCGCGATGACGTGAGGAGTACCCACCGCGCCCGCGGGTTGCTGCGTTCGCCGAGGACTTGAACCCGTCACCAGCGCTGTGGTACTGGGCGACGCACTGGTCGAAGTTTCTCAACATTGCATAGAGCTCATCAAGGGACACCGGCGTGATGCGGGCATCCAGGGCAGAGACAAGCGGTTGGTAGTCCATGTCCAGCCTCTGCAGCAGATAGGAGATGAGCTCGTCGTCCTGGATGGGCTTGCTGGTGGTGGCGAGCTCATCAGCAAGGCCGCGCATGGTGGCGAAGTAGGAGGCCATCGATTGATTCCCTTTCTGTGCATTGATCAAGGCAGTGCGGATGTTGTTGACATGGCTCAAGGACTGCGACGAGAACATACCTGCGAGTGTTGTCCATAGAGCGTGCACGGTGGTGACCGTGATGAGCACCTCTTTTGTGAGGTTGTTGAGCAGGTAGCCCAGAACCTGCTGGTCCTCCCTTACCCAGATGGGATGGAGAGGGTTGGCCTCGGATGACTCCTTCCCGTCCTTGTCCTTGGTGACGAGAAGGCGGGACGGCTCCGGCAGGGTGCCGTCGACGTAGCCATAGAAGCCGACTCCCCTCAATTGCAGCGTGACTTGGGTGCGCCACATGACGTAGTTCGTCCAGGAGAGCTTCTCCATGACCTGACCACTTAGGTTTAATTTGATGGCACCGGAGGAAGACATGGCTAGCACTAATGGAGATCGAAAGCTAGGGTTTGGAAGAGGAGGCTCTGATTACCATGTGCGATATGCGGAAACGTCTTACCTCGACCTGACGCAACATGCTTCGTGTAAATAGGCAGGGGCACACATCCCTGAAGTGCATACATCGTTGGAGATTTTACAAGAGGTTTACAACTTGGAGAACAAGAGATAGAATTGGTTACAAGAGATAAGAAGAGATTACATGTAACTTAAACCAACTATCTATCCTAGATCATGCGCCTTGGACTCTGTCATACATGACATGATATGTCACAATAAATTGTGTTTAATAGTATAAACTTGCTAAATGGGACCTTCTATGCAGGCACAAGGAGCAAGGAGGGTTCTGCATTAAAAATATTGAAATAAAAAACAAATGCTTACTGGCCAGATGGATGTACCAATTGCTTAACGAAGAAGGTGTTTGGCAAGAGTTGTTGCACAACAAGTACATGTATTCCAAAACACTATTCCAAGTCGATGCAAAGCCCAATGACTCGCTATTTTGGAAGGGCTTGATGAAGGTCAAGTCTTCCTTTCTTATGTGTGGTTTCTTTAAGGTTGTTGATGGCCAATCGACAAACTCCTAGGAAGATACCTGGTTGGGTGACACTTCATTAGCTCTGCAATACCCAACCGTCTACAATATTGCCTTCGGAAAGGATGCATCAGTGACATTTGAATAGGGGATTGACCTATTGAATATTCAATTTCACAGAGCTTTACTTAGCGACAAATGGACTTTTTTTAACACTAGTCAATGTGTACATGCAATGCACATTAATTTGGAAGTATATTACGCGCATACGGATATTAAGTAGGATATTATTTGCGTGTTATTATGTGATTAGCACTATATTTGGCATGAAATTAACTGCACGCTAAATGTGTTGAGCGCTCAACATTGAAGCAGTTTAGGTCGTTGGATTGACACGATTTGATGGCCGAGATTAATTAGATCTGCCCTTTGGGTCTTTTTAAACTGGTATAGATAAAGACTTTATTAGGATTAGGTGCATTTTACAAAAAAAGTAGTGTGAACGGAATCACGCTAGAAACAGAAAAGATGTCCTTGGGAGGACATTGACCTGCTTGTGTACATAAGCAACAGGCAACTAAGGATTTATTCTGGACACGAGGAGCCAACCAAGCCTGATAATCCGCTTTTACATTGTTGATCCTGTTGATGTTAATGATCCTATTGCAATTTAAAGAGGAAGAGGCTTGGATCGCCGCAAGGAGAGGTCTATTCTCCCAATGTCTTGGAGCAGCAAACACTGTTGGTGACCCTCGTGCTGACGCTAACACCAAGCAATCGGTGTAGAAGTGTGGGTTCTGAACCTGAAGAAGATTTGCTAACTTTGTAGCTAGAAGAAGCCCGTAGGCTTCAGCTTGGAGTGGTGATGAAGTTGGATGCGAAAGTGTGGAGACGTGAAGCTGCTGGAGGGGACGATTGTTCTGCATTGTGATGATTACTCCTAAGCCAGCTCAGCTCGTCTCTGAATCTGTACCTCTCTCCCAGGGTGCATCGCAAAGGATGATATTCCCTGCAAGTTTATTAGAGTCCCGCGTTTGTGAAGTTGTACGAGAAGCTTGAAGTTGCAGCTGCACTTGTCATTTTCTTCCTGTTGAGTGGAGTTGACGTCTTCTAATTTGGTTGCTTTAATCATTGCATTTGCTACTACATAAACCTAAAAGGCATGCATAATTTCCAGCAAAATAGAGCATCATTCCGAAGACACCACAGAAAAGTGTAGAGCATGGTCAAGTTCATTTGTGGATGTTGAGATGTAATCAAAGCATGAACCATATCAGGAATAGAATAATGATGTTCACCCAGAAATTCAGTTTTAATGAACCAAGGATAGTAGAACCATGCAGCTTTAGAAAATGGCCAAAGAAACAACATATGCATTTCGTCTTCTAGGTTGCCACATCTAGAGCAATTTTCATTGATATGTTTGGAGTACCTGCTTGCCCGCTTACCCGTACGAAGTGCTTTTCTAAGAAGACTCCAACCTAAGGATGGCAATTTTACCTATGGGTATGGGTACCCGCGGGTGCCGTACCCGCATGGGCAGGGTATAGGCACAATTTTATAACCACGAGTAGTACCCGTACATTACCTGTTAAGTCATGGATATGGCACGGGTATAGCCTTTTACTGTCAGCATTCCGGGAATGGGGGTACCCAGACTTGCCTTCCTGCGGCTCGTGACGCGGCTCCATCGCGGCCTGGTACGGCCCAGCTTCAGCAACCACAACTCAAGACCCTCGCGAGGCGGACGACGGCAAGACCTCCTTGGGGGCAGCCTCTCTAGGTTGGATCCCGAGCAGCGGAGATATCTATGCAAGGCGCCCCTTGCGAGGTTCACGTGACGTGAGCCATGACGTCCAAGGCCAGACGGGCGCCAGCGGGCGCAGTGTACTAGTTTCCCCTTTGGTGCTAAGGAGGCAAGCGCAGGTGCGGAGTCCCGAGTAATCAAGCAAAGGTTTCCATATTGGTGCAACAAGACCAAGGACCGTTAGGACGGCAGAATGGAGGTCATCGTGGAGCCCGGCGCGGCGTCACTACCAGAGCCTTTGGCAAGCGAAGACCACTTTTGTGAGGATAGCTTGACTAGATGTTCCCTTTCAAATTTGGCCGTTGTGGGATCCCTTCCCGCCGGTATTTGGGAAGAGGACCAAGGCCACTATAAATAGGACTTAGCCACCACCATAGAGGGGGATCTGATCCCTTGGGCTCATCTGATTTGGGAGAGACCCATTCCACCCCTCATACATCACAAGCTCATCCGAGCCCAAGAACACATCTCCTCCGGAGGCTGTTCATCCATTGTACTAGGTGTCAGGGATATTACTATTAAGTATAAACCGCCCAGGAGGGGCCGGTTTATGCTTGTGGAGATTGTTTCTACTGAAGCCCAGCCAGACGTGGAGCAAGACGCTTTAGTCCAAGAAGCTTAAAGCCCAAGAGGCATTAGGGCCCATGATTTGTAAACCGCCATACGATGTGTAACTTGTGATGTAAGATAGGGAAGGATAGAGACCGAGCCGGACACGTTTATGAGCCGGCCTCGGGACCCTGTAAACCGGACCAGGCGTCACCTCTTATATAAAGGGACGACCCGATGACGGTTCAAGACAGAGAACAACAGATCGAGACACAGGCAAAGCGGATTCGCTCCCTGGTCATCGAAACCCTAGCAATATACACCAAACTAGACATAGGCTTTTACCTTCATCGAAGGGGCCGAACTAGTATAAAATCCCAGTGTCCTTGTCCGCTTTAACCCCTTTGAGCTAACCCGTAGCGATGGCCTCACGACTAAGTCCTTTTGCTAGGAAATCTGCCGTGACAAAACCACGATAGTTGGCGCCCACAGTGGGGCTATCACACGATGGTTTCGAGTTCTTGAAGGGCAGCTTTGAAGGACTCAAGGGCTACGCAGTGGGCCGGATGACTAAGATTCATCGCGGCAAGATCTACATCGACGACGCACGCTGGGGCCCCGAGGCCGATTCAATCGAATACGGGTACCGGGTCCCCTTCGGCGGCATCCACGTCTTCATCGGCAAGATCGGTGAACCGGGCCCTGAGTCGGACATCTTCCTCAACATCGTCGAGCCGGCTCAGTGCGCGAGACCTGCCCGGATTTGGCCCGCCGTGAAGCGCGTCTTCATTGGAGCAGTGCATGGAGTACAAGCCGAGGACGGATCAGATTCTGGCGATGAGACTGTTGTCTATTTCGGTGACGAATCGTCCTCCGGAGAGACAGAGTCTTTATATCTGTTGCAAGATGGCCGATCGGAGGGCTGTTCCAATGAAGACAGTATTCCGGACCCCCTCGATCCGCCAAACCGGGTTGCTGTCTTTATGGCCGGATCACAATCTATGCAGCAGTCCTCAACTACAGCGGCGTTAAAAACAGACGCGGTGGGAGCTAGGGCTGGAGGTCCTGACCCATCGCCGTCTGAAACTTTATCCGTCTTGGTCGACACTTTGACAGTGCTATTAACAGCAGAGGTAGCCCAGAACAATAAGGAGCAGCATGGTGCGGAGGTCGCTTAGGTAAAAAGCCGGATAGATCAAGCCAAGTTGGACCTAGCTGCTGAGAAAACCAAGATGGTTGCAAAGCAGGCTGAGCTTGATGCTCAAGCTTATCGACTCATGTTGGATCAGACCGCTTCACACGAGGTGATGATGAGGAGGCAACGATCTCGCTTGCCACCGGTTTATGAGGCAATGGACCTCTTTAGCACGCCAGGAGCAGGAACCAGTAACCAGCCAGAGGTGAACCGGGGAGAGGCACTGGACACGGGAGCGTCAGTCCAGCCGCCGGTCGCGGAGCCAACTCGCCAGGTTGTACCATCACAGCATGTGCTCACCCCTCCTGGTCATTACTCTAATCCATTGGATAACATAGTTGCTGCCGCTTCAAGACTAGCCGCTCTTCCCATTGAAGGAACATCCCCTATAGCAGTAGAGGCAAGACGGGCCAGGGAGTTTTTGGAGACGGCGCTAACTCAACATCAAACTTATTCTCACAGCCGTGAGAGGATTCATTCAACTCCTCGCCCAAGCCGGAGTTACACTAGGCGTCTGGATGAACCAGCCGTGTCAAGCAGTGCATGAAGACGTAATCCGCCGCGGCAGAATGATCCGGCAGGAGGAGACGCGAACGCTCAGAACGTAGTGGATCAGGGCAGGTAGCGCCGGGAGGCCGAATTAACAGCACATCACGCAGCCCGTCAGGCGACGCCGGTTCGTCCCACTACCATAGTTGAACCGGGGGTTATGTCTAGCTCCCTGGGAGTGCCTTGTCTTACTCCCACTTTGCGGAATGTGAAACTGCCCAAGGATTTCAAAGGACCGCGCAAGGTGCCCAATTACACGGCGGATCTGTCCCCGGAGGCATGGGTTGAGAGTTATGAGATGGCAATGGAGATGCTAGATGTGGATGATGTAGCGTGCGCTAAGTGTTTCACAATGATGCTAGAGGGCACAACTCGCACTTGGCTGAAGGGCTTGCCACCCAATTCCGTCGGATCATGGGCCGAATTGCGCCACCGGTTTATCAATAACTTCAAGGACACGTGCAAGCAGCCAATGTCTGTCGTCGATCTAGCTGCCTGCGTCGAGTGTCAGAGATCCTGCATTCCTTCAATAGCATCAACCCAAGCACATCAGTGGTAACCTTAGAAGGCAATTGCCTGTTTGAACCTTTGAAATTGAAGTTGGGACGGCTTAAGCATAATTGTGATGACATGGGGACACTCATGGGCGCTTTAGTGAAGTATGCGGACTCCGATAATACCAAATACCCAGACGCCGATAGTGACAAGTCAGGGAAGGTAAACAGGAATGGTAAGGCACCGCAGCCTAACTCGACGAATCAAGGATACAACGGTAAGCGTAAAGCGGATGGTAATTCGGATTTTGTGGCCAACACTAATGCTCAGGAAGACGGACAGCGCCGCAAGGGTAGACCACCCCCACGAAATGGGAGGCCGCCTATTAATCTAGAACGCCAGATGAACATACCTTGCCCGAAGCACGGTACAGCAAAAAAGCCAGCTACACACCTTTGGAAGGACTGTTTTATTATGCAGGAATTCATGAACCGGGCTCGGTACGATCACGGACCATCCGGCGGGTCAGGCCCCGGTTTTCAAGGGCCGGGTTATCAAGGTGGTGGATCCGGTTCAGGGTACCAAGGCAATAACGGCAATCACAACAGGCACAATTAGCATAACCAACAGCACAGCCAGGGCGACTATAACAATCAGGGAAATCAACAGCGTCAGCAGCAGCAACAGTCCGGATATCAGAATAATCCGAAGGAGCTGAGCAGTGGGAAGTATCATGTCTTCACCACGAGCTTGTGTAAGCGTGATCAGAAGGTTCACAAGAGGGCAGTATATTCTGTTGAACCGGCGGTGCCGCGTTACCTGCGTTGGTCAGAACAACCCATTGTGTGGAGCCGAGAAGATCATCCGCCTCAGGTTGATAATCCAGGTCAGCCGGCTCTTGTTGTGGCACCTCAGGTGGGTGGCTACAAGTTTACCAAGGTACTTATGGACGGAGGCAGCAGCATCATCATTTTATACTATGAGACTTTCCGGCACATGGGGTTGACAGATAGGAAGCTTCGGCAGTCCAACACAGTTTTTCATGGGGTAGTGCCCGGTAAATCAGCGTATCCAGTTGGCAAGATCGATCTGGAGGTTACTTTTGGAGATGAACATGATTCCAGGTCGGAGACCTTGACCTTTGAAGTGGTAAAGATCAAGAGCCCGTATCACGCTTTGTTTGGGCGACCGGTTTACGCCAAGTTCATGGCAATGCCGTGTTATGTTTATCTACAGCTCAAGATGCCAGGACACAAGGGGACCATTACGGTCCATGGGAGTCGCAAGATTGCGTTGGAGTGCGAGGAAGGTGATGCAGCTTATGCAGAAGCGGTTTGTGCAACTAAGGAGCTGAAGTTTTATAAAGACAATGTTGATCCGGCGGATATGTCTCAAAACGGAAGCTAAAACATTATTTTCAAGGCCATCCAATCACTGTAGTCAGTTCAGCTCCGTTGGGGGATATAATCCAAAAGAGAGAGGCTACTGGTCGGGTTGCAAAGTGGGCCATTGAGCTTAGCCCGCACGGCTTGAAGTATGTGCCCCGTACTGCGATAAAATCCCAAGCATTGGTGGATTTCATTAATGATTGGACAGAGTTGCAAGCACCTGAGGAAAAGCCGGATCACACATATTGGACTATTCACTTTGATGGATCCAGGCAATTGGAGGGCTCGGGGGCTGGAGTCGTGTTAACTTCCCCACGAGGTGATAAGTTTTGTTATGTCCTCCGTTTAATGTTCCCTTGTACTAACAATGCAGCTGAGTATGAAGCTCTCCTCCATGGTCTACGGGTGGCCAAGGAGATGAATTTAAGCCGGATTAAATGCTTTGGTGATTCAGACCTAGTAGCACAACAAGTATCTGGAAAGTGGGATTCCAAAGATCCACTTATGGCAGCATATCGACGAGAAGTAGACACTGTTGCTGGACACTTCAAGGGTTATCAGGTGGATCATATAGACCGGCGAA
Organism: Secale cereale; assembly: GCA_902687465.1. Classification (NCBI taxonomy): domain Eukaryota; kingdom Viridiplantae; phylum Streptophyta; class Magnoliopsida; order Poales; family Poaceae; genus Secale; species Secale cereale. The sequence goes on along the minus strand of LR738710.1, from coordinate 439,727,174 downwards.
AGAATGAAGCGGCTGATGCGTTAAGCCGGCTGGGTTCTCAACGTAAGCCGGTCCCACCCAATACCTTCGTGGATGTATTACACAACCCGTCGGTACAGTTACCTTCAGAAGAGGACTTGGCAGTTCCCGATCCGGAGGCACAATTGGTCGCAACACTTCATGTTATTCCGGATTGGACGCTTCCCTACTTGGCGTACATGAACCGAGGTGAGTTACTGGAGGACGAAGTCTTGGCTAGACAGATAGTCCGGTGATCCAAGTCAATGACTATTGTCAGTGGAGAATTTCATCATCGCAGCGTTTCTGGGGCGTTTCAGTGATGTGTATCGCCAGAGGAGGGCTGTGATATTCTTAAAGATATCCATGACGGAGATTGTGGTCATCATGCTGGTTCAAAATCTTTGGTGGCTAAAGCTTTTTGTCATGGGTTCTACTGGTTGACGGCTCATGCCGACGCAGAGGACTTGGTCAGAAAATGTGATGCTTGCCAGAAATTCTCACGGCGTGCTCATATACCGGCGCAGGAGTTGAGGATGATTCCAATTACTTGGCCGTTTGTGACTTGGGGGCTTGATATGGTTGGGCCCTTCAAGAGATCCCAAGATAAGAAGACCCACCTTTTGGTGGCGGTGGACAAGTTTACTAAATGGGTTGAAGCAGAACCAGTCAGTAAGTGTGACGCAGCAACGGCGGTTCAATTCATCAAAAAGGTGATTTTCCGGTTTGGCTTTCCACACAGCATTATAACTGATAATGGTACCAATCTATCCAAGGGAGCTATGGAGGAGTTCTGTCAACGAGAGCATATCCATCTTGATGTCTCATCAGTAGCTCACCCCCAGTCTAATGGCCAAGCTGAAAGAGCCAATCAAGAGATCTTGAGAGGCATCAAACCCCGGCTTATGGTTCCTTTGCACAGGACACCGGGTTGTTGGGTGGAAGAGTTACCTTCTGTACTTTGTAGCATCAACACTACAACTAACAGATCCACATGTTACACGCCTTTCTTCATGATATATGGAGCTGAGGCGGTCCTCCCTAGTGATATCCATCATGACTCGCCGCGGGTGGCGGCTTATGTCGAAGCGGATAACAAAAAAGCAAGGCAAGATGCATTGGACCGGCTGGATGAAGAACGGGACACGACAACAGCTCGATCGACGATTTATCAGCAAGATCTGCGCCAGTACCACAGTCGCCGGGTTAAAACCAGGACGTTTCAAGAAGGAGATCTGGTGCTCCGGCTCATCCAAGACCAGACAGACATGCACAAGCTATCCCCACCTTGGGAAGGACCCTTTGTGGTCAGCAAGAACCTGCACAACGGATCATACTACCTCATCAACGTTTGAGAACATAAGGACTCACGTAGGGCAGAGGAGGAGACCAGACGACCGTGGAACATCGCTCTTCTTCGACCTTACTACACCTGAGCCATAGGCTCCGCTTTATGTACATATCTTTACAATGTATATATTATGATCAATATAATAAACTGGCGCCCCCGATAAAGCGGGGTATCAGCCGCCTTTTTCATAAGAGTTTGTCACATGGGGGCTTCCGTGTGCAAGGGAGTTCCTATGGCCTCTTAAACCGGCGACCACATCAAGGCCATCATAAGAGCATAGCTCTGGTTGCTTCGGCAATTTCCACATGATGATGAGGGGCAAAAGAGAGTTTTGATGCCTAGCACAACTCAAACATAGGCCCCGACAAGCATTGCTCAAATGCTACATGGGGGCTCTTGATGCAAGACATTAACGAGTTGACAACCCTTGTAGTAAACACGGCTTGGAAGCTTGGTGTATACACCTAAGACCCCGGATTAGCCTGCATGCATCAAGTAAGTAACTTCGTCCAGGTAAACCTGGTACGACCCGTCGAACGTACACACAAGTCAATCTTTACAGACCTTGAACTTGGTAACGTTAAATTGACGGTCATCAAGTGATTACACAAGTCAATCTTTATAGATTTTATGAACTTGGTAGCATTGAACAATGATGATTTGGTTAAGGATTGAGGACCATCTTAACAGGATTTGCAAAATGGTTAATGACAGTAGCCTGGCAGCTCATAAAAAGCCTCGAATTTGGAGCCTGGCAGCTCGTAAAAAGCCTTGAATACATGGTCTTATTTGCCCAAAAATTTTTTTTTTATTTTTTTTTATGTTTTATCAAATCTTTATCTTCAAGGTCATTGGTTTTTAACCAAGTCCATCGATTCAGGGAGTGGATGACTATAAGTTGCCACTACATATGTGTTTACAGAGTTCTAGTCTGGGTTACAAACACCAGTACTACCTACAGCTAAACCGGAGTTCATCATAACCCGGTTCGGTTTTCATGCTGAACCGATAGACAATCAAGGGAGTCATCAGCACTTGCACCTTGGATCATTATTTCTGCCTACTGGATTAAGGTTCATTATAATACACTTAATCACATGTATGATACTTATTTTATATTTTATACAGTTCAAGTTCAAAACTTAGACCATGTGTTTGGGCATTATGACCCGTACGACGATAAAGCGCCAGGACATTTTCAAAGTTGTTTTTATGCAGAAACAGGTAGAATAAACCGTCAAAAGCATTGAAAGCAGGACATATTTAAGAAGTTGCCGATGGAAGCAATCTCACAAAATACAGTATGGGACGAACACAGAGTATTTCAGTTATCCTATTACAAGGCGCTGGAAGGCCCAAAAGAATATCAGTTTTTCTCAAAGTACTGAGACATAAAGTTAAACCGGCGCTGGTTTAAGATTCTGCGTCAGCTCGCCGTGAATATTGAGGATCAGCTTGCTCCAGTTCTTCGGCGGTTTCTTCCAGCTGCTGGAAGTCAATAGTTGTCTAGTCAATCTTGGCCAGAGCTCAGAAATAAACTTCGTCATTTATGAGGTCTGACGGATCAATGTCAGGAGCAAAGGTGTGCTTACGGACGGGCGGAATAAGATTTTCGATATCATAAGCCCGACGCTCTGCCCACACGTTCTCCGCATCATATCCTGGATGATATCTAGATAGATCGGCTTCGTCAGCAAGTTTGCTAGCTAGAGGCCGCATATCCTTGGTTAAGGCACGTAAGTCATCACTGGAAAAGGCTGATCCGTCTTCCTTCATGCTTGGGTAGCCGTTCACCGCCTCCGCCGGATCGAAGTCAGGAACCCAAGCCTTCGCTCGGGTCAAAGCCATCAGAGCACCTGCTCTTGCAGACGACTTCTTCACCTCTACAAGGCGGGCAAGCAGAATGGACAGCTTCTCCAAGGTAACCTGGATTGTGGTAGGAGCCGGTTTGTTGTGCGAGATAGCACTGATAGCCCTCTGAGCACCGGAATATAGCTGCTCCACCAGAGTGTATGGAGCTTTCAATTTCTTCCGCACATCATCGTCAAGATGAGTGATGCGCCTCCCTGCGTTAAAGTTATGAGTTAAACCGGAACGGTACAGGATGGAAAGGATCAGGGGTATATTAACAGTACTTACCAAAGATGGCGGATGTCATGTCATTTATTTGCTGCCTCAATCCGGACAGCTGCTCTGTTACCGGATTAAGAGCAGCCTCTGCGTCACTGGCCTTCTTCTCCGAAGCAGCCTTTTCAGCGTCCCAAACTGACCGCTCTGTTTCAAAATCTTTTTTCAGCTGTTCTATACTTGCTAAGGCAAGTGTAAGTTCGTCCTTGACTTTAAGAGTAGCAGTTTCTTGGAACTTCAAAGTATCCCGGAGCTCAGTCAATTCAGAGTTTCTCCGGTCTAAATCAGTCTGCCAAAATAAAAGCACATTAAGCATTTTCAGTCAAAGTCTCAAGCACATAACAAGTTATGCATTTGACACTTGGGGGCTAATGTATATTTGGAGTGAAAACATGCATTTTTTCAGACAAGTCCCAAGCACATAAACAAGTTATATACTTGGCACTTGGGGGCTAATGTGACATTGTTCTGAATACAAGGAGAAGTCCCGGTTCATCCTAAAGGAAGTAAACCGACCCTTGGGGGCTACGCATGTGCAAAACAAAACTGTCTACTAGATCTAGTAAATTCCCAATTCACCTTAAAAGGCTAAACCAGCACTTGGGGGCTATGAGGGCAGAAGGATAGAGTTACAAGATACAAGGAGAAATGGAGGACAAGACAAAGGAGAAGAAGTTACCTCATAATGCTCCTTCATCAAGTTTACCAATCCAGCTTCATAATCACGGCTGGTATGTAGCCGGTTTAAATATACGGAATGAAGCTCCTGGGCGCTGAGCTGAGCGTAGCTGGACAACTCAGTACTCCACTTGCCCTTGTCCTTGTTGAGAAATTCCTCTTTGGCAGTATGCTTGGTCAAAGCAAGAGGCTCCACAGGAGTAGTAAAGCCGGTCCCAGTGATTTCAACATCGCCAGGTGAAGCGGCCGCTTGCTTGGGGGGACTAGCAGGAGCAGGACTAGCCCGGGCAGGGCTGGCCGGTTCAATATCACGATCCATGGGATCACTCCCCTGATCAACAAAGGCTTCATGATCCATGAGAGGAGGATCATCATGCAGAATCTCAGCATTATCTTCAGAAGGTTCAGCAAGTTCAGGATCTTCTGCCGGTTCAAGAATAGTATTATCAACCGCCGGTTTACTGAGTTTGGCCTTTTTACTAGGCTTGGGTTTACTCTGAAAGTTAGAGATAATGAAGATCAGAAGAGTCAAAAACAAATTTTAAACCGGAAAAAAGCAAAAGGTAGCTTACCCAGGAACAGTCTTGAGGGGAGGAATCTAAGTGGCTGTTGATTCGCCAGAAGAAGAGTGAGGAGTTTCCTGATAATTCGAATCAGACGGATTAAGAGGTTGTCAAATAAGACCTGCTTTGGGGTAAAGAGCAGTTGGAGTGAGTAAAACCTTGGAACAACGCCTCCGAGCCGGAGTGTGCGTTAATCCGGTGGATTCAATCGCATGGCCACTATGGCGAGTGGTGCGGCGAGCTTCATGTTGCTGCTTCTTCAAAAGAAAGTTTGGATCCAAATAAGCATAAGGATGAGAAAATTGAAATTTTCGGACTGTCCGACGAATTTTTTGTGGTGGCAGCGGTTCTAAATCGGAGGAAAGAGAGATTACCTCAACATCGCCCGCTTTACTGCCTTCAGCATGACCCTGGGAACAGTCATTGTTAATAAAAATGCAGACAAAGGAAAGACAAGGAAATCAAAAGAATTAGGTGGTACCTCAGAGGCCGGATCATCCTCTTCCGCATTGGATCCCAACGCGGCAGTGTTCTTCTTATTGTTTCTTTTGACAGCTTGGGTTTTTTGGCGAGCTGCTTCCGCCGGTTTATCTTGGGTCTTCCTTTTCCAGAAAGGGTCATTGTCCTGTTAAAAGAAATAAAGACATTTAAAGACAAGTGTTGCAGATGGATTAAAACAAAACAAAATAACAGAGAGGAGATTCTTACCGATGGTGGTTTGTTGGTCGCACAGAAGGGTGCTAGACCGGTCTGACTGCAAGCTTCTAGAGGTAAATTCAACAGCTTCTTGATGGATTCATTAACCTCGTTTTCTGGTAGCACCATCTCTGTGTGGCGCAAAGGGTCTTTGGGTTTCCCAGTATACTCACACATTAAACCGAAACACCGGCTTAGTGGGAGAACACTCCAAGAAATCCAGCAGCGGACGAAGTCAACCCCTGTCAGACCATTGGCCACAAAGGCCCGGAGCTTTGAAAGCTGAGGGGCATACTGGGCTCGCTCCTGGGCACTTAACCTCTGTGGAAAAGGGTGGTTTTCTGGAAGACGGTGGGAGCGATAACCCGACAACGAATTTTCACCTTCTGGGGAAGTGTCTATGCAGTAGAACCAAGTCTGGTTCCAGTCCTTTGGATGGCTGTGGAGAGTGGCGTGAGGAAAACTAACATCCTTCCTCTTCTGAATAGTCATCCCACCAAGTTCAGTGTTTGGACCATCGTGAAATTCCGTACGACGGTTTAAGTGAAAGAAGTCCCGGAATAGCTCGACTGATGGTTCCTCTTGCAGATAAACTTCACAAAAAACTTGGAAGTTGCAAATGTTTGACATTGAGTTGGGGCCAATGTCTTGTGGATGAAGCTGGAAATTTGCTAACACATCACGGATTTTTTTGACCTGGGAGGGTTGAATCCCCGGGCCAAGTGATCAAAGAAGACAACGATTTCTCCTTCTTTGGGATTTGGAGGACATTCTGATCCGGGAGCCCTCCAGTGAAGGACGTTTTTTGGACCTAAACCGCCAATTGTGGCCATTTTCTCCAAGTCCTCCTGAGTGATCCGGGATTGGACCCAGTTGCAGGAGACGAACTGCTTGGCTTGAGTGGTCATTTTTCGAAGGAAAGGGCTAAAAACACAATGAAGGGCTAGTTTGTAATTCAAGCAAGTTTAAACCGGCATGCTCTATAAAAGTACTGGTCTAATGGCGGTTTAGGCAGGGGCCTAATGGTGTCTATCGGATTAAAATATCTGGAATAGCTATAACAATGGCATCTACCGGATTATAGAGTCTGAAAAGGCTAAAGCGGCAACAAAGGTAAACATGACGCAAATATGAGGTTATGAAAAACAACTTTCGCACAGACAGCAACGAAATACAGATCTACAACATGTTGAAAATTCAGAGATATTCAAGGTTATATACAGCGGATGCGATGAAGATCTTAGCAGATGCAATCTAACTAGTTGTATTGGGAAAGATCAAGCCACGGTGAAGAAGTAGAGTTACTCTTACAGTTATCAACTAGGAGACTTAGATCTACGGCGAGGCTACTGGGCTATGGCGAAGAACTGCGAAGAATAGGGGCTTATCCGCGAGCTCGTATGAGGAAACCCTAAAACCAAGATCTATGAACGGGGAAGAAGAGGATGTACCTGAGGCGACGGGTGCGGAGAAGTGCTGGTGAATCTCTGGAACGATCAGGTTGATGCAGTGGCCGGACTTGACGAGGATGCAGAGCTCGACGAACGGCGGCGGAGCTCGAGCACGAGTGGATGGAGGAAGAAGAAGAGGCGAGGAAAAAAAAGAGATGCTCCTCTGCCCTATTTATAAGCCGAAGGGATAAAACGGCATGCGCGGGAATCGAGGAACCTAAAAAGTGAATATGGATGATACTGTCGCCTCGATCTTCGGAGCAATAATGAATAAAAGATAAAAACAGGTACAAGTATTAAATGTGCAGATGACGTCACAGCAATTTAAAGCGATCTGAAAAGATGATGTCATGCCAGTTTATGAAGCATTTTTGAAGCTGCAGACAGGGAAATTTATACAAGACGTTGAAGATTGACATGAACAGGTTCAAATCAATCTGGGGCCTAATGTTAGGGATATTACTATTAAGTATAAACCGCCCAGTAGGGGCCGGTTTATGCTTGTGGAGATTGTTTCTACTGAAGCCCAGCCAGACGTGGAGTAAGACGCTTTAGTCCAAGAAGCTTAAAGCCCAAGAGGCATTAGGGCCCATGATTTGTAAACCGCCATACGATGTGTAACTTGTGATGTAAGATAGGAAATGATAGAGACCGAGCCGGACACGTTTATGAGCCGGCCTCGGGACCGTGTAAACCGGACCAGGCGCCACCTCTTATATAAAGGGACGACCCGGCGACGGTTCAAGACAGAGGACAACAGATCGAGACACAGGCAAAGCGGATTCGCTCCCTAGTCATCGAAACCCTAGCAATATACACCAAACTAGACGTAGGCTTTTACCTTCATCGAAGGGGCCGAACTAGTATAAAATCCCTGTGTCCTTGCCCGCTTTAACCCCTTTGAGCTAACCCGTAGCGATGGCCTCACGACTAAGTCCTTTTGCTAGGACATCTGCCGTGACAAAACCACGACACTAGGTCATCTTCAGCCCCATGAGGCAATCCACCACACACACTGGACTTGGGTATTACACCGCAAGGTGGCCCAAACCAGTATAATCCTCTGTGTGCCTTGTTCTTTGAGTTCGTCGAGCTTGGTCGTGGAATCGTAGGGTGAGCACGCTGCGGAGAGAGTGTTCTTCGTGCGCGCCCCAGAGTTCGAACCTCTCAAGGGTGTGCGGAACCCGAAATCCGACATTTGGCGTGCCAGGTAGGGGGTGCGTCGAAGTTCCGCCTCTCCGTCCACCTCGCTCTCCATCCGCCAGGCTCCCATGCCAGGCGCCACTTCTCCAACCGGCTCGGTGGGCGCACGCGGCGGCGTTGCGGGCCACCGAGCCTTCACCCCCTCCCTGCGACAGGTGCGGTGGCCACCAAGGTTTAGGCCAGAAATGCCACCTTGTTATGACGGAGCGGCAGATCCGGCTGTTTTCCTCCAGGCCTACGAGGAGGCCGTTTTGGCGGCCGACGGTGACAACAAAGTCATGGCCAGCTGGCTCCCCATGGCCCTCACCGGCATACCACGCGCCTGGTTTCTCAGCCTGCCAGAGTCGTCTGTGGCCTCCTGGGAGGAGCTGCGGTATCTTCATTGCGCGCTTCGCGGTGCCGGTGCCCCACGCTGTTGCAGCCCTTCTCGGCGGCTCTCAGGCGCCGCCCTCAGATCGCCACGTCAAGCAATTCTTCCGCCAAGTGGGCACCACCCGAGCCTCGCGGGGAGTCCCTCCAGGATGGGCGGCACCAGAGGCTGACCTCACCTTCGACTCCAGATACCACCCGGCGATCACCGCAGGTGCAGGCGCGCTCCCGATGCTCTGCACCCCCACCATCTGGAACATGGCGGTAACCAAGACCCTCATCGACGGTGGGGGTGGGCTCAACGTGCCCTCCGCGAAAGCCTTCGGCTTGCTCCATGTGTCGCTCGAACAACTCCGCCCTACCAGGCCGTTCTCCGGGGTCGTCGACGGCTCCACCAGCCCCCTGGGGCAGATCCGGCTTCCTGTCACCTTCGGCACCCGCAACAACTACTGCACCAAGCTTATCGACTTCGACATCGCCCACATCGGCCTCCCGTACAATGCCATTCTCGGGTACCCAGCCCTGGCCAAGTTCATGGCGGCGACTCACCCAGCCTACAACCTCATGAAGATGCCGGGGAGCAATGGCGTCCTCATTGTGGCCGGGGATACCAAGGAGGCCATTGGGGGCCCTCAAGCTTGCCTTCAGGGCCGCGGCGGCAGCGTGCCCGGCCGATGAAGCAGCTCCGGAGGTCGTGGGGGCTGCACCAGCAAAAAAGAAACAACTTTTCTCTCAAGACCGAGCCAAGACGAAGCAAGTGCTGATTGACGAGGATGGGGTGTCAGGGGCCACCTTCACCATAGGCGCCGACCTTCCCCCAGATCAAGAAAAGGCGTTGATCGGCTTTTTGCGCGCGAACAAGAAGGTGTTCGCGTGGGAACCCAAGGACCCGGCGGGAGTCCCAAGAGGGGTGATTGAGCATCACCTAAACGTGTGCCCCCATGTACGCCCAGTAAAGCAGAAGGCCCGACGACAGTCCACTGAGAAGCAGTCCTTCATCGTACAAGAGACTCGCAAGATACAAGAGCTGGTGTGATCCACGAGGTACGGTATCCGGAATGGCTAGTGAACCCGGTAGTTGTGCCCTAGAAAGGTGGGAAGGAGCGCATGTGTGTCGACTTCACCAACCTCAACAAGGCCTGCCCACAAGACCCGTTCCCGCTGCCGCGCACCGATCAGATCGTCGACTCCACCACCGAGTGCGATCTAATGTGTTTCCTGGATGCCTTCTCGGGGTATCATCAAATCAAGATGGCAGTACAATATGTTGAGAAGAAGGCCTTCCTGACCCCGTGCGGGGTATACTGCTACACCTGCATACCGTTCGAGTTGCGCAATGCAGGAGCAACTTTCCAGCGATTGATGCACATCGCCCTAGGAGAGCAGCTCGGGAGGAACGCTCGGGCCTACGTTGATGACATCATGGTAAAATCTCGGGAGGACAAGACCCTGATTGATGATTTGGAAGAGACCTTCGCCAGCCTGCGCAAGGTAGACCTGCGGCTCAACCCGGAAAAGTGTGTGTTCAGTGTCCCGTCAGGCAAGCTGCTAGGTTTCCTGGTGTCGCACAGATGAATTGAAGCTAATCCCGAGAAGGTCAAGGACATAGAGAAGATGAGTCCCCGAAGACCCTCAAAGAGATGCAAAAGTTAGCCGGCTGGATGACGTCGCTCGTGCGTTTCATCTCCAAGCTAGGGGAGCGTGCCCTCCCCTTCTTCAAGCTGATGAAAAGGAAATGCCTGTTCGAATGGACTCCAGAGGCTGACGCTGCTTTTGAAGACCTCAAGAGATACCTCACCAACCCACCAGTAATGGTGGCACCCAAACCTCAAGAGCCCTTGGTGATTTACCTAGCCGCTACACCACACTCCGCCAGCGTGGCATTAGTGGCGATCCGAGAGGAGCGCCATGACAAGACGACACAGCCCCAGGACGATACTCTCAAGGCTCTAGCAAGATTAGCTGTCGACGAGGCTCCACGAGACGGTGTTCCTGAAGCTGTAGTTGCCCCGCATGGCGGCCAAGCTCCTGAGGCCCCCCGCCTCAGGAGGCACCACAACCCTAGGAGAGCTTGGACTCCGCCAACACTTCCACCCTCGTCGAGCACCCGGTGTACTTCGTAAGCACGGTACTCCGTGATGCTCGGGCGCATTACCCCATGCCACAGAAGCTTCTGCTCGCGCTCCTCGTTGCTTCGTGCAAGCTGCGCCACTACTTCCAAGGCCAACCCATCAAGGTCGTATCAGCTTACCCATTGGAGAGGGTGCTGCGGAGCCCCAGTGCCGCGGGAAGGGTTGCCGAATGGAACATCGAGCTACAAGCATTCTAGCTGGAGTTCAGCACCACCAGGGTCGTCAAGGGTGTGCGCTAGCCGACTTTGTGGCAGAGTGGACCGACACCCCAGGGCCCAGAGCAGGTGAGGATCAGTCCCTCTCGCCAGGGAGTGAAGCACCGGACGATTGGGTCATGTACTTTGACGGCGCCTTCGCACATCAAGGTGCGGGGGCTGGCGCCGTGCTCATCTTGCCCACCCAAGACAAGCTCTACTACGCCGTGCAGCTCTGCTTCCAGCACGGCGAGAAGTTCTCCAACAACATCACGGAGTACGAAGGCCTAATTGCCGGCCTGAAGGCTGCTACCGCCTTGGGTGTGAAGCGCCTCACCATCAAGGGCTACTCCCAGCTCCTCGTCAACTTCTCCAACAAGGTGTACGAGCCAAAGGATGAGCACATGGAGGCGTACCTAGCGGAGGTACGCAAAATGGAGAAACAATTCTTGGGCCCGGAGCTGCAGCACGTGCCGCGCGGCATGAACAAGGAGGCCAATGACATCGCTAAGAGGGCATCCAAGTGCCAGTCACACGAGCCCGGCGTCTTCGAGGAGTGCCTCTTCAAGCCCTCAGCAGCCCCTCCGGCTGCGGAGCTGACACCGCCTCAGGAGGAGCTTCCCCCTCCGCAGACCTCGAGAGCTCCTGCCTGCGGTCCGACCTCAGGAGCGCGCATGCTTCTTGCACTCGAGCCTCGGGAGGGGTGCTGGACTAAAGAATTCAAGGCCTACCTGCTACAGGGAACCCTTCCGGAGAAGGAGGAAGACGCGGAGCACGTGGGTCAGCAGGCCACAACCTTCTGCCTTCAGGATGGTGAGTTATACCAAAAATGACGCAACGACGTTTCCTTGCGGTGCATCTCCAGGGAGTAGGGGTGCGAGCTGCTGACTGACATACATGGTGGAGACTGCAGGCATCACTCATCATCGCGCACCCTGGTGGGCAAGGCGTTCCGCAGTGTATTCTACTGGCCAACAACGCTCAGCGATGCGGCCGAGCTAATGAGATCCTGTGAAGCCTGCCAGTTCCATGCCAAGCAGATCCACCAGCCTGCTGTAATGCCCCAGATGTAACACTTTCCCATTATGGCATATATATAAACTTTGGCTTCATCAATTCCTTTCCGGGCTCTTCTTTCATTTCGGGATCTTCGTTTTGTCGTGTGCGTGTGTGCATTTCATCCATGTCATATTGTCATGTGAATTGCATTGCATTGTGTTGTCACTCGCATCCGGTCCCACTCGTCTCTTCCCGTTGTCCGTTTCGAGTTCCGACGCTCTCACACGTGCCCGTGGCATCCCCGAGTCCTTCTTTCGTTTGTGGCCGTGTAACGTTCCCGGGTTGACGCGAGACTTGTCGTGGATGTTGTTTTGGTACGTGTAGGTCGCCTGTCAAGTTTCGTCGCGTTTGGAGTTCGTTTGGTACTCCAAAGGTTAACCTAGTGGGCCAAAAGAACCTCCTCTTTAAGGCCCAAGACCCCCTCCACAACAGCCCACAAACCCAGCACAACCACTCCCATCATCTCGGTCGTCGAATTGTGATCGCGTGGCCTAAAACCGCTCCTCATTTGGAATTTCCTAGCTCCCAGAATCTATAAATTAGTCCACATCCCCGAAATCCCGGTGCAACCCTAATTTTCCTCCCGCTCCGCGCGTCGGACACATCCGCGCAGCCGCCGGACATGTCCGACCCGTGGCCACATCACTCCAACCAACCAGAGGCCGCCACGTCATCCCCGCCGCCACGTGGCGACCTCTCATTGGCCACGCCACCTCACCCCATCTCCACCGCCGCCACCTCACCTGCCGGCCGCCGGAGCCTCGCCGGACCACCGCCGGACTTTCGCCGGACCTCGCCGCTGCCATCGCCGGACCTCGCCGGAGCATCCCCGCCGCGCCGCCGCCTCCTTCGAAGCACGCCGCCGCCTCCTTCGAAGCTCCGCCGCCGCCGCCCTTCTTCAACGCGCGTCACCGGTGCCTCTGACCGCCACCGCCGCGCCGCCCGTCTCCGGCCGCCTCCGGCCATCTCCTCGCCGCTCCGGTCTTCTTCTTCCCTAACTCCGGCAACTTCTCCGGCGAACCTCCGGATCGGGACGAGATCCACCCGTCCTCGATCCAAACGCCCGGATCCCTCCGTCCCGGGTTCATCCCGTCCCGCGTTGACTTTTCGCGGTGGTGATTTTCCACTAAGTCCCAAATCTGTAATGTTTTGTTGCCTCCTTTGCATGCCCGTAACTTTGTGCTCGTAGATCCGTTTTGTGCATATGATATATCAAAATGATCGTGGTGATGTGCTCTACAATTTGTTCCACTGTGCCATGCTTGTTTGAGATCATCTAGATGTCTTAATCTTCATGAGTGCTACTTGATATAAACTGCTGCTACTTGTTATTTTCATGTCATGTTTGAGATGTGATAACTTGGTGCATGTTTATCCAAATGAAGCAAATGATATGTCAAAATGTTCCTTGTGAGATGCTCTACATGTTTGTTGCTGTAGCATACATGTTAGGGTTCATATTGCCATGTTTATCTTGGTTGCAAAAGTGCATGTGGCTGTTAAGTTTTGTAACATGTTATGAGATGCTGATTTGAAGAGCTCGTTGCTATTGATGTGTTTGTCCTCATGTCACATGCCAATATGTTTTAGAATCTCCATCATGTGGTCTTTGCTGTGGTGCAAACCAATTTCCATTATATGCCCTGAGGTGACTTAAACATGCTAGCAAACATGCCATGCCAACTTAACTGTTTTAACACTTTGTGAAATTTTGGCTAAGTTTGGAATCTGTCATATCCTGATGCTATGTTTGCTTGATGCCCTAGGCAAATCCATGTTAGTTTTGGGGTGGCCATTGATCATTCCTTGTTGTCCATGTTATTGTCTATCCATCCATGTCCTCACTTGTTCATATGGGTTGCTGTAGCTTATTTAATTCTTGCTCCCAAGTTGCAATAAAATATAACTGTCAGGTTTTTAACGTCATGATCAAAATGTTGTAGCTTGTTGCTATTGATCCATGCCTCCTATGGAGTTGCTCCAATGGAGTTGTTTGCTGTAGGATATGTGTACTTCATGTCCATGCTTCTTGTCACCATGTTTGAGTGCTGTAGAGTATATATTTCTTGCTCCAAAGTTGCCATGTGGCTGTTAATTTCAGCTTTGCATTGAATCTTGTTTCGTGTGTATGTGTTAAACCGTTGCTCCGTTTTGAGAGTGCCCTATATGAAACTTGTGTGATTTTGCATGTAGAATCATAATATAATCTTGTTTACTTGTTTGGAGTGAGTTTGCTTGATGTTTGGGTGCATCTTGCACCGTTGCCATGCTTGTCTTGTTTTGCTCATATCTTCTAGACCGTAGCTCCGATTTAAACAAACTTTATATGAAACTTGACTAGAATTTCGTGTAGATCATCATGGTGCATGTTAACTTGCTGTTTAACAACTTTAACTTAAGGTTTGTTCAGATCTGGACTATTTTCAACATATGCATATGAGGACTTACCGGATTCGCTATATGTGGATTCCGGCCTCATTTAATCTTGTTGTCTTGTGTTGTTCTTGTGTGCTTCCTACCTTGACATGTATTGCATCATACATGCATCATACGTGCATCATGTTGATTGTGCATTGCATTTTGTTTGATTATCGTGCCTCGTTGTGTTCTTGTGTTGAGTAGAGCCGGAAGCCGAGACCGAGATCGCGAACGAGGTTACTACCGAGGTTGAGTACGAGGAGCTGTCTTACGATCCCATCAACGACTCGACAGGCAAGATGACCTAACCCAGATATCAATACTATCTTTGCCTATTGCTAGAAGTCTCGCTCTTTAGCTTATTGCCTCGATGCCCATGTTTGTTTGTCAGCCTCCTATTGTAACCATGAATCTGTCTAACCACCCAACCTGGCAAACCTTTGTTTGGCTACATAAGCTTCACTCAGCCCCTCTTATAGCATTGCTAGTTGCAGGAGAAGATTTGAAGATTCTTGCTTCATGTTGAAGTTATTGTTGGGATATCACACTATATAAACTCTTAAACTAAATCATCTATATATTGGTAATGGGTGGAAGGCTAAGCCTCTTGCTTGGTGATTTGTTCCACTCATGCCACCCTAGGAACCGTATAAACAGGTGTTATGTTCCTTGATTATGCGTTCCTAACACGGTTGGGGTTATGGGACCCCCTCGATAACCCGCTTAGCACTAAACCTTTTCCAGCAAGGCCCAACATTGGTACTCCATTTGCCTAACAACTAAAAACTTGCCGAGGGAGTAATTAACCCGAGGATTAATTAATCAACCCCCTGGGCCAGTGCTCGATTTGATTGTTGGTCCAAACTAGAGCCACTTGCGGTGCCACCCAGTTCGCTGGGGTCTTCGGTTGCTGTACGTACTGCTCATCCGGTCGTGGCCTGAGACTAGATACGCGCGGCTACTATCAGGGTGTCGACACGCCGGGAGGTCTTGCTGGATTAGTTTTACCTATGTCGGTATATCTTGAGCACGGGATTCCGAGAATACTCGGGCCTTCCCACCTTGGAGTTGCGACTCCGCGGATCGTGAGCTTGTAATGGGCTAAGTTGGGACACCCCTGCAGGGTTTTGAACTTTCGAAAGTCGTGCCCGCGGTTATGTGGCAGATGGGAATTTGTTAATATCCAGTTGTAGAAAACTTGACACCATGTTCAGAACACACTACCAGCGTGAGTAACCGTGACGATCATTTTCCGAAAGGGGTTCGGGAAGTGAACACGTTGGGGTTATGATTGACGTGCTTAGATAGGATCACTTCGTGATCACTTTGACGCTCGTGGCACTTCTCTTCTCGCTCTAAACACGTAAGCTAGTGCTAGTGCAGCTGCAACCTTTTATCTTTCTTCAGCCTTGTTCCACACCCAAGGCTTAGATAGTTTTGCTACCCGGTAACGGGATTGCTGAGTCCTCCGTGGCTCACAGTTTCTACACCACACCAGATGCAGGTACCATGGTGAACTACTCAGGTGACGGCACAGAGCTGTACTGGGAGTACGATGAAGAACGTAGTCGATACTATGTGCACTATCCTGATGATCAGTAGTGGTTTCTACTAGGGGAGATTCAGACCTTGTGGCTTTATGTATTTGGTATCTTTCATTTGGATCTTCACCCGTAGTCGGGTTGTGATGTTATTTGGATGATGTTTTGTTTATGTAATGTATTGTGTGACGTGGCGAGTGTAAGCCAACTATCCTTTTGCAATTTCATCCCTATTTTTACACGAGTCGTGCAAAGATAGCAAACTTGAGATCATTCCAGAATGGGCTTATACCTTTAAGTCGTGCCTCGACACGTAGGAGGTATAGTCCCATCCTGGGCATTACACCTGCTCAGGGCCTTCAGATTATCCCGCTCTCGTGGCCGTTCACGGTCTAGGGGCTGGACATTTTGGTACCATTCCCTTGGGCGCCCGGGGGCTACCACTATCTCTATGTCGCCATCGACAAGTTCACCAAGTGGGCGGAGGTGGAGCCAGTGCGCACCATCCCCACCGGCTCGGCGGTCAAGTTCATCAAGGGCCTCGTGAGTTGGTTTGGGGTCCCTAATCGCATCATCACCGACAACGGCTCACAGCTCACTAGCAATCTCTTCAAAACATATAGTGCTAACCTTGGAATGCAGATAAGCTACGCCTCAGTGGCACACTCCAGAAGCAACGGTCAAGCTGAGTGCGCCAACACGAAGGTCTTGAGAGGCCTCAAGACGAGGACCTTCAAGAAGAAGCTCGAGGATTGCGGCAGGGGCTGGCATGATGAGCTCCAGTCCATGATGTGGTCCATCCGCACCACCGCCACCAAGCCAACGGGCGAGACCCCGTTCTTCCTCGTCTACGGAGCCGAAGCAGCTCTCCCTCACGAGGTCAAACATCGCTCCGCACGGGTCTTGGCGTTCAATGAAGCACGCTTGGACGCCATGCGGGGGATGGATCTCGTGCTGGGGGAGGAACGCCACCGTCAACCCTCGCTCCGGGCGGCAAGGTACCAGCAGGCGCTGCTGCGGTACCACTGCTGCAGCATCAGCTCCAGGATGCTTGAGGTGTGCGATCTTGTCCCGAGGTGGGTGCTCTCTAGGGAAGGGCTGCACAAGCTCTCACCCATGTGGGACGGCCCGTTTAGGATTTCCCACGTCCCCAGGCCTGGCGCCGTGCGTCTGGAGACGGGGGACGACATCCACATCCAGAACGCCTAGAACATCCAGCACCTCCGGAAGTTCTACCCATGAAGCAAGGCCCAGTGCATGTGAAGGTCTCCGCCCGTGACACTCTCACGTAATAATGAGTGGGGTTGTACATGCCCCGGAGTCTCCGGAGTGCCACCCTCGGGCCTCGGGGGCTCCCTCCCACGTCCTAGTGGTAGCACTTAGCTCCGCGCTGGTGAGAAGACTAGACTAGGTGCCGGACGCGGGTGTTCATTTGCTTTTTGTATCTGGTTGCAATCTTTTAATGAATTTGGAGTTCTGGTGTTTCTCGATTGCTTAGTTGAGTTTTCCCTCTTCTACTTTACTCGCACCCTTTTTCTTGCCTCAAGGAGGACAATAGTTGCTTGACGTTCTCCCTCATGTGCCTCGCGCGGGGGCTAGGTGTAACGCCCCGGACACACCCGCCGGTGGTCGTTACTCCTGGCGGGATCTAGACTGGCCTCACATATCAATACTAGTCTTTTCTGCGCACTTTGTCCTCACTCGTGTGCACCCGGGAGCAACTTCCCGGTCGGTCTGCTCAGCTTGGAGTAGTTTCAGGATGGGTGACCGACCGGGAAGTTGCTCCCGGGTGCGCACGAGTGAGGACAAAGTGCGCAGAAAAGACTAGTATTGATATGTGAGGCCAGTCTAGATCCCGCCAGGAGTAACAACCACCGGCGGGTGTGTCCGCGGCGTTACACTAGGTAGGTGTGTACGTGTTCACGCGCTGGCCAGCCCACGCCGCGGGCACACCTCGCCAAAGCCCTGTTGCCCCAGAGCTTCGGCTTCCCTAATCTTCGCGAGGCACCCTCGAATGAGCTCGTGATTGGTGCACCCCCTTAAGTCCGTGCCCCCTGGGTACCGCGATGCGGTGCATTAAGCCATGATTATCCCATGCCTGAGGGCTCGCGCAAGGAGGCACAGGGTACCCGGCGGATTCCCTAACTAATTTTGTAGATGCCCCCCCCCCAAGGCGAGCGGCTCCTGAGTCGACAGCAAAGAGGCCACCCTCAAGCATATCAATCTAAGTTATCCCTCCACACTCACGAGGAGCATGAATATCATAACATAGCACAAGAGCAATAAACATAGCATAAGGGCACACGCGTCACAGTTCATTACACGCCCCAGGGGGGCTATCTACCTTTTTTTGGAAATGCAGGTTGAAAGGAAAAGCTAAACAAAAGCGGGCCGCATAGCCGCAACAGCTCTCAAGACCCGGCTCCAAGGGCCCCCCGGACTCAGCTCGGTCTGAGCCCTCCCCGCGCTTCACGGCCGCGTGGCGACGGGACGACCCGTCACCGTCCTCGAAGCGAGCCCGGCGGCGAGATGGTTGGTCATAGCCGCCACTGCTGGTGCTCTCGCTGGCAGAGGAGCCGCCGCCGCTGGATGAGCCACGACTGTCGCCAGGGGCAAGTCCCCCCTTCAGCGTCGTCACGACCGTCTCCAAGGCCGAGCCCGTCGTCGCCGTTGCTGTCTTCGAGGCAGCACCCTGCGCGGCGACCGTCTGCCCCAAACACCCTCATGAAGAGGGTCACGGTGCCATCATACTTGAAGTGGAGGGTGCATCGCCTGCCCAAAAGCCGCGCGCGCGGGCGTATGTCTACCAACCACCGGCCAAGGCCACGTTGCCCGCAACAGAGACCTCCGTCGTGACCCACGAGGCCTTGTTGTAGCAGCCATTGGCATGCAACCAGGGGCCGTCAAGACCCTCGGCCGACAGCTCGCGGGCGAAGGAGCACAACAATTGGAGCCAGGCGCCGATCGGGCTCTCCGACCACACGAGATACTCCGGGAGCACCTCCGACGAATGGAAGCCTGGCCGGGGAGGCCGGGCAACCACGGCGCGCCTTTCTGTGGCAGGGGGGCTGCCGTGACGAGGGCGGCCTCTGCCGCGAGAAGAGGTGCCGTCGCGGCCGCCCAGGACGGCGTCGGCCCCAGAGGGAGTGCGCCCACGACCCCGAAGCACCGCTGCAGGGGTAGAGACATACTTACGGGGGCGGCCCCGCCCCCTCTTGAGCGGCGGCAAGTCAGATCCCTCATGGCGAGCTTTCCCCTTATCCGCGGTGGAGAACCTCTTCGTTGGTGCCATGGAGGCTCCAACGAAAAGGAAAAGAAGGAAGGAAGAAGAAAGGGACAGGCTGCAAGAAGAAGGAGATGAGCAACGGGGGCTTCGCCCCTCCTCATTTATATCCAGGAGGAGGCCAACCGCCGGCCTCCATGATCGCACGTAATGATGGTTTTTCTATGCATGCAGCAGGGTCTCGTCAAGTCGGGCAGTTGCCGAGGTAGGGTGGGGAAGCGGAGACGCCCACTTCCAATCAGTCGCTACGCGTCGACCAAGCCCGCAGGCGATTGAGGCCCACGGCGCTCCGCACTTGCCCCTTGGCTTCGCATCGAAGCCAAGTTCGAGCGCACCTTGGGCCCGGGGGCTACTGTCGGCGTTCTGGGAACGGGGGTACCCAGACTTGCCTGCCTGTGGCCCGCGACACGGCTCCATCGCGGCCTGGTACAGCCCAGCTTCAGCAAACGCAACTCAAGACCCTCGCGAGGGGCCAAGCCTCGTGAGGCGGACGACGACAAGTCCTCCCTGGGGGCATCCTCTCTAGGCTGGCTCCTGAGGAGCGGATATATCTATGCAAGGCGAACCTCGCGAGGTTCACGTGACGTGAGCCATGACGTCCAAGGCCATGCGGGCGCCAGCGGGCGCAGTGTACCAGTTTCCCCTTTGGTGCTAAGGGGGCAAGTGCAGGCGCAGAATCCCAAGGAATCAAGCAAATGTTTCCATATCGGTGCAACAAGACCAAGGACCGTCAGGACGACAAAATGGAGGTCATCGTGTAGCCCGGCGCGGCGTCACCACCAGAGCCTTTGGCAGGCGAAGACCACTTTTGTCAGAATAACGTGTACTAGCTGTTCCCCTTCAAATTTGGCCGTTGTGGGATCCCTTCCTGCCGATATTTGGGAAGAGGACCAATGCCACTATAAATAGGACTTAGCCACCACCATAGAGGGGGATCTGATCCCTTGGGCTCATCTGATTAGGGAGAGACCCATTCCACCCCTCATACATCACAAGCTCATCCGAGCCCAAGAACACCTCTCCTTCGGAGGCTGTTCATCCATTGTACTAGTTCATCCTCAGCCCCACGAGGCAATCCACCACACACACTGGGGTAGGGTATTACACCGCAAGGTGGCCCGAACCAGTATAATCCTCTGTGTCCCTTGTTCTTTGAGTTTGTCGAGCTAGGTCATGGAATCATAGGGCGAGCGTGCCGGGGAGAGAGTGTTCTTCGTGCGCACCCCAGAGTTTGAACCTCTCAAGGGTTTGTGGAACCCGAAATCCGACATTTACCTATAGATATACCCATACCCTGCCCATTCATACTAACATGTGAACCTTACCCATGCTTCACAAGTGTGCATGTGTTAAAGTTGTGTTGTGAGATTGTGAACCTATGTTAAAGTTGTCACCAACTGTCAATTTGAATTGAGATAATTGTCATGTCCTCATCTCTCTGTTATTTAGTTGAGATCAGTGTTGTTTGTCAAATATTCTATAGATGAATGTAAAATTACAAATAACTTGTCTACTATTTGATCTACCCGTTGGTACCCAATGGGTATGGGTATCCGTCGGGTATCGGTACAGGTAAAGTTTCATACCCGTGGGTACGGGTATGGGTAGAATTTTGTACCCATTGATTAGGCGGGTATGGGTATAGTATTGCTCTACCCGCCCCATACCCTACCCATTGCCATCCTTACTCCAAGAAAATATCTGAACTCTTGGCACCATTTGTTTAGCCTCCCAAACCTGGTTAAGAAGGAAAATGACCTGCATGGGAACAATTTTTGGCCTTTGCCTTGGTGGAAGCTGAAGGTCATTGAAGGAGTGCTTATAAGTACTTTTGGAAGAGAATTCACCTGCAGGAGTTAGTTTCCAAACTAAAGTATCCTCATCATTTGCATTAATAATAGGGGTTTGTAGAATGGTATTAGCCGTTTCAGGACTGAATAGATAATTAATCAGATTTGTGTTCCAATTCTTTTGATGTGGGATCCAACGATCTTTAACTTGAGTAGGGTAGGCAAAAGGTTGTTGTTGTATAATAAGATTATCATAAATAGTTTCCCAACCCTCAAACCATTGTGAACTCCAAATAGAATTACTGCCATCAACAATTTGGCATATTACAGCTGAGATTAGAAGAGGCTTTACATTTACAATCTAGACCAAAAGTCATATTTAGGTTTGTTCGGCTTGGCTCTCCAAATGGATGTATCATGATGATACTTTGCCTTGAGAATCTGTGCGAGCTGACATTGCGGTTCTTTCGCCAATCTCCATGCCATTAAGAGGACAGGCCCTTGGTTCGTTGCCTGCAAATTCCTAACACCAAGACCACCAATCTTTTTTCTCATATATATGTCAGCCGATGCCCTAAGCCACAAGCTTTTAGTAGTCCGATCATCTTGAATACCCGTCCACCAAAAGTTCCTTATGATAGCCATGAATTTTGAGAGGAACTATTTTGAAAAAAAGGATGTTGAACATGTAGTAGACTGGAATGGAAGAGAATGCATATTTTATGATTAGGTCATCTGCAAACATCAAAGCGTGAATAGGAGGGCACTTTGGGCCAAGTGAAATACGTGTGAGGTGTTTAGCTTGCAAGGCATCCTGTAACATGAGAAATAGCTCATTTACTACAAGACAAAAATATACGACGATAAAGGACATACCTGTCTAATTCCTCTGGTACTATTGAATTTTGCAAATGACTGTCCATTAATGATCACAGAGAACATTGACGAGGAAATGCATGCACACACAAGGATTATGAAATGACCATGAAGACATTTTTGAGTAAGAGTCGAGACAATGAAGTGCCACTCTATTTTATCAAGAGCTTTGGCAAGGTCAACTTTCAGCATAAAATCAAGGCTTTTTGCAACAAGTAAGAGAGAAAGAGTGGGCAATTTCTTGAGCAACAATAACATTATTACTAATGCGTCTACCTTCAATAAAAGCTTGTTGGAAGGGGTCAATGTAATCATGCAAATGTTCTTTCAACCTATTGGCTAAAGATTTAGCAATGATTTTGTAAGCCACATTACGCAAGCTTATTGGTCTAAATCAGAAGGCGGATGGGAAGCAAGCTTCTTAGGAATGAGGGAAATGTGAGTATCATTGAGATGAGGTGGAATAATACATATGGCGCAAAATTTTCTTACCAAATCGGTCAAGTCATCACCTATCCAACTCCAAGCTGAATGGTAGAAGCCCACATTGAATCCAGCAGGTCCAGGAGAGGCATTCTTATTCATGTCTTTGAGAATTTCCTTTATCTCATGTTTGTCAAGGATCGAGTTGGTGAAGTTATTTGTGTCTTGCGGTAATGTTGTGTCTAAGTTGGGCCTACCATTATTAGTAGAGAGGAGAAAAAAATAGTCCTAAAATAATTAACAAACTCCTTTGCAATATCATGTGGATCAAACAGATTATTTGCATTAGTGTCCTTAATAGAAACTATACGATTTCTACGCTTACGCTTTTGAACAACATTGTGAAAGAGGGATGTATTTCTGTCACATTTCGTTGCCCAATGTTTATTTTTCATGTTGCTTATAATATTCGGTAAACTTGGTCAAATTATATTCATATTTTTCCACTAGCCTTGCCTGAAGGAAGTGGTCTTAGAGTTGCACTGGCTTCATTTGAATCTCATTGAGCTGATCCTGAATAGTTTCAAGCTGCTGTTGGAAAGGTTTTTTCTATTTACACCACCTCTTTAAAGTTCCTGCAAGGTTAGTGGTTCTAGCATGGAACAGTTTATTAACCGACAAGGACCAACCATTTTTTGCAATTCCTTGAAAGTTTTCCTCAAATGCCCACCAGCTTTCAAATTTAAAATGAAGTTTGGGTCTAGGAAACTGAGATTAAGTGGAAATCAGTATAGGTGCATGATCACTCAGCGAATGAATAATTGGTAAATTAAATACATTAGTATTAGGTAACAAAAGACACCATTCTGCATTCGCAAGATAACGAGCAAGTATTTCAAAGATAGGACTGGAGGAGAAACGCTTACTTGTCCAAGTGTAAGCTGACCCACTAAACCCCAAGTCAAATAGACCATATTGCTTGACATAGGAATTGATAGCATGCATACGACACTTATTAACATTAATATAAGTGGTATCCGTATCACACATGATATTGTTCAGGTCCCCTAAATAAACTCTTGGATTCCCTAAGTTATCATTTACAAAACTGAGAATATGATCCCAAATAATGCCAGTGCTGCGATGATGGGGATCTCCATAAACACAAGCGAGCGCAAATTCCACATTAGTAGTTTTATTGATAACTAGGGCTAAAATCATACGGTGGCTGGAGAACTCTATAGAGACACAAACTCATCAGACCAAAGCATCCAAAGCCCACCAAAACGACCATTGGACAGAACCACAAAGCTATCAAAAGTGTTAAACCACGAGTTAAGTTGTGAAGAATTTCACCTCGATGTTCTGATCTCCGATACAAAGGTTACCTGTGCACCTGTGAAATTCATCAACTTGGCTAGGTACTCCAACTTAATGGAGCTGCCGAGGTCCTTGCTCATGCTTCAGCAGTTTCAGCCATCAAGTTTAATGTGGTCGTGCTTGAACACCAATGTGTGCAACTAAGGAAGGGGCTACGCCATCAGTAGCACGAACTGCAGGTCGCCCTGCTCCTTCATGGACAACAATGGATGGATTCCCATATCTGAAGTGAAATCCTTCTTCTGTCCTAGAAGAAAGGCTGACCTGTATATGAAATTCGTCGAGGAAAGTGGCAGATTCGGGTGAGATGTAGAGAGGTTGGTTGATGGAATGGAAAATTTGGATCATGGCTTAGAGGGGGAAAAGGTGTATCGCATGAGATAGGAGCAGATCAAGAGGGATACCGGGGATTTAGAAAGGAGGAGAATTAACGAGAGGTTGGATTGGGGAAGAATTTGTCGGGGAGGATTAGAAGAGGGAGAGAACGACATTTCGCCAGTCTATGACATGTCGCCAAATGTCGTACGACAGCCCTCAAGGGCTCTACAAGTCGCACACTTGGAACTCTACTCAGAAGAAACACGCCTAGCTAGTTAGGCTCCGCTCACAACAACAAATGGACTAACTGGATCCATTTACTTAGTAGGTTGATGTAGATAAATCTAACTAAGACACCACGTACGTTCCGATAGAGGTTGACTAGTACCGGTGTCTTCACCGTGAAGTCTATGTATGCGGGTCTCATGAATATATGCCTATTTTTTCTAAGAAAACATATTTGGAAAACAAAAATCCCTTCTAAAATCAAAGTTTTCATGTGGTTTTTGCAGAGGGAGGTAGTTCTTACCAAATATAATCTTTCAAAACCTAATTGGCAGGGTAGCACAAAATGTTGTTTATTAGGAGGAAACGATTCATCATTTATTCCTATCATGCTCATTCTCTAAATTGACTTGGCATACTATTCATGGTATGTTCAATTTACCATTTCTTGCTCTCCCGTAAGAGTGGTTGGGTAACCCCCAAGTGTAAGTATTTCTCTCAGCAGAGAACAAAGGTTTATTAAATTAGAAGGAGTTCTTGCAGCGAACAAAGTCACTTGTGCCTACACACAAGACACACCACAAATTTGTCCCCAACACGTCAATAAGGTTGTCAAGCTTCTCGTCCTGCTAGTTACGAGGTTAAATTGCACGGGATAATGATAGTTGTTAGAAAGGTAAAATGCTACAACAAAGAATAGTAATTGTAATGAAGATTTTAGTAATAGAGAATAGACCGAAGGGCATATGTTCACTAGTGACATCTCTCATAAGCATAGCAAAGTAGTGTGGTAAACAATTTATCGTTGGGAAGTGATTAAATCGCATTATTTATAATTATGACTATGATGTTTTATGGTATAATCTCATATAGGAATTTGTTGTATGTAGACCCTTATCCAACAACATCTACAACTAATACTCCACCCCAAGACCGCTATCCAACATGCATCTTGAAGTGTTAAATTCATGATAAACAGAGCATTGCAATAAGTAATATGACATAATGTAGACATTAAAATATCAAGCAATATGATAAGAAACCATCATTTTATACTTAGTTGCAACAATACAATACATGTCATGTCCCTTTGTGTCAGTGGGATATAGACCACCGCATGATTAGAACCCGCTACAATGCACCACTCCCTCTGAAAAAATACCCATCAAACTTGGCCATAGATGATAGATAGATTATTGAGTATACAAAGCTATTCGATTATACAACAACTAAACCTCAAAAGATTCAATTGAATTTAGTGAACAATATGATTACAAAGTGGAAATTCATCATATCTTAACAAAGACACCACCGATTACACCGAATTGATCCCGATCATGTGAGGCAGCTCACAGGAACTTGGTATTGAAGATCAAGGAGAGAGTGAGCCATCTAGCTACTGCTATGGATCCTAAGGTCCTAAGGCAGGGTGCTTGAACATACCTCCAGATTGGATCTCCTCGGAACAGAAACTTGTGGCGGTGGAAAACTTCAGGAAAAAAAATCTTATGAAGGGTTTCGCGAAATATGCAATATATAGGCGAAAGAATGAGTGTATGGCGATGCTTGTGGGGCCCACACGGACATGGGGCACGACCTAGGCCCTCGCCATGCCACCAAGACGTGTGGAGGCCCAGGGCCCCCTCCCTTTCATGCTTTCGGGAACCTCCGTGCCTTGAAAAAAATCGTATTAAATCCTCAAGTCTTTTTACCTCCATAGATATTGATTTTATGTAAAGTAAAAAACATACAGAAAACAACAATTTACACTACGCCTTAATTAATAGGTTAGTCCAAAAAATGCTATAAAAGTATATGAATGTGATATTATAATAGCAAACAATAAAAAAGTATAAGTACATTTGAGACATATCTACATCCCCTGGCTTAATCCTACTCGTCCTCGAGTAGGTAGATGGTAAAACAAATATATATTTTGATGTGAATTGCTACCTAGCATAATCTTAATCATTTGATGTAATCTGTTGTGAACTCATGATAAAAGTGATTCAATGCAATAATTTATAATTGGTAACAAGCAACATACAAATGTTGAAATAAAACCTCTCTTGCTTTTTATGGTTCAATGTTTTCATGTAATACCAATCAATATTCGTATGTATCAAATTCATTGTTTCCATCACTCAAGGATTTATCATATTCAAACATCTTATCATAACACTACCCAGAGTGTCGGTAAAATAACTGAATCCATACATGACCCCACCTTTTCACAACACTTTGCTAAACGCAAACCAACAAACCTTGGTCTACACACTTAGATGGCAAACATAATGACGATGGAGGTTTTACAAGAAGAAAGTACTAATAATGTCTCACACTAATGCAGTTGACCGTTAGGCAATGGAGAGACTTTACAATCAATATTAGTAGGAGGCGTAGGGATTGCCATGCAACAAATGCACTAGAACTATAAGTGTGTGAAATCTCTCCAGATGAACTAAGTGGGTTCGCATCCAACTTGATTTCTCAAAACCTTGACCTAAGAAAGCTCATCATCGGAATACACAAGCCAAGTTCTATAATGTAAAATATCCCACTAGTATGAAAATGAAATATATGAAAAATCTCTATATGAAGTACATGGTGCTACTCTGAAGCACAAGTGTGGATAAAGGATAGTAGTGTGTCCCCTCTCTCTTTCCTTGTGTGCTGTTTTTTGCCTATTTTACTTGGGCTCTTTTTTGCACTTTTATTCCTCACAGGTAGAGGCACACTCTAGATGTCATCACACTTTTATTTACCCATAACTCAAAAAATGATGACAACAAATGAATGCATTTGGCAGTGTACTAGGATGTACAATGATCTAGCGTAACATGTAAATAATGATAAAATGGTGGCATTGCCACAAATGTCATGTTAGCTCTATATGATCATGCAAAGAAAATAACAATAATGAACTCAAATAATGTAATGTAACAATGGAATTTGCGTGGCAATATGTCTCGGAATGGCTATGGAAATGCCATGATAGGTAGGTATGGTGGTTGTTTCGGGGAGATAGGTATTTTATGTGTAGGTGAACAAAAGGTAGTTCTATCACGGGGTTTGGATGTATCGATTTAGGATGCACTTAGTCTTGATGTGGGAGTGGGCAATGCACGGTACCAACAAGGCTAGAAAAATATGGATAGGTGGAAGTGCATAAGAAGACCACAACTCATAACCTCAAACACCCCACTAATACTTTATAGTCTATATCGGGTTTACCATAAGTCTGATTACTCCAAGGGGTGACTTTGATGAACCGAAGCTCGCTAGGCTTCCTGGTGTGCCATATTCTTTTAACAGAAGTTGTGTCCAAACCTATGTAGAACCGAGGGACGCATTGATCACGACTCCAATCATCCAACATCCAAAGTGGGATAAACCCTTTGAAATAATGTGTGACACTAGCAATTATGCTATCGGAGTTGTCGTAGTACAGCGGGATGATACAAAACTTGTTGATGTCTTCTATGCTAGTACGAGTTTGGATGAAGATCAAAGACTATTAGTCACAACTGAGAAATAATTACTTGCCATTGTATTTGCATGTGATTAATTTAGGCTTTTTACTCTAAAGTAGTAGGTCACATGAATCATCGTGCCTTACATTATCTTCTTACAAAGAAGGACACTAAGCCCTGCTTGATTTGATGGATATTGTTGCTCCAAGAGTTTGACCTACAAATAGTAGACCGTAGAGGAAAACACAACCCGATGGCAGATCATCTATCGCACATAGAAAGGATACCTTATTACCCTGTTCCAATAGACGAGTCATTTCCAGATGAGAATTTGGCTATAATTAAAAAATAGAACCTTGGTTTGCAGATTATGCTAACTTTCTTGTAGGAAAGTATATGGCACCTGATATGAATTATCATTAGAGTAAGATGTTTTTCAGTGAGTTGAAATACTATTTCTAGGATGATCCTTTTTGATGGAAATATGCCCTAGAGGGAATAATAAAGTTGTCATTATTTTATATTTCATTATTCATGATAAAGGTTTATTATTCATGCTATAATTGTATTGATTGGAAACCTAAATACATGTGTGAATACATAAACAAATACCGCGTCCCTAGTAAGCCTCTACAAGACTAGCTCGTTAATCAAAGATGGTTAAGGTTTCATAACCATGGACATGAGCTTTCATTTGATAACGGGATCACATCATTATGAGAATTATGTGATGGACAAGACCCATCCGTTAGCTTAACATTTGATCATATAGTTTATTGCTACTACTTTCATGTATGTCAAATACATATTCCTTTGACTATGGGATCATGCAACTCCCGAATACCGGAGGAATACCTTGTGTGCTATCAAACTTCACAACGTAATTGGGTGATTATAAAGATGTTCTACAGGTATCTCCGAAGGTGTTCTGTCGGGTTGGCGTGAATCAAGATTAGGATTTGTCACTCCGAGTATCGGAGAGGTATCTCTGGGCCCTCTCGATAATGCACATCATAATAAGCCTTGCAAGCAAATGACTAATGAGTTAGTCATGAGATGATGTATTACAGAACGAGTAAAGAGACTTGCCGGTAACTAGATTGAACTAGGTATAGAGATACCGATGATTGAATCTCGAGCAAGTAACATACCAACGGACAAAGGGAATTGCGTATGTTGTCATAACGGTTTGACCGATAAACAGATTCATAGAATATGTAGGAGCCAATAAGGGCATCCAGGTTCCGCTATTGGTTAATGACCGGAGAGGTGTCTAGGTCATGTCTACATAGTTCTCGAACTCGTAGGGTCTGCACGCTTAACGTTCATTGACTATATAGTATTATATGAGTTATGTGATTTGGTGACCGAATGTTGTTCGAAGTCCCGGATGATATCATGGACATGACAAGGTGTCAGGCCCAAGATGCGATTCTATCCCGATTACGTGACACTTACGTGATTGGGGCACAACCGCATTTCGGGCGCTTAGCAAGATGGATATCATTACATCGAACCATTACATAAATACATGGGGGATACAACAATTCACATGAATACAACAACATCAACACAAGGCATCCGACTATGGATGCAAACATAAAAAGCACAATGACATCCATCTGCTATCCCAGGCCGCCGACCAGGAGCCTAGCCCAAGACTGAAGAAGAAGAAGAAAGAACTCCAACACAAAGAACATCGCTCTCACGTCGAGTCATCGGAAACCTGCACCTGCAACTAGTGTTGTAGTAACTGTGAGCCACGAGGACTCAGCAATCCCATAACCATGGTAACAAGACTAGCAAAGCTTAATGGGTAGGAAGAGGTAAAGTGGTGAGGTTGCAGCAGTGGCTAAGCAAATATATGGTGGCTAACTTACGAGTACAAGAATAAGATGAGCATCTACGCAAACGGTCGCAAACTAGTAATGATCGCTAAAGATCCTGAACTACCTACGAGTCAAACATAACCCCACCGTGTTCTCTTCTCAACATGAAAAGAGACAGTCACGGTTACTCACATAGTTGTGTGTTTTACTTCGGATCCTCTATCAAGTTTTCTACAACCGACATTAACAAATTCCAATATGCCACATAACCACGGGCACGGCTTTCGAAAGATCATAACCCTGCAGGGGTGTCCCAACTTAGCCCATCACAAGCTCTCACGATCAGTAGAAGTAATAATAATATTACCCCTTATCTTAGGGAAGGCCCGATCAGACTTGGAATTCCTGGTGCACAAGACATTTCGACAATGGTAAAACAAGTCCAGCAAGACCTCCCGGTGTGCCGGCACCCTGATAGTAGCCGCGCGTATCTTGTCTCAGGCCATGACCGGATGGGCGATTCTACAGGTTATACCAGATACCTCGAGTTTCCCCGTGGCGGCCCCGCAGAACCCCCGTTTGGGACCAACAGCATCAGCACTGGCCCCCCTGTTATGTAGAAAGATTCCTCGGGGACGCGACCCCCTATGCAATTTAATTAATTAATTATGTTGTTATTATGAGGCAAATTAAAACCAATGTTGGGCCTTGCTGGAGGAGTTTTATTCAAAGACGAACTGTCAAGGGGTCCCCATATACCCAACCGTGTAAGGAACGCAAAATCAAGGAACATAATGCCGGTTTATCGGCTCCTAAGATGGCAAGAGTGGAACAAAACACCGAGCAAAAGGCCAAGCCTTCCACCCATGCCCAGTTTATAGGTGTGTTAATATTTATAAGACATATTGTGATATGCCAACAACAAGATACGACATGGATCAAACTTCATCTTCACCTGCAACTAACAACGCTATAAGAGGGGCTGAGCAAGCGGGTAACATAGCCAAACAACGGTTTGCTAGGAAGGTGTCAAAGGTTAGAGGTTTCATGGCAACAAGGAGAGGGGCTGACAATAAAAGATGGGTAGCGCGACATATAACGATAGCATCGAGCCAGCTAGCAAGGCAATGATAGTAAAGGTATCCAAGGTGATGGTCATCTTGCCTGAGATCCCGCAAGGAAGAAGAACGGGTCCATGAAGAAGACGAAGAAGAAGCCTCGAAGACGAACCACGTGTAGTCGAACGAATCCTCATGATCGCAACGTAAAAAGCACTAACGAAAAGAAGAAAGCAACTCGGTAAACACACAACACAAGAACATGACAAGATGCTCAACCAAGTATGATGCAAGACAAGTCTATATGATGCAATTCATGGCAAGGGACTAAGCACACAAGAACATCTCAAAACAACAAGTTTAAATGAGGCCGGAATCAACATATAATAATTCCGGTAAGTCCTCATATGCATATTTTGAAATTGGTCCAGATCTGAACAAACCTTAAGTTAAAGTTGTTAAACAGCAAGTTAACATGCACCATGATGATCTACTTGAAATTCTAGTCAAGTTACATATCAAGTTTGTTTAATTCGGAGCTACGACCTAGAAGATATGAGCAAAACAAGACAAGCATGGCAATTATGCAAAATGCATCCAAACATCAAGCAAACACACTCCAACAGGTAAACAACATGATATTATGCTTCTACATGCAAAATCACACAAGTTTCATATAGGACACACTCAAAACGGAGCAACGGTTCAACACATACACATGAAACAAGATATAACAACAAGCTGTCCAAAATCAGCAACATAGCAACTTTGGAGGAAGGTATATATATGCTACAGCACCCAAACATGATAACAAAAGGCATGGATGTGAAATAGACATGATACTTAAGAAGCATGAACTTAGAACACACCCAAAAGCTTGCTGGAACACAATTAAACAAGCATGGCAAGTTGCAATAAATTTATCCAGACTTAGCCAAAATCTGGGAAGGCAAAAACATCATCACGATGCTGCCTTCGGAGGCACAAAACAATAAGCATATCAACTCTACTAAGTATATAAAGATCATGGAAATGTAATAGACATCACATACATCAAACAACTCCATTGGAGCAACTCCATAGGAGGCATGGATCAATAACAACAAGCTTCACCAAATTGATCATGCTGATAAAAGCCTGACAGGTAAATTTATAGCAACTTGAGAGCAAGAAATAAATAAGCTACAACAGGCCATATATGCAAATAAGGGCATGGATGGATAGAGGATAACATGGACAACAAGATATGATCATTTGACATACTAAAACATGCATGGATTTGAGTGAGGCATCAAGCAAACATAGCATCAGGTTTAACAGATTCCAGACTTAGCAGTTTTTTCACTAAGTATAAAACAGCAACAACGACAAATAACTGGCTGACACCTGGCGCATTGGTCTCGGGGTGTCACACAAGGAGTCTTGAAATGGTCGAGAGCTAATGATTGATATATAGGACGATGGTATTCGGACACCCGAAGTGTTCGAGAGTGTATCGGGTACTTATCGGGTCACCAGAAGGAGTTCCGGGCACCCCCGGCAAAAGATATGGGCCTTATGGGCCAAGAGGGGAAACACACCAGCCACAAGGGGCTGGTGCACCCCCCATATGAGCAGGCCTAAGGAGGAGAACAAAAAGGGAGAAGGGAAAGGAAAGTGGGGAATAACAATCACACTTCCTTCCCTCAACCCCCTCTTTCCTTCCCTCTCAGATAAACATGACAGGGAGCGCAGGGCAAGGCAAGCCCCTAGGGGGCTGGCGGCTAGCCCTAGGGCGCGCCCTGGCCTCTCTCCTCCCCCTCCCAGCTATATATATGATGGAGAGGGGGCGCCTAAAGCACATAATATCAATTGTTAGCCGTGTGTGGTGCCCCTTTCCACCGTTTATACCCCGGTCATATTTCCGTAGTGCTTAGGCGAAGCCCTGCGGAGATCACTTCACCATCATCGTCACCACACCGTCGTGCTAACGGAACTCATCTGCTACCTGGACATCTTGCTGGATCAAGAAGGAGAGGGATGTCACCGAGCAGAACGTGTGCAGAACATGGAGGTACCGTGCGTTCGGTACTTGATCGGTTGAAGCGCGCAGAAGTTCGACTACATCAACCGCGTTGTGAAACGCTTTCGCTTACGGTCTACAAGGGTACGTAGATACACTCTCCCGCTCGTTGCTATGCATCTCCATGCATAGATCTTTGCATGTGCGTAGATTATTATTTTTGTTTTCCAGGCAACGTTTCCCAACACTTTCTTTTATCGGCATGGGCCGGATGACATAATTAGGCAATGTGTCTAACAAAATGAGATGAATGATATACTCTATAAGTGCTATATTATCCCTTATGCAGGACACCATGTTGGGGACCAAACCACCGCCAAAGTACTTCAATCGGGATTCTACTGGCCTACACTCTTCAGAGATGCGCACAGGTTTGTTAAAAGTTGTGATGCTTGTCAACACACATGTAATATATGTAGAAGAGAAGAAATGACTATGAATTATGGTCTAGTTTGTGAACCTTTTGATGTTTTGGGCCTAGACTATTTAGGACCTTTCCTGTTTCCGATGGGCATACTCACATTCTTGTGGATATAGACTATGTTACCAAGTGGGATGAAGCCATCCTACTCATCACGCTGACGCAATACTTCATTGAAGACGGTAAAGGACATCATCATCCCCAGGTTAGGAGTACCTAAAGTATTTATTACTGACAGTGGATCTCATTTCTTATAGGGAATTTTTCAGAAGGATACTCAATAAGTATGGAGCTACCTTTTTTGAATATAAATAGTAGGGTAAAACCCCACTGCAACTTTTATTGATTAAAGAAAAAAACAAGAGTATACTTAGAGGCTTGAGCTAAGCCCCAAAACAGAGGAGTCAAAAAAAGAAAAAACTAAGAAAGGAAGAAAATAAAACTAAAGCCACAAGCTAGCCAAGTCTAACAAAAGGGGACAGCTAGGACTAGAACTAAAAAAAGGAAAATTACAACAAAGCTTCCAACCACAAAGAGAACTGCCTTTCATACTTCTGCTTCATCCTGTATTTGAGTAGCTTTAGTTCATGTATGAAGATGAATTTCCAGCCTTGGAATGAGGGTGCAATGTTTTCAAAGATCTTATCATTTCTGGTTATCCAGATGGCCCACGAACCAAGTATAATGATCTCCATAAAGAAAGGGCAATTGAGCTTATCTTTCAGGTCTTGAAATGCTTCTAGAACTGATAAGTTGGGTGTTCTTGTTGGACAAATAATGTCCCAGCATTGCTGTGCAGAGGAACATCCCCAGAAAATATGATGTAATGTTTCCTCCTGTTGGCAGTCCCTCACTGCACAATTATAAGCTTGAAGCTCAAAAAATTTCTCCTGAGCAGCTTCCTTGTGTTGACTCTGTCATGTAACAACATCCAGAAAAACACTTTATGCTTAAGCTGACATGAGATCTTCCAAATCCAATTGAAGTGTGGTGGTGTTTGTTTGTGTCCAATCAAAACGCTACTCAATACCCCTCTAATTATGAACATGAATATGCTTTATGAGTAGTTACGTTTGTTCCCGAGGATATGGGAGAAGTCTTGTTATGAGTAATCATGTGAATTTGGTATTCGTTCAATATTTTGATGAGATGTATGTTGTCTTTCCTCTAGTGGTGTTATGTGAACGTCGACTACAAGACAATTCACCATTATTTGGGCCTAGGGGAAGGCATTGGGAAGTAATAAGCAGATGATGGGTTGCTAGAGTGACACAAGCTTAAACCCTAGTTTATGCGTTGCTTCGTAAGGGGCTGATTTGGATCCACATGTTTCATGCTATGGTTAGATTTATCATAATTCTTCTTTTGTAGTTGCGGGTGCTTGCAAGAGGGGTTCATCATAAGTGGGAGGCTTGTCCAACTAAGGACAGCACCCAAGCACCGGTCCACCCACATATCAAATTATCGAAGTAACAAACGTGAATCATATGAGCATGATGAAAACTAACTTGACAATAATTCCCATGTGTCCTCAGGAGAACTTTGCTTTTATATAAGAGTTTTTCCAGGCTTATTCTTTGCTACAAAAAGGATTGTGACACGTTGTTGCACCTTTGTTACACTTGTTACTTGTTACCCGGTACGAATTATCTTGTCACAAAACTATCTATTACCGACAATTCCAGTGCCTGCAGAAAACACCTTGCTGAAAACCGCTTGCCATTTTCTTTTGCTGCTCGTTAGGCTCTACACTCTTACTTATCGAAAGGACTATGATAGATCCCCTATACTTGTGGTTCATCACATGTCCAAAATTACTTTAGGTGGTGCCAAGAATGTTCTAGACCTTTAGGAATTTTTTCGGTTTAAACGGTCATGGAAAAATATTTCATGAAAAGATCTCATGAATAGTGGAAACACTATTAAGAGAAAATATTTACAGAAAAAGGCTTTTGCCCCGCTTTATAAATAAAGTAAACCACCATAGCACAAATCCAATGGGTTCACATCGCACACACACACAAAGGTAGCAACACGGATGGAACAAAGTGCAAGGTTCTGCAGGGGGCACAGTTCAACAAGGCCTAAAGAGTAGGAAAAATGCGGCATCAAGGCGCAAGGCCTAATCCGGCTCGTGCATGGTGGGGGTAGCGGAGGCGCAACATGCCCGGCCATCAAGCAGAGATCTGTAATGATGTTGTTGATGGCGTCCCGATCCCGAGGGCGGCTAAGCGGCCGCCAAAGCTGCATATATCCACACATTTTGAACACCGCATGAGTAGCACGTCAAAGAGGGACCCGTTGAATGACAAGTTTATTATGGACATTCCAAAACATCCAAGCGAGAACCCCAATGGCCAACCACCTAATGTGACGGTCCCGTTGAGGGGATGCTTGGATTTCCATGAATAGGTCAACGAAGTTAGTGTGGCACCATTGCCTACCGATCACTTCGCGGAAGCAACTCCAAAGTAATTGAATGGAGATGCACGTGAAGAAAATGTGGTTAGAGTCTTCCTCTATCTCGCAGAGGGGGCAGAGACTGTCACCAGGGCCTTTCCGCTTGAGCACTTCGACACCGGAGGGTACTCATCCTTGAATCCATTGCGAGAGGAAGATCAAAATCTTCAGGAGGAGACTAGTCCCCCAGATCTGGACAAAAGGGGCGGGAGGATGGAAAACCGCAATGTCCTAGTAGAGGGATTTGGTGGAGAACCTACTGGATGTCTCCAGGCGCCAGGAGATGTGATCTAGCGGTTGTTGAACATCAAGGGGTTACAGGGTGATGCGCTCGAGAAAGTTCGCCCATGCTGCAATTTCCGGGGGTCCAAATGACCTCCGGAACGTGAGATGCCCTAAATCAATAAGGCCATCTCGATGAAGATTCTAGGTTTGATCACAATGGTGAACAGGGCTCGGAATCGAGAGGTGAAGGGGGTGTCCCCGACCCACCTTTCTAGTCAGAACAGGGTGGAGGCCCCAAAGCCCACCTCAATGGAGGAGCCGATGTGAAGGACTGGAAGCAGCTGTACTACCGATTGCAAGAACTGGGAGCCGCCAGACCTCTGATAGAAGGCCAGCAGCTGCCCACACTGGTATTTGTTTCGGATGATATCCAGCCAGATACCACCTTCACTATTTGTGATCCGCCACAGCCAACGTGCTAACAAGTCAATGTTCAAGCATTTGAATGACATGATCGTGAGGCCGCCTTGGTCACGGGGCTTACAGAAGTCACGCCAGCTAACCGTATGGTATTTTTGCTTGTTCGCATCAACCCAGTAGAAGAGCGTGTGATATTTGGCAATCTCGTGGTGGAGGGTCTCGTGGAGGTTGTAGAAGCTCATGATAAACATGAGCAAGCCGGAGAGGGATGATTTAATGAGCACCGCCCGGGCGACCTTGGAGAACCAACGGACCTGCCAAGGCTTAATGCAATGTTGTAGCTTAGATACCATTGGAGCCTTCGACCATAATTATGGTGTCGGCGGCATACTGAAGGAGGGATACCCCTCCCCCTCCCACAAGATGCGGCACAACCCCATGGATGTGGCCCGCGGCTTTGGACTTATCTAGGATGGACGCGAGAGCATCGACGACCATATTGAATAGGAAGGAGGAGAAGGGATCACCCTGTCTAACCCCATAGTGGGTGGGGAAGAAGGGGCCGATCTACCCATTAAAGTTCACCGTGGTGCGACCACAAGAGACCAACTACATGACACGGGTTATCCACCGATGTCAAAACCTTTCCAAGTCAATACTTCCCGAAGGAAGGGCCAGTGTACCATGTCATAGGCTGTGTGGAAGTCAATCTTCAGGAAGACCGCCTTCAACTATTTGGTGCGGACCTCATGAAGGACTTCATGGAACACCAGGAACCCATCCATGATATACCGACCTTGGATAAAGGCTGACTGGTTGGGGTGGGTGGTGTAGTCGGCGAGAGAGGTCACCCTATTAGTGAACCCCTTAGCTAGGATGTGGAAGATCACCGTGATTGGTGCTACTTCTCGAGCTTGCATTGTATTCCCTCGAAGAGGAAAGGGAGATGCAGCACAATAGCGTAAGTATTTCCCTCAGTTTTTGAGAACCAAGGTATCAATCCAGTAGGAGACCACGCGCGAGTCCCTCGTACCTGCACAAACAAATAAAGAACTTCGCAGCCAACGCGATAAGGGGTTGTCAATCCCTTTACAGTCACTTACGAAAGTGAGATCTGATAGAGATGATAGTTTGATATTTTTGGTATTTTTGATTATAAGAACAGAAAGTAAAAGCGGAAAAAGTAAACTAGGTGTAGATTGATATGTTGAGAATAGACCCGGGGGCCATAGTGTTCTCTAGTGGCTTCTCTCATGATAGCAAATTTCTACGACGGGTAAACAAATTACTGTCGAGTAATTGATAGAAAAGCGAATAATTATGAGACTATCTAGGCATGAACATTATATATAGGCATCACGTCCGAGACAAGTAGACCGAAACGATTCTGCATCTACTACTATTACTCCACACATCGACCGCTATCCAGCATGCATCTAGTGTATTGAGTTCATAAGAACAAAGTAACGCCTTAAGCAAGATGACATGATGTAGAGGGATAAACTCAAGCAATATGATATAAACCCCATATTTTTATCCTCGATGGCAACAATACAATACGTGCCTTGTTGCCCGTACTGTCACTGGGAAAGGACACCGCAAGATTGAACCCAAAGCCAAGCACTTCTCCCATTGCAAGAACTATAGATCTAGTAGGCCAAACCAAACCAATAATTCGAAGAGACTTGCAAGGATATTATAATCATACATAAAAAGTTCACAGAGGAACCAAATATTTCTCATAGATAATCTTGATCATAAACCCACAATTCATCGGATCTCGACAAACACACCGCAAAAAGATATTACATCGAATAGATCTCCTCGAAGACCGAGGAGAACATTGTATTGAGATCCAAAGAAAGAGAAGAAGCCATCTAGATACTAGCTATGGACCCGAAGGTCTGTGGTAAACTACTCACAACTCATGGTGAGGCGATGATGATGATGTAGAAGCACTCCATGGAAGATCCCCCCCTCCGGCGGAGCTCCGGAACAGGCCCCAAGATGGGATCTCACGGGAACAGAAGGTTATGGCGGTGGAACTAGGGTTTTCTTTGTTGTTCTGATGCTTTCGGGGTACGTAGGTATATATAGGAGGAAGGAGGGCACCGGGGGCCGTACGTGGGACCCACGAGGCAGGGGGCGCGCCCTAGGGGGGCACCCCCACCCTCGTGGGCACCTCGTAGACCCTACTCCGTGGTTCTCAAGTCTCCCGTGCGTGATTTTCTCCAAAAATATCTCTCCCGAAGGTTTCATTCCGTTTGGACTCATTTGATATCCCTTTTCTGTAAAACTCTGAAACGGGCAAAAAACAGCAATCTGGACTGGGCCTTTGGGTTAGTAGGTTAGTCCCAAAAATAATATAAAAGTGTATGACAAAGCCCATTAAACATCCAAAACATCATAAATAATAGCATGGAACAATAAAAAATTATAGATACGTTGGAGACGTATCAATTGGCCGGAATTGGAGAATCTCTCACACGCCCGACACCTTAGGGAGGAGGGTGATAATCATGTACTTAATCCGGCTAGGTCAATGGAGCCGACGTAGAACTCTTCGAAGAGCGCCATCACTTCTGGTTTGATGACATTCCATAAGGCTTGGAAGAATTTCACCGGGAGGCCATAGGGGCCCGGGGTGGACGCAGGGTTCATACCCTTGATGGCCAAAAAACCTCCTCCTCGGAGAAGGGGGCTGTGAGGGTAGCATTATCAGCCTCCGAGACCCGCTGGTCAGTATCCCAAATATCTGGGGCTAGAGTAACTCCTCCCCGAGGAGAGGCGGAGAACAGGGCTTTATAAAAGCCGTCTACATGGGCTTGGATATCGGCCGACCATTCAAGGAGTACGGCCCTGTCCCACATGAGGGGGATGGAGTTACGATGTCTACGACCAGTGGTGATGGCCTGGAAGTATGCCGTGTTAGCATCTCCCTGGAGCACCCAGCGTTGGGTGCGTCATAGACGCCAATAGGTTTCTTCCTTGATATAGATTACCGTAAGCTGGTCCTCAAGGTCATAACACAACAACCACTCATCAGGGGATAGACCCGAGGTATTGGCCCGGAGTTCTAAAGCCTAGATAGATGTGAGGAGGGCTCGCTTACGGTCGCGAAGGTTCCGACCAAGGTTTTCCCCCAACCCTTCATGAACTGGCTGGTGTTCTTAGCGCACAAGTGCCAAGAGTCGATGACCGAGATGGAGCGATGAGGGGTTACCTGGGCTGTGACCCATCTAGCAGTGGAAGCGGCGAGAATGCCTCCTGGTTGAGCCAAAAGGTTTTGAACCGGAAGCAGGGGGAGGCTGACGAGGTTACAGACCTAGGGTAGGGTCACAGTCCCGGCCAAGGTACCCCACCCAAGGTCACTACCCTAGAAGATCAAAAGACAAAACTTATGACAATAGAGACAGTCGACTGAGACAGTCCAAGAGGACACTCCACTCGACTGAGCCTCGTCCACAAGACGACTCAACCCCACTCGACCAATCCAAGGCACTCGACCCCCGAAGGTCAAGTGTCACTTGGGACAGCAACGGTCTGGTATTTACTCACCGTAGTAAACACCTTAATTACTCTTTACTGCGGGCGTTATCAGTAATGCCTGCCTTAATGTACATTGAACCCTTGGTAACGTGGAGCATGGCTGGGGTCCTAGCGCACTATATAAGCCACCCACTCCTCGAGAACAAGGGTTCGCACCTCTGTAACTCACATATACACATACCAGTCGACCAGCCTCCGGGCACCGAGACGTAGGGCTGTTACTTCCTCCGAGAAGGGCCTGAACTCGCAAACACCTTGTGTACAACTCCACCATAGCTAGGGCCTTACCTCTCCATTCGTACCCCCTACTCGTACTGTCAGACTTAGAACCACGACAGTTGGCGCCCATCGTGGGGCAAGGCGTCTTAGCGACATCTGGTGAGGTTGCAACTCCTCCTCCGACCGCTTTCATCATGGTGTCAGGCGGTGGTTTGGCGTTGGGCCACGAGACCCGGCTCGGCGCGCTCATTTTCATCGCCGACGACTCCGCATGGCTCCAGGAAGCCCCTCTCGACGTCGAGGCTCTGCCCGCCCGGGGGGCTGCGCACTTCCGCGCCGGCGCCGACGGCGTCTTCCTGCGGCAGCCATCGACTCAGTATTCGTCGTCCCCCATCCCCGCCGGCCGCCGCCGCAAACGATCCGGTCGCTCGCGGCTCCAGCGGTGGGTGAAACACGCGGTGGCCCGTCAAACGGCCACCCCTCAAGTCGCAGCCATTGAGCCCGACGGCTACCTCTACCGGCCGGCCGATCAGTCGACCGAGCTCGTAGATTCCGTTTCCGAGTGCGGGAGCAGTGATCTCGCAGCAGAAATCCTCATGGTCGATTCGCGCCGCAGCCCACCGGGTTTTCCTCGCGGTGGAAACAGCGGCAGCGGCGGCGACCGATCGCATGACAACAACGGTTACATTCCTCAACCCCTCCCCTCCGAGCAAAGGGCTGAGCTTTGTTGCCGCAACGAAGATGCACTCTTCACTCCCATCATGGGAGATTCCCCGGAGGCTCTGGCCCTCGAAGCCACGCGCTTGGCCACCGTGGCCGAACGCGCACGCTTGGAAAACATCCAACACTCACTCGACGAACAGGCCCGCCGACTGGTCCCCGAGTCCAGTCGACGATCGCGGCAACCATGCCAGCGCGAAACTCAGGTGTTCCGCACGCCTGTCCAGAACCTCGAAGCCGCGGCTCGCATCGCGGAGTCGATTCAACCCTCTCAGTCGGAGGTTGGGAGAGGCCTTCAGCAGATCCGAGCTTTGCTCCGAACGGCTGAAGAACAAAACGCGGCTGTTTCTCAGTCGCGCAACAGGATTCACAACAGATCGGTGGCTGCAGACACCGTATGGTCGGCCCACGGTCCAAGATTGCCCCCGAGGCATGAGGAACGTGGCCCACGGCAAGACCGGCATCTGGCTCGAAATGACGATCCACTCGACCGTCGGCACGGACGCCACGACCGCCGCCGAGTGCCTACGCCTCCTCCGGGAAGCGGGTCACACTCGCCCCAGCGGCACGAGGGCAGGCACCTGCGTGATGATGAGTGGAGGATTCCCCTAGATCCCTGGAGGCTAGGTTTTGATGCAAGGTCTATCATTGTGCAGGGACGGGTCGACCGAAACTGGGCGTCCAGAGAAGAGCGAGGCAAAGATCAACCGATT
Source organism: Secale cereale (assembly GCA_902687465.1). NCBI lineage: Eukaryota > Viridiplantae > Streptophyta > Magnoliopsida > Poales > Poaceae > Secale > Secale cereale. Next base: position 439,685,951 of record LR738710.1, on the reverse strand, counting down.
GGCAGTCGAGCGCCTGCCTCTGGGCCCGAATGTTTCTGTAGTGCTATCAGAGCCGCGGAGATCCCCCCGAACTTCAGGTTAGCGGCGGGGGTAAGCAAGTTCACCGGTGAGTCGAAGCCGGACACTTGGCTAGAAGACTACCGAGTGGCTGTGCAGATCGGAGGCGGCAACGACGACGTGGCCATGAGGCACCTCCCTCTGATGCTGGGCGGTTCTGCTCGGGCGTGGCTCAATCAATTAGCCCCCAGGAGTATTTATAGTTGGGAAGAGCTCGCTCGAGTTTTCGTTCGGACCTTCGAAGGCACCTGCAAGCGACCTGCTGGACTCGCAGAACTTCAACACTGCACGCAGAAGCCGAATAAAACTTTGAGGGATTACATCCTGTGATGGACCACCTTGCATCACACGGTGGAGAACGTGTCTGAGCACAAGGCGGTTTGCGCTTTCTAGGAAGGCGTGCATAACCGAGAGTTGAATCTGAAGTTTGGTCGAACAAGCGACATGTCCCTATCACGGATGATGGAGATTGCCAGTCGGTATGCCAACGGTGAGGAGGCCGATCGGCTCCGCAGCGGCAAGAAACCAGTCGGGCAGGACGCCCAGAATTCCAATCGCAAGAACAAGCGCAAGGCCGAGCCAGCCGCTCAGGGAGAGGCTGTAGTGGTCAATCAAGGAAAGGGCAAAGGGAAGCCAACAGGTTCCTGGACCCCCAAGAAGGGAAAGGGTCAGGCTGGGGATGATATGCTCGACCAGCCGTGCCCCATACACACGAAGAAAGATGAAGAGGGAAACTTGGTGTATCCCAAGCACACCACTCGATAGTGTCGGCTCCTGATCCAGAGCTTCCAGAAAGATTAGTAGACTGAGAAAGAAAAAGAATCAGAAGAGTCCGAAGATAAGGAAGGGGACGGAGGATACCCCCGGATCAACTCCACTTTGGTGATTTTCGCAGACGTCGAGAGCAAAAGTCGACTGAAAATCATCAACAAAGAAGTAAATATGGTTGCCCCGACGACCCCCACGTTTTTAAAATGGTCCAAGACCCCCATCACATTCGACCAGTCCGATCACCCAGCACACATTGCCACCCCCGGGCGGCAGGCGCTGGTGGTCGACCCAGTAATCGAAGGCACACGCCTGACCAGAGTCCTGATGGATGGGTGCAGTGGCTTGAACATCTTGTATGCAGCAACGCTCCGGGATATGGGCATTCCGATGTCCAAGCTGAGAGAAAGTAACATGAGGTTCCACTTGGTAATCCCCGGGAAGAAAGCCGACTCGCTTGGCCAGATCACACTCGACGTGGTCTTTGGTGAGTCGAAGAATTATCGCAAAGAGAAGCTGACGTTCGAAGTGGTGGACTTCAACATCGCCTATCACGCCATCCTGGGTAGGCCCGCCTACGCCAGGTTCATGGCTCGACCATGTTACGTCTACCTCAAGCTGAAGATGCCGGGACCCAACGGCGTTATAACCGTCACTGGGAACCGTCAGAAAGCGGAAGAATGCTTCCAGAAAGGCTCGAAGATCGCCGACGAGCAAATGGCAGCAGTAGAGATGGAGGAGTACCAAAAGAGCGTGGATCCGAGTGATCTGCTGAGGGCGAAGAAGCCGGCTTCTGAGTCAGCCTTCCAGTCGGCCGGGGACACAAAACCTGTGCACATCCACCCCACCGACCCCAACGCAGCACCGACCCACATCTCCACTACACTCGACGGAAAATAGGAAGAAGCGCTCGTCCAGTTCCTCCGTGAGAACTGGGACATCTTTGCATGGAAACCATCAGACATGCTGGGTGTACCCAGGGGACTGGCTGAGGACCATTTGCGAGTCGACCCTAAAGTGAAACCTGTGAAGGAACATCTCCATCGATCGGCTACGGAGAAGCGAAAGGCAATTAGCGAGGAAGTGGCTCGATTCCTGGCAGCAGAATTTATCCGTGAGATATACCACTCCGAGTGGCTCGCCAATGTCGTCATGGTCCCCAAGAAGGACAAGTCTCTCCGCATGTGCATCGATTTCAAGCACATCAATCGGGCCTGCCCGAAGGATCATTTTCCTCTTCCCCGCATCGATCAGATAGTCGACTCGACTGCGGGATGTGAATGTTTGTCCTTTCTGGACGCGTATTCCGGGTACCATCAGATCCGTCTGTTCGGGCCCGACAAAATCAAGACAGCTTTCATCACCCCCTTCGGGTGTTTCTGTTATGTCACCATGCCTTTCGGCCTCAAAAATGTTGGCGCTACCTTCATGCGCATGATACGGAAGTGCTTGATAAAGCAAATCAGTCAGAATGTCGAGGCATACATGGATGACATTGTGGTCAAGTCACGGAAAGGTTCCGACCTACTGACTGACCTCGCTGAGACATTCGCAAGCCTAAGAAGCTACGATATAAAGTCAACCCGTCAAAGTGTACATATGGAGTTCCTGGCGGCAAGTTGCTCGGTTTTCTCGTTTCCGAACGGGGAATCAACGCCAACCCAGAGAAGGTTAGCACCATCCTCCGAATGAAACGCCCCGAGCGTATACACGACGTCCAAAAGCTTACTAGTTGCTTGGCCGCATTGAGTCGATTCATTTCTCGTCTTGGTGAGAAGGCACTACCTCTCTACCGACTCATGAAGAAATCCGACAAGTTCGAGTGGAATCCCGAAGCCGAAGCAGCGTTTGAAGAGCTCAAAGCCCTGCTGTCCACCCAACCGGTGCTCGCTGCCCCAGTCAGCGGAGAGCCTCTTCTGCTGTATATTGCTGCCACCGGACAAGTCGTCAGTACTGTACTCACAATCGAGCGGGAAGAAGAGGGCAAGGCATACAAGGTCCAACGCCCGGTCTATTATATATCCAAAGTTTTGACTCCCTCCAAGCAAAGGTATCCACATTACCAAAAGCTTGTGTACGGGATTTACTTGACTGCAAAAAAGGTTGCCCATTACTTTTCGGACCATACGATCTCAGTCGTCAGCGACGCTCCGCTGTCAGAGATCCTAAGCAACCGAGACGCAACCGGTCGAGTGGCAAAATGGGCGATTGAACTTCTTCCATTAGATATCAAGTTTGAAGCAAAGAAAGCCATCAAGTCTCAGGCTATAGCAGATTTTGTGGCTGAGTGGATAGAACAAGAGCTGCCGACTCAAGTGCAGTCGGACCATTGGACTATGTTCTTCGATGGATCCAAGATGCTGAATGGATCCGGCGCAGGCGTGGTCCTGGTTTCTCCCAGGGGTGACAAGCTCAGCTACGTCCTTCGGATCCACTTTGATTCATCGAACAACGAAGCCGAATACAAAGCGCTTTTGTACGGGTTGCGTATGGCCATCTCACTCGGCGTTCGTCGCCTGATGGTCTACGGCGACTCCGACCTGGTGGTGAATCAAGTGATGAAAGAATGGGACGTCAGGAGCCCGGCAATGACCAGTTATTGCAGTGCAGTGCGGAAGCTTGAAAAGAAGTTTGAAGGCTTAGAGCTCCATCATGTGCCCAGAGCCAAGAATCAACTAGCCAATGACCTTGCTAAAATTGGGTCGACTCGGAAGCCTATACCCAAGAATGTGTTCCTAGAGCATCTGCACACCCCTTCTGTCAAAGAAGACCCCTTCACGGAGGAGCCCCCGCAGGCAGTCAGCGCATCAGATCCGACTGAAGTCGAGGTACCGGCCGTGGTCGACTTGATCATGGAGGTCCTAGTGATTACGCCAGACTGGACTGTGCCATATATATCGTATCTACTCAGGCAAGAACTCCCGGAAGATGAGGAGGAAGCACGCCAGATCGTCCGCCGATCCAAGGCATTCACTATCATCCAGGGTCAGCTCTACAGAGAAAGCGTCACCGGAGTCACTCAGCGATGCATCGCTCCAGAGGAAGGTCGACTGATCTTGGATGAAATCCACTCGGGAACTTGCGGCCATCACGCCTCCTCTCGGACTATAGTGGCCAAAGCATACCGAGCCGGGTTCTACTGGCCCCGCGCCAACGAGATGGCCAAGGATATTGTGGACAAATGCGCAGGTTGCCAGTTCTACTCCAACATGTCCCACAAGCCGGCGTCCGCCTTGAAGACCATTCCGCTAGTCTAGCCCTTTGTTGTTTGGGGCTTGGACATGGTCGGCCCCTTCAGGACAGGCAGAAGCGGATTCACCCACCTACTTGTGGCAGTCGACAAGTTCACCAAATGGATTGAGGCCAAGCCCATCAAGAACCTCGAGTCGAGCACCGCCATCAGCTTCATCAGGGAATTGATATTCAGATATGGAGTCCCCCACAGAATCATCACACACAACGGCTCCAACTTTGACTCGGATGAATTCAGAGCTTTCTGTGCTTCTCAAGGAACACGAGTCGACTACGCCTCCATGGCGCATCCGCAGGCAAATGGACGGGCAGAAAGAGCAAATGGTTTGATTCTCCCAGGCGCGATCTTAAGCATGCCGATGGGGCTTGGGTAACTGAACTACCATCTGTCTTATGGGGTCTGAGGACAACTCCAAACCGGTCGACTGGCCGTACCCCTTTCTTCATGGTCTATGGAGCCGAAGCTGTGTTGCCGAGCGACTTATTGCACAACGCCCCTAGAGTGGAACTCTTCTCCGAAGCCGAGGCAGAGCAGGCTCGTCAAGATGCAGTCGACCTTTTGGAAGAGGAAAGAGAGAAGGCCTTGATCCGGTCGACCATCTATCAACAGGACCTGCGTCGATTCCACGCTCGCAACGTCCGAAGTCGAGCATTCCAGGAAGGAGACCTGGTCCTTCGAGTGCATCAGAAACATCCACACAAACCCGCCCCGGCCTGGGAAGGCCCATTCATTGTCACCAAGGTACTACACAACACAGCATACCACCTCTACAATGTAGCCAAGAAGAAAGGCGAACCTCGTTCGTGGAACGCGGACCTGCTCCGCCGCTTCTACAGTTGAGACACTCGACGGTCGAGTTGTAATAAAGATTTCCCAATTTGTTTCAAAGACAAGTTAGCAATGATACTTTAATGATTGATGTTCTCTAAAAACGTTGGTCTTCAAAATCCCCCAGTGGGTGCTTAGCTGCGGTCCTCCGAGCTACGTCACAAGTATAATGTGGCTCTGTCTTCCGAGCTCTGCCACAAATACAACGTAGCTTGGAATCGCCCAAGTTACAAACATCCACTCCGAGTGAAGAGCAACCCTCTCACTCGGGGGCTTAGTTGCGAGCCTGTGACTCGCCTAAGTTTCAAACGCTTACTCCGAGTGAAGAGCAATGCTCTCACTCGGAGGCTTAGCTGCGGTCCTCCGAGCTACGTCGCAAGTATAATGTGGCTCTGTCTTCCGAGCTCCGCCACAGATACAACGTAGCTTGGAATCGCCTAAGTTATAAACATCCACTCCGAGTGAAGAGGAACCCTCTCACTCGGGGGCTTAGCTGCGACACCGTGACTCGCCTAAGTTTCAAACGCTTACTCCGAGTGAAGAGCAATCCTCTCACTCGGAGGCTTAGCTGCGGTCCTCCGAGCTATGTCACAAGTATAATGTGGCTCTGTCTTCCGAGCTCCGCCACAAATACAACATAGCTTGGAATCGCCTAAGTTATAAACATCCACTCCGAGTGAAGAGCAACCCTCTCACTCGGGGGCTTAGTTGCAACCCCGTGACTCGCCTAAGCTTCAAACGCCGACTCCGAGTGAAGAGCAACCCTCTCACCCGGAGACTTAGCTGCGGTCCTCCTAGCTACGTCGCAAGTATAATGTGGCTCTGTCTTCCGAGCTCCGCCACAAATACAACGTAGCTTCGAATCGCCTAAGTTATAAACATCCACTCCGAGTGAAGAGCAAC
>LR738710.1:439627121-439672404 GCA_902687465.1 Secale cereale | reverse complement strand
AAGGAGGGGAAGGGGTCTGGTGAGGCATCGTCGGAGGGGCTATCCAAGGGTAGGGCGGAATGAGTACGCCCATACCCACCCCAACACGGCCCAGAGAGGTGCCCGAACGGTCACGGGAGGGTGAACGACTATGGTCCGAGAGGTCGTCGTCGTCGTTGATGTCGCCGTGACGTGACCGGGGACAGTGACGACCGTGGTAGTCATCACCCCCCTCTGGGCCGCCCCCAAAGTGACCGTCATCCAAGATGCAGGGGCGGCCCACATGGTTAGGAGGCTCGGGGGCAATCTTGAGGTCGAATCTTTGGTCGTTGAAGAAGACCCGGACGGACGCACGGATCTTGGAGGAGTCCAGAGAGTTGACCTTGACCCGTACCTCCTCCTCTTTACGGAGCAATAGCTCATCCACAATGACCACCTTGCTGAGGATGCGGGACATGTTGCGAATAACCTTCTCGTATCTTGCAATGTCGGGGAGCCCGAAGATGAGGATCCATGTTGTATCCAGAACAACCACTGCCTTGGCGTCTAACACAGGCTCCAAGATGTCCACCAGTAGCTTGTTCAGGGCCAGAGTGATCTCGTCACTACGGGTGCAGAGGCCAAGACTAGCGGAGTCAGGGAAGACGACGCTGAACACGGAGCTGGAAGGTGGAGGGTCACCTGCCAATCCAATTGGCAGCAACACATATGGTTGAGCTCCGCCTCGATCAACTGGGAGGCCACGCCATCACCGATCATAGTCACGATTGCACGGAGCGAAGAGGTGGGAGGAGCAATATCTGGCACCTCAATGTGGAAGAATGCCATGCCCTCGAAGCTGTGACCGTACATCATCAACTCCTCTGTGACAGGGCGGTCTCGGCAAAGAAGGTCGGGGTGACAGGGGGTCCTTGCATAGTTAGCACATTGGAGGGTTGGGGAAGGCAACTTGGAAGTGACCCGGGACACTGCATTTGAAGCATGGCGACGCGTCGCGAGCGGAGGTGATGGACGTGGCCGCGCCTATGGGAGGTGGGGCCTGCTGCCCATTGGTTCCACAGTTGTTGCCCTTCTTCTTCTTCTTCTTTGGGCCCGCCCGCGCCCAATTATCATTGCCACCCGCCGCAGCAAGAGGGAAGCTGGGTTGGGACCGAGGTGGCTCGTACCTCCGCGGCGGAGAGGAAACAGCTTGCTAGACGCCGCAGTCCGGGGCAGGGGAGTGGCCCGGGCAGCGTGGGGAAGGTTGCGGTCCCGATGACGGGAGGGTGATAGAGACCGGCGGGGAGGAGGGCAGCGGTCTTCGGGTGACCGAGGGCGCGAACGGGTGTCGTAGCGGGCGGGGGAGCGGCGATCGTAGCTGGCCGGGTAGCGGTGGTCCGACCGAGCCGAGGAGCGACGGGAGTCGCGAGGAGTGGAGCGGCGGTCGTCCTAGACGGCGCGGTCATCCCAGGCTTTCCTGCTGGAAAGCTACCGCCGGAGGTCGGACTCCCGACGCAGGCCCTCGGGGTAGGGGCGGTGGCCGTCGCGGCAAAGGTCCGCGAGGCGCCAGAGGATTCAAAATTTGCCATCAACCCCTTTGTAGGATCGAAAGTATGTCTAGAGGGGGGGGGGGGTGATTAGACTACTTGTAAATATAAAAATTCTGCCTTTTGATCATGAACAGTTTTTGGCAGATTCACAATTAAGATCAAGACAAGCATCACCCTACACATGCAATTCTAGAGTATAAGCAGCGGAAAGTAAATTGCACATGTAGTAAAGGGAGGTGGAGAAGAGCAAACGCAATTTGGAGACGCGGTGATTTTTTCCCGTGGTTCCGATAGGTGGTGCTATCGTACATCCACGTTGATGGAGACTTCAACCCACGGAGGGTAACGGCTGCGCGAGTCCACGGAGGGCTCCACCCACGAAGGGTCCACGAAGAAGCAACCTTGTCTATTCCATCATGGCCTACGCCCACGGAGGGCTAGCCTTACTCGGGGTAGATCTTCACGAAGTAGGCGATCTCCTTGCCCTTACAAACTTCTTGGTTCAACTCCACATCTCGATGACGGAGGCTCCCAAGCGACACCTAACCAATCTAGGAGGCACCACCCTCCAAAAGGTAATATATGTTGTAGATGATGATGAACTCCTTGCTCTTGTGCTTCAAATGATAATCTCCCCAACACTCAACTCTCCTCACTGATATGGCTGTGGTGGAAGAAAGGATTGAGTGGAAAGCAACTTGGGAAGGTTAGAAATCAAGTTTCATATGGTAGGAATGGAGCAACTTGATCTCAACACAAGGGTAGGTAGTTCTCTTCTCAGAAAGTGTAAGGTAGGAGTGGTAGTTCTTTCTGATGGCTCTCCTCACGAATGAAGAGGGGGTGGAGGGGTATATATAGCCTCCACACAAAATCCAACCGTTACACACATAATTGAGCAATATCGGTGAGACCGAAGTTGACAACTCGGTCAGACCGAAAGTTCAAATATAGTGAACGTTGGGGTTTTCGGTGGGACCGAAAATACCATCTCGGTTTGTCCGATTTGAGTAAAGATAGGAACTTGCCAGTTTCGGTGAGACCGAAATCACCAACTCGGTTATTCCGAAATGATGTCAAACGGTTACAGAAGCTTGGCAGCCCGTATTTCGGTGAGACCGAACTCAAACTCGGATTGACCGATTTTTCTAGGGTTTGGCTTATGGCTGAGGTGGTTCATCTCGGTGGGACTGAGTTTGGAAAATCGGTTTGTCCGAGATTACTTATGAGTGTGTATTGTAGTGAAAGTTGCTGATAGTTGAAGGAGATATATCACTAAGCACTTGAGCAACCAGATCATCAACACAACCTCATCCCCTTTTAATAGTATTGGCTTTTCCTATGGACTCAATGTGATCTTGGCTCACTAAACCAAAAATGGAGTCTTGAGCTTTTGCCAATGCTTGCCTTAGCATTTTGAGGGGTCCACTTCTTCAGTCATTGCCATACCCATATCACTGAACTTCTCTGAAATGATTCTCAAGTAACTATTAGTTCAATGATATATATGTTGTTATTAATTGCCAAAACCACCCGGGGATTAGTTGCACTTTCACCCTTGTGAATTCTCATGCTCGCTCAAAGAAAATATTTCATTAATAGTGGTAACACCATTGAGGGATAATATCTCATGAATAGCGGGAAAATTCGAGGGCCTTTTGGGGTTTTCCCCATAGCCTCTATCCCTTACTTCAGCTGTAAATAGAGGTGGAGAGAGCTCTCCATCTCACTCAAGTTTCTCTCAACAGATGCCATGCAATGATCTGGCTTTCTTTCTCTCCCTCCATGAAATAGTTTCGTAGCCGAAAGACTATCCAGTGTTCGGTCGGGCTTAGTTCTGGACGGTGGAACCCAGTTGGATAGTTAACACTGGATGTGTACAACCCGATAAAGAGGTCGTAATTTCGATCTTAGTTTGAGGAATGCATCGAGGTTCTGACTGAGAGCTTCCCGAAGGGGTGTCCGAGTGACCGTCAAAGGTTCTTTCCGAGCGCCTCCAGAAGGGCTGCCCGAGGGGCTATCCGAGGGAGAAGATCCTCATGGTTGGGAGGTTGTAAAATCCTAGATCCGGGGATCTACACTGATGATCTCCACAGACTCTCCTTCCATTGCGCTTCAAGTTGGTAATGATCAGATCAAACCTTGTATGCATCTTCATAGTGGTCCATTGTGAGTGTGTGCGCGTCAAGTTTCAGTCCATTTACACAAAGTTAGAGGGTACTTGATGTGTAAACCTAGTTTTGGTGCAGAAAAGAATTTGAAGATGGTGGGCTCATTTGTAATTTTTTTGTGTGGGTTAGTGTCATTTATAGTGTCAGTTTCAACCCAAAAAATTATGAGAATTTACTAGGGATTTTTAGGGTGATATGAATGGCAGTTGATTCACAACCCAAGTGCTTTGAGAGCACACATTCTTTTTGGGCCTTTTCTCCCAAAAGAATATACTTAGGAAAAGTGTTTGGGGTTGAAAATGTTAAGAGTGTTGGAGATTTGGGCCCACTAGTGCAAGCCAAAGTGATTAGGTTCTTAGTTTGGTAAGTCCAAGAAAGCCATTCCAAATAGGATTCAAAGTAAAATCTAAATGAAACCAATTTGATTTGAAAGAAAAGAAAAGAAAAGAAGGCAAACTTTAGGGTGTTACATTAGTGTAGTCCATAAAAATGGAAATGGTCATTGTTGAAGGCGTTACTGTTGGAGAACCTCGTCGTGTGTGTGGTGTCATCAATATGGTTGGCGCGTACGTGGTCATTGACGCAGTTCATTGATCGTTGATTTGACCACTTTGGGATTTTTCCCTCGCCTAAGCATAGCTTTGGTCTTACATGACTTTGCTATTTGCTGACGTGTTTTATGTGTGTGTGGATTGGTGTTGGTTATGTGCATCCTAACTATGCAGAGATCAGGTGTGTGCTCATTGTGTTTCGTATCCTCTTAATGCTTCATTCTGAGTCACTAGAATCCACCATTTGTAAAAAATAAACGGAAATGTTAAAAATATTATTTTTATACATAGCAAATCAAAGGTTTTTCATAGCAATTTATATTGGCGTTATGGTGGCAAATTTAGTATGCAAACACGTCAATTTTCTGCAAAAAAAAAACTAAGACGGGTTTATCATTCTTGCCAACTAAACTTGTCATCCTCGACGAACATAACTTGCCACAAAAAAATATTCAGTTTGCCATGTCTAAAAATCTAACGTTCGGATATACGGGTTCTAAAAAGATGCATGTAGCAAATTCTCTTACAGTTTTCGGGAAACCTAAGCGACCAAAATATTACCATTGTGCTCCCTTCGTATCATAATGTAAGAACTTTTTTTAGCTAATATAGTTTGTAAAATGTTCTTATATTACAGGACAGGGAGAATGGTATTTTACCAAAAGAACGCCATTTATCTATGCCATGACTTGAATTTAAATTACTATGCCATTTATCCATGCTATGACTAAGATACTGCCATTACTAAATTCTGTCATAAAATCAAAATCAAATTGTATTGAACAGCCGCATCGAATTGAGTTTGGAGCCCAATCCTGAGTAGGGCCATAAAAAGAGATCAATCACTCTGCACCAAATAATTATTATCAAGGCAAGGCGCAGGTGCAATCCTAGCATGTGTCTTGGGATCGTGTTGGTACTACGATCCAATCAACCATACGATACAACGGCAAGGAACGTATCCCGCTAGCTAGAATACAATTCTAGAACCGGGATTCTGCATCGCCAGATTAAATAGTGAAGTAGAGTAGTACTATTTCATCAGATATATATCAGGATTAAACAAGTCCCGTGAGCAGAGCACATGGCCGCTGTCCCGTGCCGTACCCGCACCGAACGGCCGCTCGTCGGCTTCTCTCAAATCTCATCAACTCCAGGAGAGGGGAGGAGACGGAGGGAGCTAGGGGAGATGCACACGGCAAAATTAACAAATTTAACCTCAAAGTAAAAGTATTTCACAAACTAAACCTTTTTTAAAAAAAATTCACAACACTGACCTTTTTGTGCCGCGTCAATAAGACGCTGCACTCTATTGTGCAGCTTCTTACAGCTAGGCGCTGCACAGTATAATGCAGAGCCTAACTGTTAGGCGCTCAAGTGTTAAGCGTTGCATAGTACAGTGCAACGCCTTTACGTCAGGCGCTGCACGTTAGGATCAACTGAGTGAAATTTTTTCAAACACAGTTTAGTTTGTGAAATAATTACGTTTCGAGGTCAAATTTATGCCTTTTACCGATGCACGCACCTACACCTGCACCTGCGCACGTACGCACTCCACCGAAATGCAACACCTGTCAGTGCCCTGTGCATCTGTAGACGAGTTGAGAGGTACTCCGCGTATTTTAAAACGCCCATCACGCAGGTTTTTTTTTGCGGGGACCATCACGCAGGATGGTGATGGAATTATGATTAGAGTAGTACGAGTAGTATACGTTCGGCCGTACGTGTTGGACCGACTAGGGAATCAAGGCGCAAGTCTCGGCTATGGTTTGTCTTGGTCGATCCCTGTTGTGTTAATGTTTCAGTTACACTAGACAAAGTAGCACAGAGCTTCTGTACGGTTCGTCCCAAGAAATACTCCGTCCGTTCTATAATGTAGTGTCTATAGATTTTTTGAAAAGTCAAACCTCATAAACTTTGATAAAGTTTGTGAAAAAAATATTTACATCTAGAGTGTGAAACATGTATCACTAGATTCATCATAAGATGTAGTTTCACATTATATATTTTTGCTATTGTGGATATAAATATTTTTTTCTACAAACTTGATCAAAGTTTACAAAGTTTGACTTCTCAGAAAATCTATTTACACTACATTATGAAACGGATGGAGTAACAAGAGATGCCGTTTCAACTACCGGTCTCGTCGGCCGTGGTCGTCCATCTTGTTTCTCTAACTAGTGTCTGCATGTGCATCTGCCATCTGCATCTTGCTCGAAATATTAGCATCTTTTTGACAAATCTAACCCACGAGCATATACATAAATAAACATGATTATCATAATATAAAATTCATACCGATACCTAAGTATATTAGACATACAACACATAGGATAGAAATATCTATGAACATAATATACGGCTAACATATGAACGAGCAAATAGGGGATTAACAAATCATACCTTCCGGTTGGTCAGGCCAATGCAACGGCGGCAGTGGCAGCCTCGACATCGTGGCGAGGCGGGCCGTGGAGGAGAAGCGTGCGTGTACAACTCCTCTTCCCAAACTCTTAATGGCATGAGGTAAAGCAACCCTTATAAAAAGGTACCACTCTCACTACATTAGCAGTATGCTACTAAACTTTCCACCACTTGCCATTCACCTATATGGGCTTTAGAGATTAACTAGGGATTATTGTTTTATACGGGCCAAAGCACATCTATAATCCAACAACTCCCCACCAGATCTCGAGGCATATTAGTTTGTCATCTGTTTGACATACCAGAATTTTTAGTAGAGACTGTTAAGTTGAATTTCCATCCAGAGCAACATGATTAGACTTCTTCACAACTAAACAATAAACTATGCTTTGAATTATTAGTTTAGGGTGCAGAAGCTTCGATTATTGTGGCCGTCGACGGCTAACCCCCACTGGTGAAGCTTATTAGTCATACTCCTGACATGTTCATGAGCTTCCTAGATCCCTATATCATAGATTGTGATCGGCAGTCGGGCTCACATAGGTGTGTTCCTCCAAAGAGTGTTCTATAGGATATCATCTTGCTTATATAAGCTTTGGAACACACTGAGACAAAAGTTAACCTGCATTATAGATTACAAGAGTATTGCATCTCCAACAGAGTGGGTTAGTAATGATACTCTCCTCAGTTGACCGATGTTTTATTTTCCCAGGTCCTAATTCACGTGATCTCTGATCATATAGGTTGTAGGTTGGCTTACTCGCATGGCAACTTAATTGGGTCTCATGCGCATCTCCCCCGATGCATTTTTTGTCATAATCCATATAGCCCTTTCGTGAAGGGAGATTAACCAGATTCTTAGTCGTCTGGATATAATCCAACTCTATTACTCTGGAGTTTCTTCAATGTCTCGCATATTTCAATCCTCTTCTTAAATGCTTTGTGCATTGGATGTTGTCCTTTGAAATATTTGCATTTGCAATCACGGTCCGATTGTCATAGATCATAAGGATAGCTGGACTGGCTTATCAACCATTGGCAAATCCATCAAAAGCTCTCGAAGCCATTCTATTTCGACGCATGATGTGTTAATGTTATGAGTTTTGCTCCCATAGTCGATCTTGTTACGATCATCTGCTTGCAAGACTTACAGGAAGCAACACCATCACCAAGTGTGAACACATATCCATTTCTGACCTCCATCTCATCAGGATCAGATATCCAATTCGAATCACTATACCCCTCAAGTACCGCCGGGTTCCCAGTATAGTAAATTCCATACTTCACAATACCTTGCAAATAACGTATGACTCGCTCAACAGCATGCCAATGCATATCTCCTGGATTGGAAACAAACCGGCGATGTTTGCCCATAGCAAATGAGATGTCATGCAGAGTAGCATAACCTGGGCATATGACTACATGAGTGAAATAATCACTTGAAAGTATCTCACTTGATTTACAACCGTGCCTTCAAACTTTTAAATCCGCACGCTAGGATCATATGGTGTTGCAGAAGATTTCCAGTCCGAATATCCAAAATGACTCAAAATCTTCTCAACATTGTGGGATCGCAAAAGTGTAGTTTCACCCTCATTATCTCTGAGCAGTTTGATGTTCAAGATAACGTCAGCCACACCAGGATCTTTCATCGCAAATTTATGAGATAGAAAAGTCTTAACCTCCTCATTACTTTGAGGTGGGTCCCAAATATCAGTATGTCATCAACATACATACATAGTATAACTCTTTTGCCCTCACTATGACGATAGTATACACATTTGACAACAGTGTTAAAACCAAAGCCAACAGATGTCAAATTTTGATTAAATTTCTCATGCCATTTCTCAGGCGCTTGTTTCAGGCCATATGAAGACTTCAGTAGCTTACACACCTTTCTTTCCTGGCCATATACTACAAATCCATCTAGTTGTTGCACGTAAATTTCCTCGTGTTTCTCTCCATTAAGAAAAATTGACTTAACGCCCATGTCATGAACGATAAGACAATGCGAGGAAGCCAACGAGAGTAACACTCGAATGGTTGTCAGTCTAGCACTAGTGCATGATGCTGCTAACGCGACACATGAATCAGAGACCCTAAATGAAACTGTGTGCGATGCATGCATCACAAACGGCGTCGTAATAAAACCGTCACCAATAAGATGAACTGTGTGCGACGCTGGAGACATCAAGCACGAATCATATTAGAGTTGCGTGTGAAATATGTGGCATGCAGTAGATGAATGCAAACTATTTGCGATGAGGCACAACATCAGAAACGGTTAGCCAGATCAAGGTGTGTGCGATATACGACATACAATTCACTCGGATGAACTATTTGCGATGATCGGAAACAACAGAAATGGTCTACCAGATCAAGGTGTGTGTGTGATAGACGACATATAGTTCACTCGCCTGAACTGTTGGCGATGAGCCAAGAGAACAGGAACGGTTCAACTTTCACAAACGATTGCTGCTAATAAGTCGTGTGTGTTGTGGGCAAACGTGTGCTCGTATACAATTGTCAGCGATTGATGAAATCATCACCGACGAGTTCCCTTGTTTAGTCCGTGTGCGATGTGATTTGCTCTGTCACCAGAACAACAACATATATAATTCTAAGGACACGGTTGCATAATCAAATTAAACATCCAATTACATAAGTGGCTAGTACACACATGACATTTTCACACACCAAAGTAAACAATTATGTGCATATAATAAACAAGGATAAACGATCATCTAATCATCATCTACTTCTTCTTGTGACGCTTGCCACCACTGCTCTGCTGGTGGCTCGATCCCTCATCGATTACAGGAAGGATGCACTCCCTAATGTCAGTGATCCACATGTGCATCTCGTAGCTTGTGTACACGTTCTTAGCCAAGAACTTGAGGTGAGCTTCATCCAGTCTCCGCACCCAGGCACCGTGCTAGGCTCCAGAGTTTTTCTTGGCATCTTACTTCATGTTTTGGTAGTAGGATTCAATGATGGCCGAGGCGAGGTCAACCAGGGAGTCCTTCTTCCTGTTGCCTGGGACCCTGTAGGGGCCGTGGATTTTGACAAGCTTCTAGCATACATCGTCAACGATGTCCACCGTAGCGAACTTGTAGTTGGGGATGTTGACAAACGTGGCAAAACGCTCGCAAGGCTTTGTGGCCACACAATAGTGGTAGATGAGGATGTGATGCGCACACACAACTGGGCGGCGACAACCTTCTCAAGTTTACTGCAAGTCGATGCCAACGACTTTGTACTTGTCCTGAGTAAGAAACTGCTCCATGGTGTCGATGTGGTCCTCCACCATGACTGGGTCGATGGTGTACACCACCAAGAGGTACTTCTTCCTCACGTGGGTGTCCACATGATGCTCGCTGAACTCAATTGGAGCACTGCTAGATAACCTGTCTATATTTGTCGTCGTGGGTATGCTTGTTGTGTTGTGCGGCACGACCGAAAGGTTGAAGAGACTAAGTTTATAATGGTCATGGGAATAAATGGGGAGGCCGGACGACCTGAAATATCGACACATCTGGATGGCAGCTTTTTCAGCGCGTAACTCCATCATGTCGCACATAACGGCATCGTGGCGACGCAACCGCGTGCATATGGGCCCCCAATGTGATTGTTCGCCAACCCCAACCCTTGCCAGAGTGCGCCCGGAGGGACGCGAGCAGAGCCCACCTCAATGACGAGCAGTCCTCGCAGTAGGACGCAAGAGCAGAGCGCGCGGAGGGACGTGAGCGGAGCTCGCCGCGACCGCCTCAACTATGATCAGAGGCTTGTGAGCAGAGCGCACAGTGGCTGCCTCAACGACGAGCAACCTGAAGGAAATATGCCCTAGAGGCAATAATAAAGTTATTATTTATTTCCTTATATCATGATAAATGTTTATTATTCATGCTAGAATTGTATTAACAGGAAACTTAGTACATGTGTGAATACATAGACAAAACAGAGTGTCCCTAGTATGCCTCTACTAGACTAGCTCATTGATCAAAGATGGTTATGTTTCCTAGCCATAGACATGAGTTGTCATTTGATCAACGGGATCACATCATTAGGAGAATGATGTGATGGACAAGACCCATCCGTTAGCTTAGCACTATGATCGTTTAAGTTTTACTGCTATTGCTTTCTTCATGACTTATACATGTTCCTATGACTATGAGATTATGCAACTCCCGAATACCGGAGGAACACTTTGTGTGCTACCAAACGTCACAACGTAACTGGGTGATTATAAAGGTACTCTATAGGTGTCTCCGAAGGTACTTGTTGGGTTGGCGTATTTCGAGATTAGGATTTGTCACTCCGATTGTCGGAGAGGTATCTCTGGGCCCACTCGGTAATGCACATCACTATAAGCCTTGCAAGCATTGCAGCTAATGAGTTAGTTGCAGGATGATGTATTACGGAACGAGTAAAGAGACTTGCCGGTAACGAGATTGAACTAGGTATTGAGATACCGACGATCGAATCTCGGGCAAGTAACATACCGATGACAAAGGGAACAACGTATGTTGTTATGCGGTTTGACCGATAAAGATCTTCGTAGAATATGTAGGAGCCAATATGAGCATCCAGGTTCCGCTATTGGTTATTGACCGGAGATGAGTCTCGGTCATGTCTACATAGTTCTCGAACCCGTAGGGTCCGCACGCTTAACGTTTAATGACGATCGGTATTATGAGTTTATGAGTTTTGATGTACCGAAGGAGTTCGGAGTCCCGGATGAGACCGGGGACATGACGAGGAGTCTCGAAATGGTCGAGATGTAAAAATCGATATATTGGACGACTATATTCGGACATCGGAAAGGTTCCGAGTGATTCGGGTATTTTCGGAGTACCGGGGAGTTACGGGAATAGAAGAGAGAGGCCAAAAGGAAGGAGGCGCGTGCCCCCCTTCTAGTCCGAATTGGACAAGGGGTGCAGCCCCCTTTTCCTTCTCCCTCTCCCCCTCTTTCCTTCTCTCCTACTCCGGAAAGGAAAGGGGAATCCTACTAGGACTTGGGAGTCCTAGTAGGACTCCCCACACTTGGCGCGCCCCCTCTAGGGCCGGTCTCTCCCTCACTCCTTTATATACGGGGGCAAGGGGGCACCTCTAGACACAACAATTGATCTCTTGATCTCTTAGCCGTGTACGGTGCCCCCCTCCACCATAGTTCTCCTCTATAATATTGTAGCGGTGCTTAGGCGAAGCCCTGCGATGGTAGAACATCAAGATCGTCACCACACCGTCGTATTAATGGAACTCTCCCTCGACACTCGGCTGGATCGGAGTTCGAGGGACGTCATCGAGCTGAACATGTGCTAGAACTCGGAGGTGCCGTAGTTTCGGTGCTTGATCGGTCGGGCCGTGAAGACGTACGACTACATCAACCGCGTTGTTCTAACGCTTCCACTTTCGGTCTACGAGGGTACGTAGACACACTCTCCCCTCTCGTTGCTATGCATCTGGTAGATAGATCTTGCGTCATCGTAGGAAAATTTTAAAATACTACGTTCCCCAACACAACCATATGCATATAACACTTGAAAACATGAGGAATAGACGTCCACAAGCCGGCGGATGCGTATACCAGCTCATACCTACCAATGCGGATGCCCAATGCACAAATTAATGACGTTATACACGTGTCCACAATCCATGCCAATGTTTCCCGCCTCTTCCCTCATCGATTTCCCACCACCAGCTAGTGGCTAGCTCTAAATGACCCAAGTGGCAATGCACCATAGTGACATCGTGCGCATATCTAATCCACACCGATCTACCATTAATTATTCCAAGCATGCCAGGAAACCCAAGCTTCAACATCGACCCCTTCATGGATTACATATTAGACGAGGAGAACGAGCCAGAGCAGGTTGGAGAGCAAGAGCTTTGTCGGTCGGTGCAGGCGCCATGGCCCATTGACAGCAATATCTTCGTGTCGTTCCTTGGGCACACAATGGACATATTGCAGAGGAAGTGTGAAGAGCAGTTTTCCATCCACCGCGCAAAATATCCAGAGCTGCTAGGCGGCATGATCGATGACCCACCCAAAGGGCCACCGTCAATGGTGCTCATCGAGAGCCTGATGCCCCGTTGGGAATGGGCAAAGGTTTTCTGCGATTCAGTTATGAGACAGCTTGTCTGCCGCCTCATGATTTGCATCGACGACTGCGTCAACCAGGATCCCGACGATGTGTTGGCCAGGCTGGAGCGCCGCCTTGGCAGAGTTGACATCCCCAAATAAGTAGAACAATGTCAACGTGATATCTTGAGGATGCTGGTGATGGATGGAATTTGCTACCAGTGGAGAGACATGGAGATGGAGCGGATCCACAGGCATGTCATGCGTGCAATTGCAAGCTGTCAAGCTCTATTGGAAGAGGCCAACAGCCCTAAGAGCCTCCCAGCGCCAGCAGCTCCGCAGGCAGAGACGGGTATCGTGGCCACGGATCCGAACACATGGAATGAACGGCTGGAAGGGTGCTACGCTGATCATGGAATCCAAGAAGACCATTGTAGGAAGGCTGCCAGCGCGGCTTTTTACCTTATATTTTATTATGATTCTATGGAAATGTCGCATATCAACATTTTAAGTCAGTAATCATATGTAGGTTGTGTATGTTTGGGCGTTGCCGCATGTGGCATTAAATTATCCTAAATATGTAAGACAATAATTAATTGTTGCCAGTGTATATTTGCCTGAACTGCAAGCATAGCTCATTGCGGCCGTCTCAATGGCGAGGAAAGCCCGCGGAGGGACGCGAGAAGAGCACACCGCGGCCGCCTCAACGATGAGTAGAGCGTGCGCGGGGGGGGGGGGGAGCAGAGCATGATGCGGCCGCCTCAATGGCCCATCCATCGGAGATGATGATGATATCTAGACCTTGTGTGATGGTGGGCAGACACGTACACATCCGAGAATGTAGGCCCACGTACGCCCTCAGGGAACCGTTTCGGGCTTCGACGCCATCAATAATTTTTTAGCTTGTTTCCTGTCACATTTCAAATTAACACGAAGTAAGTAATTACAAATACATTCACACCTATCAAACCTAAACGTATTCCCACTTAGCACTCATTATAATAACTACCCACTCGAAAATTACCGAACATTCCTCAACTCATCACCAAAAGGACATGGTTTTCTTGTTAAGTTGTTCCTTGCATCTGTCATGGCCGACTGGAGAAGTTCTGGGTTGAGATACAACCAAGGAGCAGAGACCAAGGCCGTGGAAGCACTAGAGAGGTCCCGTCGCAATGTGGCAGCCACAACAGAGATGTCCTGCTACACCGCGAAGGCCTCGAACCAGTTCTCACAGGCAGGTGAGAGCTTTCACAAGCGCACTCACCGCGTCGGCGAACTCGACAAGCTGGCGGTGCCGAAGTCGTCCTTAGCCAGTAATGACGACATTCTTGCTGGCCTAATTAAGCAGCAGGAGTAGCTCGCCGGCTTGGTGAAGCCGCTACAGGTTAGTGATGCCTCAGTTGAGAAGGAGACCGGCCTCGTCGTGCAATTCATGGGTGACAATGCGAAGCTCCACAACGAGCTCGGCAAGAAGGAGGTGATGGGGACATGTACTAAGGGTAGGGTAACATGCCTGACCTACATACCCTTCTGTAAGACTCCATAGACCTTATACTGGGCCCCAGGGCCAGGCTAGCATTCAGATGCTCTGCAACCAGATATTCACTTGGAGTATGTTAACCACTCGGAGAGCACCATTCCACTAGACCGGTCTTCTTCACTTGACCATACCTATCAGGACTCGGATGATGAAGACTAGGAGACTCCCCATAACCGCAGCGGTCAAGACGAGTGTCCACCCTCTTCAACTGTAGTTATTATGTCTGTTACCAATAACGACATCCTTAACCCCTCCTTTAACCCTTGGCAACGGAAACATTCATGGGTAGAGGCAAACTCTATATAAGCCCCCCTACTCCATGGCAAGGGTTTGCAATCCATTGTAATCCATACACTCTAATCTATCAGCTCCAGAGCACCGAGACGTAGGGTTATTACCTCCACCACGAGGGGCCTGAACTCGTAAATCAGAATGTAATAACTACGCCGTAGATAAGCTCTGCCCCCTAATTCGTACCCCTATACACTATTGTCAGACTTACACCCATGATAGTTGGCTCCCACCGTGGGGCAGGCATCTAGTGACTTCCGGTGTAGTTGCATTTTTTTCACCATCACCATGGTTTTTGGCGACAGTTCGACTCACGTCGGCAAGATCCGTTTCAGCGCCCTCAGCTTCGTCGACGACGGTTCAATGTGGCTCCAGGATGCCATGCTAAATGTTGAGCCACTGCCCGTTCGTGGCGCAACGCATTTCCACACGAGCACTTTCGACGTCCGCCTCCTACAGTCGTCGGTCCCGTACCAGTCGGCGCCCCTCTACACCGCTGGCAGCTGTTGCAAGCGCTCCGGGCGCTCACGGCTCCAACGGTGGATCAAGCATGCGATGGCCCATCAAGTCATGGCCCCGCCTCATGGCGATTGAGCCTGACGACCCCATCCCCTAGTCGATACCTTTTTTGGTCCGCGACACTAGTCTCGTAGGGGGTCCATATCTGAATTTCGGGCGCGGTCGCCCAGTTGGTGCCGCATGGCTCAGTGATGTAAAACCAGTCTTTTTGTCAGATCTTGACGGTACCTATGAAGGTACCTTCCGGCCACGCAACTCGGGGAAGCTTGCTGATCATTTCCCCCTTGCAATCTACCAGTTGGCCATCTACTATCTTCGGCTTGACATTAATGACCTTCAGCCATAGGCCGAAGTGTGACTGGACCTGAAAAACAGCCTCACAGACAAGGATGAAAGCCGAGATGTGCAGAAAGGAGTTCAGGCGAGATCATGGAAATCTAATCTGTAGAAGAACATCAGGCCCCTCATGAAGTGTTCAAGGGGGAAGACGAGTCCTTGGATGAAGTGGGGGACGAACACCACCCTTTCACCTAGCTGGGGCGTGGGGACGACCTATCCCTCTTCTGGGGCACGGTGGGTGACGTTGCTGGGGAGGTAGCCCGCGCGCTTCGGCCCCTCGATCGTGTCCTCGGTGATGCTGGAGGTAACCGACTTGCCTTTGGAGCTGGAGCCCGCCATGGCTGAATCGAGGAAATTGTTGGAAGGATTTGAGACAAAGGGAGATCTGGGCGCTGGAGCTCATGAGATTGGGAATGCAATGGCTATGGTGGAAGTGAAGATGTAGGGGGAACTGGGTGGCTGCTTCCCTTTTTAAGCTGCCGTAACCTCAAGAATCCTTTTACTGCGCCGCAGACCTCGCCACTTCCCGATATAATTGTGCAGTTATGCGTGCACGGGATAAACCAAATCATTGATCATATCCCTTAAAAATAGGGCATGATCTCCGTATTGGTGGGACGTGCCAATTAAACAACAGCCTCGAATCATACCGAGTTTTCATAACTGATCCGTGGTTGCGACTAGTTGTGGCCCATTGCCAAAAGTTGTAAGATAAGGCACTATTTACACTGGGATAGCTAGCCTTCGGGATTAAAATTACGTAAGCACTCCAGGGCCGAAGACGTCATTTTGCGGATGTTTGCATGTCGGAATCGGGGCTCCGCAGACCCACAGAAAGTTCGAACTCTGGGGCATGCACTGTACTTCTCACCCCACCCTTTCCGCTACTCTCAACCTCACGACCAAGCTCCTACGAGGTCCGGTTGAGGAAGGAAGACGAAAAACACATCAGTTTACCCAGGTTCGGGCCAGCTTGCGGTGTAAAACCCTACTCATGCTTGGTGGTTGGATTGCCTCGTGAGGGAGGATGAGTATGAGTACAAGAGTGGCCTCAGGAGGGTCCGAGAATGGATCCAAAGGCCGATCCTCTCTATGGTGGAGCACTACCTATATATATATACAAGCCTTGGTCCTCTTCCCCCAAAAATATCTGGCGGGAGGGGTTGGCACAACAGCCAGTTTGATAGGGAATAGGAAGTACATCTTATCCCGACGAAAGATGGTCTTCGCCTACAAAGCTTCTGTCGATGACGCACATGTGAGCTCGACGATGACCTCTATGTTAACGAGCCCACCATCTTTGTCTTGTTGCACCAAAGGGGAAACCCTTGGGGATGCCTTGGGAACCCGTGCGCTGGCCTTGTCCCTCTAGCACCAAAGAGGAAAGCCTCACTGTCCGCGCATGTTGGCGCCGGTCCTAGCG
The DNA here is from genome assembly GCA_902687465.1 of Secale cereale. Taxonomy (NCBI): domain Eukaryota; kingdom Viridiplantae; phylum Streptophyta; class Magnoliopsida; order Poales; family Poaceae; genus Secale; species Secale cereale. The sequence continues at coordinate 439,655,559 of LR738710.1, read as the reverse complement.
ACGCTCGTCGTGGCTCGCATCACCCACGTGTAGCGCGAGGTTGGCTGGCGACATTGGTGTATCCGCCCGCGATGGGGCCTCGGGAGGTGGCCTCAGGTAGCCAATTCGCGCGATCACCTTGGGAGGCCCTCGAAGAGGTGCACCTCACGAGGGTCTTGGTTGAGAAGCCTTTGAGATGGGTCATACTAGGCCCGCGTTACACGTTGCGACTTGGGCCAAGGCAGACATGCCTGGGTAACCACAGTCCCAGAGCCCCAACAGTAGCCACCGGGACCGAGGTGTGCACGATCCACCAGTTGGAAGGGCGAAACGGCGCGGGCCCTAACCGCTAGCGGGTCACGTGTGACGTGTGGTGCACGACGAGGCGATGGACGCCCCCACTTTCCCACACCTCGGCAACTGTCAGGCCAACACAAAGCATATTGGGGAACGTAGTATTTCAAAAAAATTCCTACAATCACGCAAGATCTATCTACTAGATGCATAGCAACGAGATGGGAGAGTGTGTCTACTTACCATTGTAGACCGAAAGCGGAAGCGTCTAGTGACATGATTGATGTAGTCGAACGTCTTCGTGATCCAACCGATCAAGCACCGAACATACGACACCTCCGCGTTTAGTACACGTTCAGCTCGATGACGTCCCACGAGCTCTTGATCCAGTTGAGCTTCACGGGAGAGTTTCGTCAGCACGGCGGCGTGGTGACGGAGATGATGAAGCTACCGACGCAAGGCTTCGCCTAAGCACTACAATGGTACGACCGAGGTGTGTTTCTGTGGAGGGGGGCACCGCACACGGCTAAAAGATCAATGATCAACTTATGTCTATGGGGTGCCCCCCACCCCCGTATATAAAGGAATGGAGGAGGGGGAGAGGCCGGCCCTCTATGGCGCGCCTTGGAGGAGTCCTACTCCCATCGGGAGTAGGATTCCCCCCTTCCCTAGTTGGAGTAGGAGAGGAAGGGAAGGAGGAGTAGGAGAGAAGGAAAGGGGGGCGCCCCCCAACCTACTCCAATTCGGCCTCCTGCCCAAGGGGGCGCACCAGCCCCTTGTGGGCCGGTGTGCTTCCTTCTTTTGGCCCATAAGGCCCATAACTTCTCCCGGGGGTTCCGGTAACCTCCCGGTACTTCGAAAAAATGCCCGAACCACTCAGAACCTATCCAATGTCTGAATATAGCCTTCCAATATATCGATCTTTACGTCTCGGACATTCCGAGACTCCTCGTCATGTCTGTGATATCATCTGGGACTCCGAACCACCTTCGGTACATCAAAACTCATAAACTCATAATACCATTCGTCATCGAACGTTAAGCGTGTGGACCCTACGGGTTCAAGAACTATGTAGACATGACCGAGACTCATCTCCGGTCAATAACCAATAGCGGAACCTGGATGCTTATATTGGCTCCTACATATTCTACGAAGATCTTTATCGGTCAAACCGCATAACAACATACGTTGTTCCCTTTGTCATCGGTATGTTACTTGCCTGAGATTCGATCGTCGGTATCACCATACCTAGTTAATCTCATTACCGGCAAGTATCCTTACTCGTTCCGTAATACATCATCTCGTGACTAACTCATTAGTCATTTGCTTGCAAGGCTTATTATGATGTGTATTACCGAGAGGGCCCAGAGATACCTCACCGACACTCGGAGTGACAAATCCTATTCTTGATCTATGCCAACACCACAAACACCTTCGGAGACACCTGTAGAGAATCTTTATAATCACCCAGTTATGTTGTGACATTTGATAGCACACAAGGTGTTCCTCCGGTATTCGGGAGTTGCATAATCTCATAGTCATAGGAACACGTATAAGTCATGAAGAAAGCAATAGCAGTAAAACTAACGATCATAGTGCTAAGTGTAATGCCCCGGATGTAATACTTTCCCTTTTGGGCAATATAGGATATCTTTGGCTCCATCAATTCCTTTCCGGGTTCTTCGTCTTTCGGGTTTTCGTCGTTTTGTCGTGTTGCGTGTGTGCATTCATCCATATCTTATAGTCATGTGCATCGCATTGCATTTGTGTTGTCGTTTGCATCCGGTCCCACTCGTTTCTTCCCGTTGTCCGTTTCGAGTTCCGGAGCTCTCTCACGTGTCCGTGGCATCCCCGAGGCCTACTTTGGTGTGAGAATTGTTGTGCGATGTTGTTTTGGTGTGTGTAACCCGCCTGTCAAATCTCGTCGCGTTTGGAGTTCGTTTGGTGCTCCAACAATTATTCTCGTGGGCTGAAAGTACCTCCTCTTTGAGGCCCAAGACACCCCTCAAACAGCCCACCAAACCAACCCAAACCCCTCCCTTCATCTAGGCCATCCAATTGTGATCGTGTGGCCGAAAATCTCACCTCATTTGGACAATCGTAGCTCCTTGTGCCTATATAAACGTCCATCTCCCCTAATTTTTCGCGTCTGAAACCCTAATGCTTCCACAGTTCGCCGCCGGTGCTTCCACCGTTGAATCCCGGTGCTTCCGCCGTTGAAAATCCGTGCTTCCGACGTCCCAGGAAATCGTGCTTCCGAAGTTCTTCTCCGTGCTTCCGTAGTGCCGGAGCTGCGCTTCCGATCCGACGCGCGGGTCCGCGACTTCGTCATCTTCTTCCTCCGGATCCCGCCGCCGCCGGAATCCTCGCCGGAGGAGCTCGCCCCGCCGCCTCCAGCTCCTCCCCTTGCCGCGCCATCTTCCTCCCGCCGCGGCCCTACTCCTCTTCACCGCCGGCGCCGGCCGGGCCAGCCGCCGCCGGGCCCTCCAGCCGCGCCGCCCTCCGCCGTAGGCCGGCGCCGCCACCTCGCCGGCCGGGCCGCCGCGCCCCGCCGTCCCCTCCTCCCACCGGGCCAGCGCCCCAGCCAGCCGCCCCGTCACCCGAATTCGCAGAGCCGCCGCCGCCACCGCTCGGGGGATCGGGAGGATCCCCGAGCTTCGCTGCCAGATTCGATCGGCCACAGCGCCCTAGCGGGCCGGGTGCCGCAAGGCCTGGTAGCCGCCCGTTAGCCCGACCCCGGTGGGCCGCGCCCGTTCCGCCGGCCCGATCCGCTTCCCCCGCGGCCTGGTTGACCTCCAGCCCCGTTGACCACCGTTGACCCGAGGTGGTTTTCTTCACTAAGCCCCGTGTAGATTTTAGTTTCTGGAGCAGTTTTGCATTGATGATAACTTTTTGTGTGATGGTCCGATTTGAGCAAATGATATGTCAAAATGATCGTGGAGACTTGTACTACGTTTTAGTCCATTGTGCCATGCATGTTTGAGGTCATCTAGATGCTTAAATATCTGTTGCAAGAGTGCTACTTGTTATAAACTGCTGTTAGTAGTTGTTTTCATGCCATCTTTGCAATGTGATAACTTGTTGCATGTTTATCCAAATGAAGCAAATGATATGTTCACGTGTTCATCATGTTATGCTCTACATGTTGGTTGCTTTAGCTTGCATGATAGATTTCATCTTGCCATGTTTATCTCCTTTGCAAAGTGCTATGTGGCTGTTATGTCGTTAAACTTGTTACGAGATGCCTCGTTGAGGAGCTCGTTGCTATTGATGTGGTTGTCCCCTTGATGCATGCTTAGATGTTTTGGATTCACCATCATGTGTACTTTGCTGTGGTGCTTACCACTTGCCATGCTTTGCTTTGAGGTGACTTAAACTTGCTCACAAAGATGCCATGATGTTACTACTGTTTTAACACTTAGTGAAATTTCACTAAGTCTGGAATTTGTAATTTTCAGATGCCATGTTTGCTTGTTGTTCTAGGCAAATCCATGCTAGTTTTGGGGTGACTCTTGATGATTCCTTGTTGTATATATTGTTGGCTATCCATTCATGCTCTCACATGCTTATTTGGGTGGCTTTAGCATATTTAACTCTTGCTCCCAAGTTGCAACAAATTACTGCTGTCAGGTTTTGTTGTCAAGTTCAAAATGTCATAGCTTGTTGCTATTGATCCATGGCTCCTTTGGAGATGTTCCAATGGACTTGTTTGCTGTAGTATATGTCTAGTTTATGTCCATGCTCATTGCCATGATGTTTGAGTGTTGTAGACTATTTATCTCTTGCTCTGAAGTTGCTATGTGGCTGTTTATTTCAGCTTGTGCATGTTTATTGTTTCGGGTGTAACTTTTAGCCCGTTGCTCCGTTTTGAGCAAGTCCTATATGAAACTTGTGTGATTTTGCATGTAGATTCATATTATCCTCTTGTTATCATGTTTTGAAGCATTTTGCTTGATGCATATTGTTGTGCTGTAACACTGTGCTTCCTAAGTAGACTTTCTGTGCTTCCATAGTGCATCTGTTTTGCTTCCATAGTGCATCAGTCATGCATCCAGTAATTTTTTCTGCGCATTGCATCTTGTTTGATTCGTTGCGTTGTGTTCTTGTGTTTGAGTAGAGCCGGAAGCTGAGACCGAGTACGAGTACGAGCACGAGGTTACTACCGAGGTTGAGAACGAGGAGCCCTCTTACGATCCCATCGACAACTCTTCAGGCAAGATGACCGAACCCCGATAACATTACTATCTTTGCCTATTGCTAGAAGTCTCGATCTATAGTTTTGCCTCGATGCCCATGTTTTTCCTGTCAGCCTCCTATTGTAACCATGAACCTGTCTAACCACCCTACCTATGCAAACCATTGATTGGCTATACGTAGGCTTCGCTCAGGCCCTCTTATAGCATTGTTAGTTGCAGGAGAAGATTGAAGATTCTTGCTTCTTGTTGAAGCATGTTGGGATATCACACTATATTAATTATTAAATGGAATCATCTTTATATTGGTGATGGGTGGAAGGCTAAGCCTTTTGCTTGGTGATTTGTTCCACTCATGCCGCTAGGAACCGTATAAACCGGTGTTATGTTCCTTGATTATGCGTTCCTCACACGGTTGGGGTTATGGGACCCCCTCGATAAACCGCTAAGTGCTAAGTCTTTTCCAGCAAGTCCCAACATTGGTACTATTCACCTAATAACTAAAAACTTGCATAGGGTCTTGCAAACCTGAGTCTTAATCAACAACCCCGGGCCAGTGCTCCACGTGAGTGTTGCTCCGAAACGGGGAGCCTGCGGGGCCACCACGAGGAAACTCGAGGATTGGTATAAACCCGTAGCTTCGCCCATCCGGTCGTGGCCTGGGACTAGATACGCGCGACTATTGTCAGGGTGTCGGCACGCCGGGAGGATTTGCTGGATTGGCCTTACCTTAGTCGGAGTATCTTGAGCACGGGATTCCGAGGATACTCGGGCCTTCCCACCTTGGAGTTGCGACTCCGTGGATCGTGGGCTTGTCATGGGCCAAGTTGGAACACCCGTGCAGGGTTATGAACTTTCGAAAGCCGTGCCCGCGGTTATGTGGCAGATGGGAATTTGTTAATATCCGGTTGTAGAAAACTTGACACCATGTTCCAATACACTACCAGCGTGAGTACCGTGACAGTCATTTTCCGAAAAGGATTCGGGAAGTGAACACGGTGGGGTTATGTTTGACTTGTTTTAGTTAGGATCACTTCATGATCATCTCTCGACCGAGGCACCTTCTCTTCTCGCTCTCTTTACGTAAGCTAGTGCTAGTGCTGCTGCAACCTCTTGTTCTTTCTTCAGCCTTGTTCCACACCCAAGGCTGGGATAGTCGTGTTACCCGGGAACGGAATTGCTGAGTCCTTTGTGGCTCACAGTTACTTCAACACACCAGATGCAGGTACGATGGTGAGCTACACAGGCGATGGCACTGAGCTAGACTGGGAGTACGATGAGGAGCGTAGCCGTTACTATGTGAACTATCCGGTTGATCAGTAGATCTTCTACTAGGATTTGACCTAGACTTGTGGTTTAATGTTATGTTTGGTATCTTGTCATTTGGATCTTTACCCTTAGATGGGCTGTGATGTTCATTTGAATGATGTTTGGATATGTAATGAATTTGTGTGATGTGGCGAGTGTAAGCCAACTATCTTTTCAGCTTTCATCCCTATTTTTACATGAGATGTGCAAAGGTACCAAACTTGCGATCATTCCAGAATGGGCTTATATCTTTAAGTCGTGCCTCGACACGTAGGAGATATAGTCCCATCCTGGGCATTACACTAAGCTAACGGATGGGTCTTGTCCATCACATCATTCTCCTAATGATGTGATCCCGTTGATCAAATGACAACTCATGTCTATGGCTAGGAAACATAACCATCTTTGATCAATGAACTAGTCTAGTAGAGGCATACTAGGGACACTCTGTTTTGTCTATGTATTCACACATGTACTAAGTTTCCGGTTAATACAATTATAGCATGAATAATAAACATTTATCATGATATAAGGAAATAAATAATAACTTTATTATCGCCTCTAGGGCATATTTCCTTCAGTCTCCCACTTGCACTAGAGTCAATAATATAGATCACATCACCATGTGATTAACACCAATAGTTCACATCACCATGTGACTAGCACCCATAGTTCTCATCGCCATGTGACCACTACCCAAAGGGTTTACTAGAGTCAACAATCTAGTTCACATCGTCATGTGATTAACACCCAAAGAGTACTAAGGTGTGATCATGTTTTGCTTCGTGAGAGAAGTTAGTCAGCGGGTCTGTTACATTCAGATCCGTATGTATTTTGCAAATTTCTATGTCTACAATGCTCTGCATGGAGCTACTCTAGCTAATTGCTCCCACTTTTAATATGCATCCAGATTGATACTTGGAGTCATCTGGATTAGTGTCAAAGCTTGCATCGGCATAACTCTTTACGACAAACTCTTTATCACCTCCATAATCGAGAAACATTTCCTTAGTCATCCAGTAATTAAGGACAATTTTGACCGCTGTCCAGTGATCTACTCCTGGATCACAGTTGTACCTCCTTGTCAAACTCATGGCAAGGTACACAACAGGTTTGGCACACAGCATGGCATACTTTATAGAACCTATGACTGAGGCATAGGGAATGACTTTCATTCTTTCTCTATCTTCTACCGTGGTCGGGTTTTGAGTCTTACTCAACTTCATACCTTGCAACACAGGCAAGAACTCTTTCTTTGACTGTTCCATTTTGAACTACTTCAAAACTTGTCAAGGTATGTACTCATTTGAAAAACTTATCAAGCGTCTTGATCTATCTCTATAGATCTTGATGCTCAATATGTAAGTAGCTTCACCGAGGTATTTCTTTGAAAAACTCCTTTCAAACACTCCTTTATGCTTTCCAAAAAATTCTACATCATTTCCGATCGATAATATGTCATTCACATATACTTATCAGAAAGGCTGTAGTGCTCCCACTCAGTTTCTTGTAAATACAGGCTTCACCCCAAGTATGTATAAAAACCATATGCTTTGATAACCTCATCAAAGCGTATATTCCAACTACGAGATGCTTGCACCAGTCCATAGATGGATCGCTGGAGCTTGGACACTTTGTTAGCACCTTTAGGATCGACAAAACCTTCTGGTTGCATCATATACAACTCCTCTTAGAGGTATCCATTGAGGAATGCAGTTTTGACATCCATTTGCCAGATTTCATAATCATAAAATGCGGCAATTGCTAACATGATTCGGACAGACTTAAGCATCGCTACGGGTGAGAAAGTCTCATTGTAGTTAACTCCTTGAACTTGTCGAAAACCTTTCGCAACAAGTCGAGCTTTGTAGACAGTAACATTACCGTCGGCGTCGGTCTTCCTCTTGAAGATCCATTTATTTTCAATGGCCTGCCTATCATCGGGCAAGTCAACCAATGTCCACACTTTGTTCTCATACATGGATCCCATCTGATATGTCATGGCCTCAAGCCATTTTGCAGAATCTGGGCTCACCATCGCTTCCTCATAGTTCGTAGGTTCATCATGGTCTAGTAACATGACTTCAAGAACCGGGCTGCCGTACCACTCACTACAAAAAAATACACTTCCGTGATGATACGTGTTTGTCACAGTAGGTCACGTTTTCTTTCGTGCATGTACATCCATGATGATTTTATGACAGAATCAAAATAGTCATACCTGTGCTGTCGTAGAAGTGTTCCTTGACATTACCAAAATTATCATCACGGAAGTGTCCACTTCCATGACGATAAATCGCGCATCACAGAAGTGGTTTCGTCAAGGGTGACCGACACGTGTCATCCATCGTAATGGAACGCCGTTAAGCTATCTGGTCCGGTTTTGGATCCGATAACCCGTTAACAGGCCCGACCAATGGGGATTTTCCACGTGTAAAATCATCATTGGCTGGGGGAAACACTTGTCGGCTCACCGTTGGGACAGATGTCATCCACTCATTGGACACAAAGCGCCTACGATAAGTCGACACGTGGCATGACCCAAGAGAAGCTCATTCCTGTGAAAAGGCCGGCCCGTTTGACTTGGTCAAAAGGTGGCGGGCCGGCCCACGGCAAGCCTGTTAATGACTTGTTCGCATATAGCCCATTTACAGCCCGCTAACCTAGGGCCCATTTACGACCTATCCGAATTAGGCCCAGTAGTGTCATCTGGGCCGTCCAGTATAATTCCAGCCTGTTTTAACTTCCAACCCATGTATGGCGCATGACGTCTTTCGGCCTATGATACGTCGACACGTGGCATGACCCAACAAAGGCCCATATAGGATAAAAGGCCGGCCCAGTCAAAGGCTCGTAGTACTTACTCAGGTACAAGTGGGCCAGCCCAATAATGGCCTGCTTATTAAAGGCCCATTTATGGCCCGAAGCCAGATCATGCCCGTTAATTGTTCGCCGAATATTTGGGCCCATTTACGGCCGAAGCCACATCTGGCCCGTTAATTGTTCGTCGAATATTTGGGCCCAAATATAGCCCAGTGACTTTGAGCCTGTTAGAGGCCCGATGTAGACATGGGCCCATTTCAGCCCGGTGTGACTTTCGGCCTGGGAATGGCCCGTCCTGCCCATGGGCCATATATGGTCCGACAGGAAATCGGGCCCACTAATGGCCCGTGATAAAGGTGGCAACAGTTAAGCCCCACGTGACTTTGGGCCTCTTAAAGGCCCATGATATCAGTGGGCCAACTAGGGCCCGAGATATGTTTCGGCCTGTTAACTGCCCGTGATATAACTGGGCCCGAAAAAGGCCCCGTCAACATTTCAGCCCGCTGAAGGCCCGTCTACGACTAGTGAAAATTGATGCCCAATATGCATTTCGGTCTGCTAAAGGCCCATGGTTTCATCTAGGCCGTAACATGCTAGTACAATATTCAGCCTGTTAATGCCCCAACGCTACCTGGGCCAAACTAAGCACTAGGTCCACAAAAGGCCCAACTAAAATATAGGCTGGTGTAAGTTGTGGGCCTCGCGCAAAGTGTGAAGGCCCCAATGATTTGGGCCCAAGAAAGATGCAAGCCGGCCCAATTGTGGCCTGCTAAACACCAGGCCCGTTAGAGGCAAATGTTTCGGCTCGGTCGACTACATCAGATTTTTTTTCCAGATAGCGAATGATGGCAATAACTAGTAAGAATTAAGAACAAACCTACACTATACAATAAAGGATTTATGGTATATTACATCCACTGGGCATCGAAGTTCGCCACCAGTGATCATAACGCACAACGAAGAGACAAATTACAAAAACTGGGCACCATTGCAGGGTAACAAAATAATACTGAACCGAGACCACTTCCAAGACAATTCATGAAAGGTTAGCCTTGCGCGGGAACTGCTGTGCAAGTTGTTGAGCGAGGCTATGAGACCGGCCTAACATGTCGGTCATAGCTTCCAGGTGTAGCTGTTTAGCGATGAGGTTCTCATTGGTGTTCTCCGCAATCTTTCTTAGAGATAGGACTTCAAGTTGAAGTTGAGTTGCAGAATGCCTTTCTGCTAGAACTTGGGACTGAAGAAGTCGAACTAATTCAGACAACGAATTCTGTGAGCTTGTCTGACTTCTAGTCTCAAGTAACTTGAACACTGCATCAAGACAAGACTTTGGGATTGTCTCGCTATCTTCAAGATGTTTTGCCTTCTTTGCTGCAATATATGTTGGGTTTGTCTCACAGCCTTCAGCGGACTTGTGCATGCCATCAGGCATATCACCCTGAAACAAAGCAGAGAGATGACAGGTTTTGCACGTGCATAAACAAAGATGACAAATGTGCTGCCAACTCCATCCAATTTCAAATTAGAAAATGAAGAGTAAGTTCAAAATATCAATAGCATAATTTGGCATTGTTCATAATGCGGGGAGCTTCACCACACTACTGGATTACCAGGTCAACATAACAAGCATAGATGAAGGGAAAAGAAAATCATCGTATCTATTTTGGTTAATGTGCATGGCATGTTGTTCATATCATCATCAGTAAGATAAAACAGGCGATGACAAGGTGCAAACGTGGGCTGCTTCACCACACACTGGATTATAGATCCACAAAACAAGCATATATATAGGGAGTATTGAGTAATGTGCATGGAATGAATAAGGAATTTGGTTTTACAAGTAAAACTTAGTACTTACGGTTCTTGCGAACATGCATTTTGGTAGAAACACCAAACTAAACAACAGTAAACGATAGGGAGTATGAGAAAATTAAACAGCAGTTGAGGATAACGTCTTTAGAAGGACTGACTTACATTAACAGTTAACACCGGCTTTATAATGCCCTTAACCATGTCAAGGGAAGGATAACTCAAGAATTTCAGCACAGAATCTTCTTCATAAGCATTGCATGTACTCTACATTTTGTAGAGAGTAATTATAGATACAATAATACTGGAAGGGATAGAGTATAATGAAGATAAGATGCAGATTGATGCTACATAATCAACTACCAATCCCTGGAAGTACAAGCATTACAGGACAACATGTACTGACAAGAGCAATGGGCTACACTTCTGCACTGGCATTGTCTGTGTATTCTACTTTTTGGTAAGATTAAATATAGATCTGATCTTTTTTAGTAAATGGTGGGCGAGGGAGATAAGATGCAGAATGCTACACAATGAACCAATCCCTCCTCCCATAATACAAGAGTGTTTTGAACACTGGTGTACTGTACAAAACGTTCTTATATTATGGGATGGAGGGAGTAGCTGTTAATGTAAGTACAGTGATAGACGACGTTCAGTCCTTACAAGAGGACTGCAGAGCTAAACCTCTTCAAAAGCATTGGGTTGATTCTAAATTTATGTAAGAGTCTATAGGGATCTTATAATGTCCACCAATGGATGATAACGAGGCTAACATGTGCAGTGATGCTACATAATCAAACAGCTATGAAAGTAAGTATGGTCATACAGGGCAAGAGGTACTCACAAGAGCAATGCAGTGTGCAGTATAGTTGCGAGATTCTGTGGTCCCTTGAGAATGAATGTGCAGTGATGTGAGAAGTCGTCGACTGGTGTTTCACCATGGTGAAAACCAAAAGATTCCTGATACGTCCAAAACGTATCTATAATTTCTGCTTGCTCCATGTCTCTTTTGGGTGACATTGCTATGATATTTATACACTTCCATACACTTTTGATCATATTTGGACTAACCTATTAACTCAGTGCACCCCAGTGCCAGTTTCTGTTTTCTGCTATTTTTGTATTTCAGGTTTTCCCATTACGAGACCTGCCAGAAAAATCCCGGAAAAAATATATAAAAAATCAGCGTTCCAGAAGCTTCCCGGCAGCCGAAGTAGGGCCGGAGGGGGGGCACCAGGGCTCCAGGCGCCCTGGTGGCGCGGCCCCCCTCCTGGCCGCGCCGGGGGGGGGGGCGCCTGGGCCCCCCAGGCCTCTGCTGATGCCCCCCTTTGGCATATATTTATATCGCGTCCCGAAACCCTCGAGACGGGAACCCTTTTTCGCGATCTCATCTCTGTTCCGCCACCGCCGCGCTTCCAAGATCGGGAGCGCCAGGAGAACTCTTCCCGGCACCCTGCGGGAGGGGAGGATCACCACCGGGAGCTTCTCCACCACCATGGACGCCTCTCGGATGAGTTGTGAGTAGTCTCCCTTGGACCATGGGTCCATGACCAGTAGCTATGTGATGTTCTCCTCCCGTTATTGTGCTTCACTAATTAGTCCTCGTGAGCTGCCCTACATGATCGAGGCACATATGTAATCCTTATGCTGTTGCTATGATGAGTTTGCTGGGATCCGATGGATTGTGAGATTATGTTCAGATTGTGTTTGAGTAATATATTTGATCTACCTCTTTTATATTTATGTTCGTAAGTAATTCTTGCATGTTCTCCGTTGTTATTTATTACTTTGGCCAAGTAGTAGGTAGTGACTCCAAGAGGGAACGTTATGCTTGATTGTGGGTTCATGCCCCTCGATGACTAGCTTGAGTGACAGAAACATGAGTCTAGGGGATGTGATGTTGCCACAAGGGGGAAAACAACGGTGCTTGTGCCCGCGGGTGCAAGGATTGTTTACTTTACGCAAAGTTCTTTTAATGCAGTTGTCTGTTGCTTTGAGTTTACACTATGGGTGGGACTCGCAACTTAATACCAGCGAGATGTTCTGGATAGATATCTCAAGGTGGATGATTAGTAGTAGATGCAGATGGATTTCGGTCTACTTGCCTTGGCGTACCGCCCATGCTTTGAACCTCCACCTTTCTTGCAACATAGTTAGCATTGGTTTGCGCACATAATTCTGTCAATTGCCCAGCTGTAATTCGTTTACCTCACATAGCTGTTTTATCGTCTTTTGGGAGAGAGACATCACTAGTGAACATCATGGGACCCCGGTCCATATTACCATCACTGATCACATCCGCTATTTACTTTCCGCTTTTTACTTACTATTGCAGCAAAACCTATCACTATTATCACTTGCGTTTGATCCTTTGTAAACGACAAGGCCGGAGGGATTGACAACCTCTCTGTACTCGTTGGGAGCAAAGTTATTTGTATCTGTGTGCAGGTCCACGTTGATTGCTAATATCTGGCGCCGTTAGCAGTTGACACCTTCTTGTTGAAACTAGGAGTCTCAGGGGAAATCGATCCTTGGTCTCTTTGCCAAGGGAAAACTTCCGCTACATTGCATCTCAAACCTTCCACTTGGGGTAACCAACGAGGGGCGAGAAGCCATCAAGCAAAGTTTTCTGGCGCCGTCGCCGGGGACTCCACTCTTCAGGATAGGGGAGTTGCATGCTATCCTTTACCTTTGCTTTTTAGTCTTGTTAGTTTACCTTTCAGTTTTTTTTTGCTTTAGTATCTTTTATCGAAAATCACAAAAATAGTTATCTTGCTTGCTTGCTGCTATGGGTTCCACCAAAAACACTAAATGGGAGGAGTACACCCCTTCTTCCATTACGCCAATCACCACTGTCGGGATATATAAAAGTAATAAACCTTGCGATTATGTTAGTCTTGATGGAGAGTTATGCCCATGGCATGGTCTTCCAGGAAAAGAGTATGAGCCTCAGTTTAAAGTTGCTCCTATGCTTCCCCAAACTTGGGAAGACGTTCAAACTCTTATAATAGAGAGCAATTCTAACAAAGAAGATGACACTACAATTCTACCCAATAATGATAACATTGATTTTGATAATTGTAGTATCTCAGAAGTTGTCACCTTTCTACAAAGAATGGCTAATGATCCCCGCACTAGCACGCTTAATCTTGCCTTCACAGAGCATATCACTAATGCTCTCATCAAAGCTAGGGAGGAGAAACTTAGAGTAGAAGCCTCCATACCTAGAAAGCTAGAAGATGGTTGGGATCCTATGATTAAAATTAAATTGAATAACTTCTCTTGCTATGCTTTATGTGATGCTGTAGCTAGTACCTCCATTATGCCCAAAAGACTATATGATATGCTTAAATTGAAACCTTTTGATTCTTGTTCTTTTGGTGTTCGTCTCGTTGATTCTTCCATAAAGAAACCTTTGGGGAGGATCGACGATGTTCTTATCATTGTCAATGACAATTACGTTCCCGTTGATTTTACTATTATGGATATTGAATGTGAACCTTCTTGTCCAATTATTTTGGGACGTCCTTTCCTATGCACCGTTGGTGCTATCATTGACATGAAAGAGGGGAATATAAAATTCCAATTTCCTCTCAAGAAAGGGATGGAACACTTCCCTCGAAAGAAGATTAAGTTACCTTTTGAGTCCGTTATACGAGCTAGCTATTCTTTTACTCTTGATAAAACTTGATCTTTTTGCATTATGCCTAGCTTAAAGGCATAAAAGAAAGCGCTTTTGGGAGGCAGACCACATGAATAAATTTTTTATTTTGCTTTTGTTGTGTCTTGATGTTGTTACTACAGTAGCATCATCATTGTATATTTGCTTTTCAACTTTGTGCCAAGTGTAGCCTCTGATTGCAAGAAAGTTCAAAAGTTGTGACGTGCTGTCCAGGAAACAGATTCTGTCCTTGGATAGAAAAATTTGTATAAAATCACCAGATCATCTTTTTGGTCTGAATTTTTTCGACAGCGTGCTCTATATAATTGTCTTTCGTGCGTCTGTTCTGAGTTTTTTGATTAGAGTTGCAGAAGTGCCCCGAAAAAATCATTTACTACCTGCTGTTCTGTTTTTCACAGATTCTGTCCTGTTTTGCCTTTCCTTCATTTTGCAAACCTTGAGCTTGCTTTTTCTTTGCAAAAACCTTTTGGCAATCTTGAGAAACAGTAAACCTTCAAGAATATCCTTATTTCCAGCAAGGAACAATTATTTTATTAAGGGTACTAACCTCGCTAATCAGATTATGATGAGTTATGTATGAAGGGAGTTTTCAAGTGTGCGAGGGAAGATGATAAAAAGATTCAGGAGTGTCAAACGCTCAAGCTTGGGGATGCCCCCATGCACCCCCAAAAAATATTCAAGGAGACTCAAGCGTCTAAGCTTGGGGATGCCCCCGTGCATCCCCTTCTCCATCAACATTATCAGTTCGTCTTTCGTTCCACTATATTTTTATCACTTCATGTGTTATGTGCTATGCTTGGAGCGTCTTGCTTTTAGTTTCCTTTTTAGTTTTCTTTAGATTTTCATAACGAGTCGGAACTCAGCTTTCTATATGTGGGATAGAAACGCGCTCCACTTCTACCTAGAACATAACTTAGAATTTTCATGTCTATCTTTGCTGTGTGTGTTCTTTGTCTTTCAATAGCTACTATCATGTTCAGCTCTTAGTTTTCATGCTTATCTTTTTAAAGAGCTTTTATTTAGTTGGTTGCTTGAACTCTCTTTATTTATCATGATTATCTTATTAAGAGAGTTTGCTTCTGTTGCATGGTTGATATGTCTATGATAAAAATGCTACGTGCATAATGGTGCTTAGTAGTTCATGTTTTCTTATGGTTAGTCTCAAATAGCTGGGGGGTTCCCAATGTGTTATTGGAATACCAACATGATTTGTTTGCCTATGATGTGGTATGGTTTAGTAATATCTTCCTTCAAGAATTTATTTTGATTGACTTGGCGTATGCTCACGCATATTTAAGACTGTAAAGAAAGTCTGTCAAGCCTTGATGATCTTTTGTTTCTGAGTAGCGATATAACTACCATGCCTGATTCAATGTTGCTTTGTCGCTCTGCATGATTATGACCGTCATTGCTCTCTTAGTTGGTCGCTCCCAGTCTTTTGCTAACCTCCACCTGTACTAAGCGGACTGACTGCTTGTGCATCCAAATTCTTTTAAACCAGTTATGCCATATGAGTCCACCATACCTTCCTACATGGTATTTACCTGCCATTCCTAACGAAGACTTTCATGTACCATCTCGAAATTATTCAAAAAAATGCATTTCTGTTTTGTGCCTCTGTTTTAAGTTCATGAGGAAGTAGTAGTTAATTCATGATCTTTTTAAGTTGGACAAGCTTCACCCCGGGATTGCATGTCTAATGTGCAAACCCATAACACGAGAAGGAACTGGCATTGAGTGCGCCTGGCTCAAAATTAATATAACAAACAAACCCTCCTTCACGCTTTGTTCATGAGAAATCAGAAAACTTTGGCAGTGATAAACAAAGGAGATTAAGAGGATGTGATCATCCTCATTCGGGAGCCGTTCCTCGAAACTTGTCCATCTCAAGAAGTGATTGAGTTGTCTGCTAGCATTCGTTGACGGAACATGCATAATCTAAAAAAATAATTATTACCTCTGTTTTTAAAACCAAGAGCTCTGGTACATGTTTTGTCTTTGTTTCCGACTACGGGTTTTCAACCTTGCCAACAAAATCCACGGTTCGAGAGTCTCCACCTTCTTTTAAAGCACCAACTACTGAGAGCATGATTGTCATTCTGAGTGTAATGTGCATTGTCCCAAAGTAGCATTGTCTTTTGCATGATTGTGATATCGTTTATTTTGAAATCATTGTATCTAGTCATCACTTAAACCTTGGAGGTGCCCCTGCATTTATGTTTTGCTTCACTAAAGGGGGCAAGCGAGATATCACTTTGTCATATTTGCACACCATGCTCATTACAAATCTATTTGATGTTTCAGTATCATGTTGTAAAACTTTCAGTTCTTTGTGATTTTCTCATGAGGCAACTTAATTACTACAGATTCATTGTCTCAGTAAGCTTTTGTCATATGACTATGAAAAGTCCTATATGGTTAATAGCCTGTCACCACAGAAATTATTCTTGTTATCATTTACCTACTCGAGGACGAGCAGGAATTAAGCTTGGGGATGTTGATACGTCCAAAACGTATCTATAATTTCTGCTTGCTCCATGCCTCTTTTGAGTGATATTGCTATGATATTTATACACTTCCATACACTTTTGATCATATTTGGACTAACCTATTAACTCAATGCACCCCAGTGCCAGTTTCTATTTTTTGCTGTTTTTGTATTTCAGGTTTTCCCATTACGAGAACTGCTAGAAAAATCCCGGAAAAATTATATAAAAAATCAGCGTTCCAGAAGCTTCCCGGCAGCCGAAGTAGGGCCGAGGGGGGCCACCAGGGCTCCAGGCGCCCTGGTGGCGCAGCCCCCCTCCTGGCCGCGCCGGGGGGGCGCCTGGGCCCCCCAGGCCTCCGCTGATGCCCCCCTTTGGCATATATTTATATCGTGTCCCGAAACCCTCGAGACGGGAACCCTTTTTCGCGATCTCATCTCTGTTCCGCCGCTGTCGCGCTTCCAAGATCGGGAGCGCCAGGAGAACTCTTCCCGGCACCCTGCCGGAGGGGAGGATCACCACCGGGAGCTTCTCCACCACCATGGACGCCTCCCAGATGAGTTGTGAGTAGTCTCCCTTGGACCATGGGTCCATGACCAGTAGCTATGTGATGTTCTCCTCCCGTTCTTGTGCTTCACTAATTAGTCCTCGTGAGCTGCCCTACATGATCGAGGCACATATGTAATCCTTATGCTGTTGCTATGATGAGTTTGCTGGGATCCGATGGATTGTGAGATTATGTTCAGATTGTGTTTGAGTAATATATTTGATCTACCTCTTTTATATTTATGTTTGTAAGTAATTCTTGCATGTTCTCTGTTGTTATTTGTTGCTTTGGCCAAGTAGTAGGTAGTGACTCCAAGAGGGAACGTTATGCTTGATTGTGGGTTCATGCCCCTCGATGACTAGCTTGAGTGACAGAAACATGAGTCTAGGGGATGTGATGTTGCCACAAGGGGGAAAACAACGGTGCTTGTGCCCGCGGGTGCAAGGATTGTTTACTTTACGCAAAGTTCTTTTAATGCAGTTGTCTGTTGCTTTGAGTTTACACTATGGGTGGGACTCGCAACTTAATACCAGCGAGATGTTCTGGATAGATATCTCAAGGTGGATGATTAGTAGTAGATGCAGATGGATTTCGGTCTACTTGCCTTGGTGTAACGCCCATGCTTTGAACCTCTACCTTTCTTGCAACATAGTTAGCATTGGTTTGCGCACATAATTCTGTCAATTGCCCAGCGATAATTCGTTTACCTCACATAGCTGTTTTATCGTCTTTTGGGAGAGAGACATCACTAGTGAACATCATGGGACCCCCGTCCATATTACCATCACTGATCACATCCGCTATTTACTTTCCGCTTTTTACTTACTATTGCATCAAAACCTATCACTATTATCACTTGCGTTTTTTCCTTTGTAAACGACAAGGCCGGAGGGATTGACAACCTCTCTGTACTCGTTGGGAGCAAAGTTATTTGTATCTGTGTGCAGGTCCACGTTGATTGCTAATATCTGGCGCCATTAGCAGTTGACACCTTGTTGAAACTGGGAGTCTCATGGGAAATCGATCCTTGGTATCTTTGCCAAGGGAAAACTTCCGCTACACTGCATCTCAAACCTTCCACTTGGGGTAACCAACGAGGGGCGAGAAGCCATCAATTCCCCGCTCCTCGGCTGGCTCCCTCCGGCTTCCCGTAGATTGCATTGCCTTTCAGCCATTTCGCCCCCTGCATCACCAACATCCTGCGCCTCGAGAAGCAGAGGGACTTCGGTGGTGTTTAGGCGCCCTCTGCATGGGCATGTCCATGTCTTGGCGCAACATGACTGTTGGATCAAACTCATACGGTGCAGATCAGTTACTGTAGCACAAAGCGTGTGGGTGTGTTTGGTTGCATTCTCATCTCAATATACTCCTCTATCTAGGTGTGTAAGTCACCTTACGAAAACCAAATAATCCCAAAACACTTAGGCACGGTACATTAACTGCCTTCCCGTTTCTTGTTTTGTGACATATCAACCAATAAGAGATGTGGGCCGTGCATGCTTTCAATGACTTGTGACTAATAAACATGACATGTAGTTGTTAGTTCATTGCATGCAATGCTATTAATTAGCAAAAAGACATTAAGTTTTCTCGTTTTCCTCTTTGCCTTGGTCGCAGTGCACAACGTAAGATGACTTACACACCTAGACGGAGGGAGTAGTTGTTTTCTCTTCGTGTATTTGTGTTAACCTACTAGTGTGGACTCATGCACCCTTCATGCCGTCTGCCAAACACCCAAAAGTGGGTCGAGAAGGGAAATTTTGCTCCCAACCCGTGTACTCTCCGTGCGCTATAGACCTAGTTCTGTTAGCATTGATCTCACCGTTCATTCTCGACCGAACAGTCGAGAAAGCGGTACTGTGTTACTACATTACTGTTCATATAGTTGACATGCGCACAACATCATTTGTTGTCGTCATATCTTACTACACTAGCAACACGATTATGTAGTACTGACGTATGAACCACTGCACATGCCTAGTAGTAGGAGCACTTTGTACGTTCAAGTGGCTGCCGTGCTTCGCACTCCTCCGTCGTAAGAGTGGAAACGCTTGCTGTAATAATTTTTTCTTCAGAAAAACAGTGGACATGCTCTACGGTGCGGATCCTCCTCCAGCCATGCACTAAATTACTCACTTTCGCCGACGTGTGGGACAACCAGCATCGGGGTCCACCAGCCATGCACTAAATTACTCCGTAGTAGAGTGAAGGTATACTACCTTATCGAAGCGTCGCAGTAATGCCCAATGAGCCGTCAAATCACAAAACCCCCTCCTTTCCCGCAGTAAGTTGGACGGACGAAGCAACCATCATTTCACTCTTCTCTCTCAGCTTCCTCTCTACCCAACTCGCTTCTCCCTCATCTTGTTCCTCATTTCTTCAAGAAAACCCGACCTGCTTCTGCCATTGTTCTTCTCTCCCAAAGAAGGAAAGGTGAGGGCATCAATGGTGTTGATTCTAGCCAAGGCCTGGTCTTGCAACCCCGAGACTGATCCTATAACTCCCTCTCTTTTATTCTTTTGGGTTTGTGATTATGGTTTCTTTTCTTTTATTTCTATTCGACAGTTTCTTGATGGACGCTGGAGCATCGGCCAAAGTGATGTCTATGGCTCTGGCCAAAACCGTCGAGGCTCATGGTATGAAGAAGCGCAATCACCCCGCCGAGACTACCGCACACAAGCTCAAAGCCATCGCCCTGTCCAAGCCCCCCTTTTCGGGATCCCTCATTAAGCAAGTCCAGGTAATATCTCTTCTTGACGATCTTTTTCTCGATCTTGATCGTGTATTTTCATCTAACACGCAGTACTAGTACTAGTAGTACAACTTTCTGGGTGATCTTGCATGTGATTTTTGTGTGCCAAATGACGGTTCTAAATTCCTCTTTTGACCAAAACATGCGAGAGGTTGACACTGATTTCTTATAGATTACTTTCAACTACTCCCTCTGTCCCAAATTTCTTGTCTTAGATTTGACTTGATACATCCGTATCTAGACAAATCTAAGACAATTTTTTTGGGACGGAGGGAGTACTTTATGATCATCAATGCTACTGTACCTTTCAAGAGGGTATATTTGCCTTAGTATCTTGTGTTATGGATATTGCAAGTAATCCCTCTGCTCTCATGCCTTTAAAGACATGTTCTAGTGTCTTTGTTCACTCATTTTTGTGCGTATATGTAGTCATATATGGAGTATAATATCGAAAATCATCTTATATTTCTGAACGGAGGTAGTAATAAAATATGGTTTCTGTTTGAATTAGAACCAGGTGTGCGGTGGAGATGAAGTTCTCAAAGTCATGCCGTGTGAACTGGAAGACCTGAGGATGAGTTCTACTGCTAAACTATCCAGCTGCTGTGTCCTTGTCGCCACGTGTCCTGAACTAGTGTTTTCCTGTAGCATTGTTGTCAGGCATGTTCTCGAGGCTGTACTTGACCACAACAATTTCCTAGATGTGCCTTCGATTACGAAGGGTGTGGTTCTTGTAAAGCTTCCCAACAAATCTGATGCGGCATGTCTTCATCATCATGTTTATGAGTGGAAAGACCACTCTGTTAGGTTCTCCAAGGTTGTCGAGATGGTGATGGTGCATGTAGACATCTCTCACGAAGTCCATGGCCTAGTTAGTTATGTGGGGTTCATCCCGTAGGTTGGTGGCAAGAAATAGTCTGCAGAGTTTAATTAGTGCAACTTTGCTTGTGTGTAGTAAGTACTATTGTTCAGTACTTGATTTGTGTTTGTGAACCTTGTATTGTTTATTAGTACTACCGCTTTTGGTGTGTGGTCAGTCCTGAGAATGGTCTATGTTAATGTGCGTCCACACAATTCAGTCTGTATATTTTGAAGTATCCAGATCATCTTTTTTGTGAGGACGGTTTATCAATTATGGTTACACTCCAATATCTGTATGCATTGCAGGGTTTATCACACCCACCAGGATTTCCAGTCCCATGGATGTTCGGTCCATACGATTTGTCATGATCTTTGGACTGTCCTGCTTGTGGGAGTAGGCGGGGCCCCTGCATGCCACCCGTAGTTGGACGATCAATTTTCTGTTTAGTACTTCAACATAGTGATTTCCTGGTAAGGATTCACTCGTGTCACATCAAGTAAATCTTATTGATTTACTATATAAATCTTATTGATTTAATGTCATGTTTTCTTTCTTTTCCTGTAATTTTACGATGCAGGTTTTGCCATGTGACATTCATCACAAAATAAACCGTTTGGTTTTCTCTATGATGGATTTTTTACAGGTTTAACTTCTTATGTCGTGTCCGTAACGAAGGCACTATCCATCACTTATATTACTGGAACAAATTGGACCAATATGTTGTTTGAGTACAAGCTGAATCCCTATGATGAACTGCAGTTTGGTTTAACAAAAACGCCACAATTAGTCCTTCTCGCGTTTAAAAGAAATGAAGAAAACAACTGGATCACGGTCACGAAGCCTAGTCAAGTTAGAAAGCTGATCATAGCAGACGAGACACGATCGCCGCTGTCTCGCACATCGGTACCACCTTCAGCAATGGATCGAGCACCGGCAATTGCTCTAGCACTGACAGCGGCAGCAGCTCAGTCTGATCCAGCTGAGTATTGGGCACCGACCGCGTCAGCGGATCAGGCTGATCTACCGGAGGATTGGGCATCGACACCGGCACCTGCTCCGACACCGGCACTAGCTCTACAAGGAGCACCATCTCCGGCAGCAGCAGCGGCTTCAGCACCTACACCAACACTTGCACTTGCATCTGCTCTGGCCCGTGCAGCGGCAACAGACTGGGTTGCAGTTCGCACTTCATATACCAAAGTCCTTACAAAAACCGACATGTCCACCTTCTTGGTAAGCATTGGCCGCCCAAGTGTTTCGTTCTTTTTTCTTTCCATGTTGTTTCGCATGATTCACTGTGTTGATCTAACTGTTTGGGTATGTCTTCTTGTTTGCAAACGGAGAATTCCTAGAGCAACGAGGGAGTCGTTCAACAATCCGGGCGATAGCGGCCAAGTATCTCTTACCATGCGCAGCCTTGGTGTGAATGAACCTGCTCAATATACCGTAAGTACAAAGGATGGTCGCATGATGATTGATGCTAAAGGATGGTCAAGGTTCAAATCTAAATCATATCTTGCGGTAGGGGATGATCTCAAAATCGAACTTTCTCGGCAAGGAGAGCTGGTCCAAATCAACTTTGAAATTCTTCAGTAGCAGCACACAACAGCCGAACTAATCTATCCTACGAGAGATTTTGATGTAATAATCTAGCATGGTGAAACAAGTGTCATGTGTGTATAAGTAATACGACAGTATTATTTATCACATGGTATATCATTGATAGAATTGCAACTCTCATTGCTGGTTAGGAACTGTCGTTTGATTTCATTCCAACAGCTGCCGTGCTTTATTCAATTTTGTGTATTCGCCTTGCGACAACATCTAAAACCAGCGCTGTACCGATCGCTTGCAATATGAAAAGCGTTGAGGTAGAACACATGGGCCCCCAAACATGCAGGGTGGGCCTGCGGCCCAAGTCCAGAACCGTGAGCCTGTCTGAGTATTATATTCTCAGCTGAACCCCCAAAATTTTCTAAAAAAAGTTGAACCCCCATAATGCCCGTGCGTTGCACGTAACATCAAGATGCATTTGTATGAGTATTTTATCTTGTGAGAGAAAAGGATGAACGAGGGAAGGCCTTATTTGCAAATCTGGAGAGGTGTGTGGGTACCTTTTTGCAAAATTGCCATAGTTTCCTTCCTATCCGTCAGATATAATTTTGTATGTATAAAGTTGTGATATAAAAGATTTGTATATTTCTTTACAGAGGGAGTATCTCTCTCTCAAAAATATATTTTTGTGTAACTAGTTACTCCTGTCTTTCTACTTCCTTTCGCTGATATGTGGGGCATCCGGCAATGGGGTCCACATGCCATATGCACAAATTAAAGTGCAGAACCGCACGGTAGACACACCCCGGTCGTAGCGCCACAGTAATGCCCAATGAGCCGTCAAATCACAAACCCCCCTTCCAGATTTAGCAGTAAGCTGGACGGATGAAGCGGCAATATTTCATTGGGCCTGAATCCCCTTCTCCCTCGTCTTCTTGTTCAGAGAAAACCCCCTCTCGGAGATTGCATAGGGTTTTCTCATGGAGAACCAGGTAAGAATTCTTCATCCATCCCCGATAAATCCAAGTCCCTTGGTCGCGTGTAATCCTAGGATGGCAGCCGCCGCCGTTGATGTATTTTTCTTCCTACTGAATCTAGTGTGTTTCATTTGCAGTGCCCAAAGTGCGAGGACCCTACAGGTTTCTGCGCCCTCGGTGAGACGCCACACTTGTTCCTTCTCATCCTAACACAGGATTTTAAAACACGCACAGTATGTTCATAGAATCCTCTTTTCTATCCGGGAGGGTGGTTTTTTTTTTGAACATGCTGTCGACTAATTTGGAAATTTGGATTGCTATATTTGGATAAAAGGTACTGCCAGTACGATGGTCAACACTGACGTGAAGGAGGAAGTTATTTCTAGATCTGGATAGGGAATACATTGTGTTCTCATATTTTTTTTCCTGTAGTGCATTATTTGCTCTGCCAGAACACATGTACTCAAGATGATCGGCCTTGCCATAACTGAATACACCAGTTTAATGGTCACAATGAAGACAAGCCCTGGATATAAGTTCTGAGTTCGGTTCATGAACAAAGAAGATCGCTGCTTTTTTTATGGCCGAACTTGGATAAACTTTCTCAAGTGTTACAGACTGAAAGTTGGCGCACGAATGTTGATGGAAATAGCAGAATCTGGTCTCATCTTCACTGCGATCTTCCACCCCGACGTCGTTCCAATTGTTCATCCATGTTAGTATCTGGTTCTTGCTTGTTGCCTTGATTATTTCTTAATCCACCTATTCTGTCTAACTAATCACAATTTAACTTTAGAAGTAGCAACGATTCTCTCACGAAGATGCTACTTCTAACTAATATTTTCTTATAATTGGTGGCACGTGTAGGTTTTTCATAGTTTAGCAGGCTACTCGTTTGTTATTCTGTAACAACTCGGCTGTTACTGATGGCACTGAAGTTGACTCGGACGACATCCACAAGTTCCTACACTTTATTGATCGTCTTGAGGTCCTTGTGGGGCGTTTCAATGGTGGAAGGCCACGTGGGATATGTGTGCCACTGCTGCACTTGTTGAAGACGTCCAACTGTGTCGAGAAACTTACGGTACGAGCTGTTTTTTTATATATGTTGTTCATAAACTATTGCTTATACACAGTTTTGCAGCTGTGATCTTCTTGAAACAGAAACTGCCCAGTTCTATTGTTCTTTTACAAATGTGTGACCATGGTCGGATCAGACTTGCGCTTGGTCACAACATGATGTTTATGTCGACCTACTCCATTCCCCTTGGAGGTGAAAAGATACTTATTCATGGGTGGTCTCAAATAATGAAGGCCCGTCCATCTTGGAGAATAGGACAGAAGATTATGTTCCTGCTTTTCCATGGCTCTAAAGCGAATATCCTATCTATCGACCACATTGCGAGATGAAGCCACTTTCAGAAGGTTGTGGATGCGCGGGGTGGCGCCTGGGCCTTGTCCTAGGGCTTGGCGGCCTCACCCTTGGTTAACTGTAGGCAAAGTAGCATTGTTCGAGGAGTGCTTTATACGGTTGAATTTGTATAAGTACTTATACTGGTTTCAACTATGGTTGTTAAGTGCCCCTGCTGGTTTTAGTTAAGGTTGTTAAGTACTCCTGCTGCTTTTATAGTCTGTCATGTTTCTTCAGCCCTGTCTTCCTCCCGCCGCCAAAACCAAACTAGCGCCGACGGGCCACCTGCTTCCACCTCCCACGGCTGGCTGCGCCTTAGCGCATGCATCACCGCCTCACCGTCTCCTAAATCGTTAACGCCGACGTTCGAGGCCTCACCGTCATCCTCCGCGTGCTTTGGTGCGCTCGCCGCGGCGCCGCCCTCTCGCATTGTCAACATGGTCAACAAACAACAGGAATCGGACAGTACGGGCCCACCATGTCAGCGTATGGAAAAATAAAATGCTTCCTCCTATTGTTTTCCTGACATCTGGGACCCACGACATTGTGAGCGTATATAGTCAATAGACAAGAGAACAACACAAGATTGGCTGACACCTGGGACGTAGCTGCTCGAGCAGTATTTTTTGTTATTGTTGAGACGGAGCAGGGTTTGAACTGGGCTGTGGCCCGTCTAGCCCAGGCTTATATTTTATGTTCACCATGTGACCAGCCCAGCTATTTTTTCATTGCGAAAATGAGCCCAGATTATTTTTTCTGAAGAATACCCAATCCAGGCCTATTTATTTTTCTACGCCCTGATGGGCTGCAACTCTTTCAAGACGCGTGCAAATCTTGAAAGTAATATGAAATTGGCTGTAAATATAAAAACAGATGCCAAATTGGCAATTACTTTATAATTTCTGAATTTTTTCACATTTTCAGATTCCTATTTCACTAGGCATTAACCTAATTTAAATATATCTTCAAAGTACTTTAAATCTGGCTCGACATTTCGGTATTAAAAATAGTTTGGAACCCACATAAATATGCGAAATTGGCCCTAGCCAACCAAAAAAATGGACTGCAATAAATTGCATAAGAAGTCTCAGTGAGCTATATATAAGTTATTAAAAAAGGGAATGGTCTGACTTATGGGCCTATTAAGTTCACGCGTATGCAAGATTTTTTTAGTTATTATATACGTTAACAAACGATTCTAGCAGACGTAACCGTTGGATGTCAATCCAACGGCCGTCGTGTTTCTTCAATCTCTGATCTTCTTGCTCGAGCCGCCAAATCCAGCGCCGGCAGGACCGCCTGCTCCCGCCTCCCATGCAGGCCTCACCGCCCCCTACTACTCCCACAGCTGGCCAGGGCATCCCTCTACTCACCCACACCCCCTGTTATTCTGCGGCGACGGCAGCCTCACACCACAGCCGAACCAGTGAACCCGTGTACTCCTCTCCGCGTGGGCATCCACTGCCGCGTCTTCCCCGCTCTGCGTCGTCCCCTTCCTAGGCCTCGCCGTCGTCCATCGCCCTGGTGCTCTCGGCGTGGCGTGGTCAACGTCGTTAAGGAACGACTTCCATCGGAAGAGTACTGTCGTGGAGAGGCCGACAGCTGGGTCCACGGCAGCCGCAAGGAAGTGCCTCCTTATTACGCAAAAAATAATTATTCCTCCACCTGACAGCAGGGACCCACCGGACGGGCCACCGTATTTGGCGAAAAAACCGTTTCCCCCTGACTGCTGGGACCCACTGGACGTGCCACTGTTTTTCGCAAAAAAACGTTCCCCCCGCTGTCAGCTCGAACCCATCGGAAGTGCCTCCTTATTACGCACAAAAAAATGAATAATCCCCCTGCTAGCTGGGACCCAGTATAGCGGGAGGCTGACTTGTGGGCCTACTAAGTTGACGGGGACGAAGGGCTTTGTCAACTTAGTCAATAGGCACGATTTTAGCTCCATTGACCGTATGATGTCCATCCAACGGTCGTAGTGCTTCTTCAACCTCTGGTCTTCTTTCTCCAACCGCCTAAACCAGCGCCGGTCGTGCCTCGTGCTCCTGCCTCCTGTGACCGGCTGCGATGCTGCAGAGGCCTCACCGCCCCCTACTACTCCCACCGCTGGCCAGACCATCCCTCTACTCACCCACACCCCCTGTTATTCTGCGGCGACGACAGCCTCACACCGCAGCGAACCAGTGAACCCTCATACTCCTCTATTCGTGGGCATCCACTATCGCGTCGTCCCTGGCTCCGCGTCGTCTCCTTCCTAGGCCTCACCGTCGTCCACCACCCTGGTGCTCTCGACGCGGCGTGGTCAACGTGGTCAAGGAACGGCTTCCATCGGACATGGACTGTACGTGGAGAGGCTGACAGTTGGGTCCATGGCCGTAGCAAGGAAGTGCCTCCTTATTACGCGCAAAATAATTATTCCTCCACCTGACAGCGGGGACCCATCAGACGGGCCACCATATTTTGTGAAAAAACGTTTCCCCCCGGACTGCTGGGACCCACCGGACGGGTCACCGTATTTCGCGAAAAAAACGTTCCCCCCGCTGTCAACTCGGACCCACCGGAAGTGCCTCCTTATTACGCACAAAAAAATGAATACCCCCCTGCTAGTTGGGACCCACCTTGGTGGGTGGCTGACTTGTGGGCCTACTAAGTTGACGGGGACGGAGTCCTTTGTCAACTTAGTCAATATGAACGATTCTAGCTCCAGTGACCGTACGATGTCCATCCAACGGCCGTAGTGCTTCTTCAACCTCTGGTCTTCTTGCTCCAACCGCCCAAAGCAGCGCCGATCATGCCGCATGCTCCTGCCTCCCGTGGCCGGCTGTGCTGCCGCGGAGGCCTCACCGCCCCCTACTATTCCCATCGCTGGCCAGGCCCTGCGGCGACGGCAACCTCACACTGCAGTCGAACCAGTGAACCCTCGTACTTCTCTCCGCACGGGCTTCCACTGCCGCGTCTTCCCCGGCTCCGCGTTGTCCCCTTCCTAGGCCTCACCGTCGTTCACCGCCCTGGTGCTCTCGGCGCGGCGTGGTCAACATGGTCAAGGAACAACTTCCATCGGAAGAGTACTGTACGTGGAGAGGCGGACAACTGGGTCCACGGCCGCAACAAGGAAGTGCCTCCTTATTACGCGGAAAATAATTATTCCACCACCTGACATCGGGGACCCACTAGATGGGCCACCGTATTTCGTGCAAAGAACGTTTCCCCTGACTGCTCGGACCCACCAGCTACATCTTCTCAAGCAAGGAAGTGCGTCCGGGCAAACAAAAAGACGATTCGCCCCCGTGACTGCTGGGACCCACCATCTACATCTTCGCACACAAGGAAGTGCCTGACAATCGGGACCCACCTGGTCGAAGCGTACGTAGCATTGTCATTCTGGTCGCGAACGTGTACGTACATACTGGTCGATGTAGAGGCGCGCACGTGTCGTAGCAGATGCGCGCACGTAGCATGTACACATACGTACAGCGGCCAGGGTGCAAGAAAGAAAATACAGCCACATACGTACATACGGGCGGGGTCTCGAATGCCAACTCGCGCGTACGTACGGCCAGGGCTCATGTACATGGCTGGGTCGGAACGGGGGTCCTTTTGATCGGGAGGGGTGTGGCATACCGCAAAACGGAGGAAACGGACCTGTGTTGGAGCGCTATGGTCGAAACGGGGGTCCTGTTCATCGGGAGGGGTGTGGCATACCGCAAAACGGAGGAAACAGACTTCTGTTGGAGCGCTACGGTCGAAACGGGGGTCCT
>LR738710.1:439602978-439627051 GCA_902687465.1 Secale cereale | reverse complement strand
AAAACGGGACTCCACGGGATACTGTTCATCACCACCGTCGACCCCCTCCAGCCTCCACGGGCTAATGTTCATCCACCGTCGACCTCCTCCAGCCTCCACCTGCGACTGTTCAGCCTCCACCGCGCGCTAATCCACCGGCTACTGTTCAACCAGCCCTCTCCACGGGCTCCTGTTCAACCACCCCTCCACGGGCTACTGTTCATCCAGCCCTCCACCGTCTACTGTTCATGCAACCCTCCACGGGGTGGTCCTGTTCATGCAGCCCTCCACGGGGTCCTGTTCATGCAGCCCCAATCGGCTCGATCGAACGGGGTCCTGTTTATGCAGAGGCAACACCACGGGGTTCTGTTCAGCCACCCCCACCAGGAACTATTCATCCAACCCCCCAGCAACGCTCACTATTCATGCAGGGGCAGCATCGATCGATCGCTCGGGTTCAGTAACACGTTGCCTGCAGTGCAATCGCTCGGGTTTAGTTAGAACCCAACACCTCGCTCGGGTTCAGTTAGAGCCCAACGCCTTGCACCCACGCGCGTGCGTGTATGAGAGAAACGCACATCGCTCGGCCCCGACCACCCACCGTAACCGGGAACGCTTCTACCACGGTTTTTTCCGTCATGGACGGCCCAAAGAATGTCATGCAGCTGCGTCTCCGGCCCGCCGAGGACGAAAAGCCCATTTTCTGTCATGATTTTTTGTCATAGAAGTAGGACTGCACCACATCTATGATGATACCGTGTTTTGTCACAATTACTGTCATAGAAGTGTCATAAGTATGACAGAAAAAGTTTCGTTCGGCCCAAAATGTCACGGATGTGTCTTTTTTTTGTAGTGACACTGGCGCGGAACATACTCTGGTTGATATACGAAGTTCAGCAGTAACTTGATCTTAAGTTTCATGATCATCATCATTAGCTTCCTCACTAATTGGTGTAGGAATCAGTGGAACTAGGTTTTGTGATTTACTACTATCCAATTCGGGAGAATGTACAATTACCTCATCAAGTTCCACTTTTCTCCCACTCACTTCTTTCGAGAGAAACTCCTTCTCTAGAAAGGATCCATTCTTAGCAGCGAATATCTTTCCTTCGGATCTGTGATAGAAGGTGTACCCAATAGTCTCCTTTGGGTATCCTATGAAGAAACATTTCTCTGACTTGGGTTCGAGCTTATCAGGTTGAAGCTTTTTCACATAAGCATCGCAGCCCCAAACTTTAAGAAACGTCAACTTTGGTTTCTTGCCAAACCACAGTTCATAAGGAGTCATCTCAACGGATTTAGATGGTGCCCTATTTAACATGAATGCAACTGTCTCTAATGCATAACCCAAAACGATAGTGGTAAATCGGTAAGAGACATCATAGATAGCACCATATCTAATAAAGTGCGGTTACGACGTTCGAACACACCATTATGCTGTGGTGTTCCGGGTGGCGTGAGTTGTGAAACTATTCCACATTGTTTCAAATGAAGACAAAACTCGTAACTCAAATATTCGCCTCTACGATCAGATTGTAGAAACTTTATTTTCTTGTTACGATGATTCTCCACTTCACTCTGAAATTCTTTGAACTTTTCAAATGTTTCAGACTTGTGTTTCATCAAGTAGATATACCCATATCTGCTCAAATCATCAATGAAGGTCAGAAAATAACGATACTCGCCACGAGCCTCAACACTCATCGGTCCACATACACCAGTATGTATGATTTCCAATAAATCAGTTGCTCGCTCCATTGTTCCGAAGAACGGAGTTTTAGTCATCTTGCCCATGAGGCATGGTTTGCAAGCACCAAGTGATTCATAATCAAGCGATTCCAAAAGTCCATCACTATGGAGGTTCTTCATGCGCTTTACACCAATATGACATAAACGGCAGTGCCAAAAATAAGTTGCACTATCATTATTAACCTTGCATCTTTTGGCTTCAATATTATGAATATGTGTATTACTACGATTGAGATCCAACAAACTATTTTCATTGGGTGTATGACCATCGAAGGCTTTATTCATGTAAACAGAATAACAATTATTCTATGACTTTAAATGAATAACCATATTGCAACGAACATGATCAAATCCTATTCATGCTCAACGCAAATGCCAAATAACATTTATTTAGGTTCTACACTAATTCTGAAAGTATAGGGAGTGTGTGATGATGATCATATCAATCTTGGAACCACTTCCAACACACATCGTCGCTTCACCTTTAACTAGTCTCTGTTCATTCTACAATTCTCGTTTCGAGTTACTAATTTAAGCAACTGGACCGGTATCAAATACCCTGGGGTTGCTATGAACACTAGTAAAGTACACATCAATAATCTGTATATCAGATATACCTTTGTTCACTTTGCCATCCTTCTTATCTACCAAGTATCTAGGGTAGTTCCACTTCCAGTGATCATTTCCTTTGAAGTAGAAGCACTTAGTTTCAGGCTTGAGTTTAGCTTTGGGTTTCTTCACGGGAGTGGCAACTTGCTTGTCATTCTTCTTGAAGTTCCCTTTCTATCCCTTTGCCCTTTACTTGAAACAAGTGGTCTTGTTAATCATCAACACTTGATGCTCTTTCTTGATTTCTACCTTCGCGGATTTTAGCATCGCGAAGAGCTCGGGAATTACTTTCGTCATCCCTTGCATATTATAGTTCATCACGAAGTTCTAGTAACTAGAGAACTTTGTCAATTACTATCTTATCTGGAAGATTAACTCCCACTTGATTCAAGCAATTGTAGTACCCAGACAATCTGAGCACATGCTCACTGGTTGAGCTATTCTTCTCCATCTTGTAGGCAAAGTACTGTCAGAGGTCTCATACCTCTTGATACGGGCATGAGTATGAAATACCAATTTCAACTCTTAGGAACATCTTATATGCTCTGTGGCATTCAAAACATTTTTGAAGTCCCGATTCTAAGCTGTAAAGCATGGTGCACTAAACTATCAAGTAGTCATCATACCGAGCTTTTGTCAAAACGTTCATAACGTCTGCATCTGCTCCTGCAATA
Organism: Secale cereale; assembly: GCA_902687465.1. NCBI lineage: Eukaryota > Viridiplantae > Streptophyta > Magnoliopsida > Poales > Poaceae > Secale > Secale cereale. Next base: position 439,624,040 of record LR738710.1, on the reverse strand, counting down.
GGTCTGTCACCTAGCGGTGCATCAAGGACATAATTCTTCTGTGTAACAATGAGGAAAATCCTCAGATCACGGAACAAGTCCGCACCATTGCTACTAACATCTTTCAACTTAGTTTTCCCTAGGAACATATAAAAACAAACGAGGAGCTACATCCCGAGCTATTGATCTACAACATAGATATGCTAATACTACCAGGACTAAGTTCATGATAAATTAAAGTTCAATTAATCATATTACTAAAGAATTCCCATTTAGATAGACATCCCTCAAGTCATTTAAATGATCATGTGATACAAATCAACTAAACCATGTCCGATCATCACGTGAGATGGAGTAGTTTTCAATGGTGAACATCTTATGTTGATCATATCTACTATATGATTCACGCTTGACCTTTCGGTCTCCAGTGTTCCGAGGCCATGTCTGTACATGCTAGGCTCGTCAAGTTTAACCCGAGTATTCTGCATGTGCAAAACTTTCTTACACCCGTTGTATTTGAACGTAGAGCTTATCACACCCGATAATCACGTGGTGTCTCGGCACGGCGAACTTTCGCAACGGTGCATACTCAGGAAGAACACTTGTACCTTGACATTTTGTAAGGAATCATCTTATAATGCTACCATCGTACTAAGAAAAATAAGAAGCATAATAAGATAAACATCACATGCAATCAAAATATGTGACATGATATGGCCATCATCATCTTGCGCTTTTGATCTCCATCTCTAAAGCATCGTCATGATCTCCATCGTCACCGGCTTGACGCCATGATCTTCATCGTAGCGTCATGGTCGTCTCGCCAACTATTGCTTCTACTACTATCGCTAACTCATAGTGATAAAGTAAAGCAATTACATGGCCTACGCAATTTATACAATAAAGAGACAACCATACGGCTCCTGTCGGTTGCCGATAACTTTACAAAACATGATCATCTCATACAATAATGTATAACTCATCATGTCTTGACCATATCACATCACAACATGCCCTGCAAAAACAAGTTAGACATCCTCTACTTTGTTGTTGCAAGTTTTACGTGGCTGCTACGGGCTTAGCAAGAACCGTTCTTACCAACGCATACAAAAACCACAACGCTTTTTCGTCAAGTTGGGCTGTTTTAACCTTCACAAGGACCGGGCGTAACCACACTCGATTCAGCTAAAGTGAGAGAGACAGACACCCGCCAGTCACCTTTAAGCAACGAGTGCTCGTAACGGTGAAACCAGTCTCGCGTAAGCGTACGCGTAATGTCGGTCCGGGCCGCTTCATCTCACAATACCGCCGAATCAAAGTATGACATGCTGGTAAGCAGTATGACTATTATCACCCACAACTCATTGTGTTCTACTCGTGCATATCATCTACGCATAGACCTGGCTCATGATGCCACTGTTGGGGAACGTAGTATTTCAAAAAAATTCCTACGAGCACGCAAGATCTATCTACTAGATGCATAGCAACGAGAGGGGATAGTGTGTCTACGTACCCTTGTAGACCGAAAGCGGAAGCGTCTAGTGACGTGGTTGATGTAGTCGAACGTCTTCGTGATCCAACCGATTAAGCACCGAACGTACGGCAACTCCACGTTCAGCACACGTTTAGCTCGATGATGTCCCACGAGCTCTTGATCCAGTTGAGCTTCATGGGAGAGTTTCATCAGCACTACCGTGTGGTGACGGAGATGATGAAGCTACCGGCGCAGGGCTTCGCCTAAGCATTGCAACGGTACGACCGAGGTGTGTTTCTGTGGAGGGGGGCACCGCACACGGCTAAAATATTAATGGTCAACTTATGTCTATGGGGTGCCCCCACCCCCGTATATAAAGGAGTGGAGGAGGGGGAGAGGCCGACCCTCTAAGGCGTGCCTTGGAGGAGTCCTACTCCCACCGGGAGTAGGATTCCGCCCCTTCCCTAGTTGGAGTAGGAGAGGAAGGGAAGGAGGAGTAGGGGAGAAGGAAAGGGGGGCGCCCCCCAAACTTATTCCAGTCCGGCCTCCTGCCCAAGGGGGGCGCACCAGCACCTTGTGGGTTGGTGTGCTTCCTTCTTATGGCCCATAAGGCCCATAACTTCTCCCGGGGGGGTTCCAGTAACCTCCCGGTGTTCCAAAAAATGCCCGAACCACTCGGAGCCTTTCCGATGTCCGAATATAGCCTTCCAATATATCGATCTTTACGTCTTGGACATTCCGAGACTCCTCGTCATGTCCGTGATCTCATCCGAGACTCCGAACTACCTTCGGTACATCAAAACTCATAAGCTCATAATACTGATCGTCATCAAATGTTAAGCGTGTGGAACCTACAAGTTCGAGAACTATGTAGACATGACCGAGAGTCATCTCCGGTCAATAACCAATAGCGGAACCTGGATGCTCATATTGGCTCCTACATATTCTTCGAAGATCTTTATTGGTCAAACCGCATAACAACATACATTGTTCCCTTTGTCATCGGTATGTTACTTGCCCGAGATTCGATCGTCGGTATCACGATACCTAGTTAATCTCATTACTGAGAAGTCTCTTTACTCGTTCTGTAATACATCATCTCGTGACTAACTCAATAGTTATTTTCTTGTAAGGCTTATTATGATGCGTATTACCAAGAGGGCCCAAGATACCTCTCCGACACTCGGAGTGACAAATCCTATTCTTGATCTATGCCAACACCACAAACACCTTCGGAGACACCTGTAGAGAATCTTTATAATAACCTAGTTACGTTGTGACGTTTGATAGCACACAAGGTGTTCGTCCGGTATTCGGGAGTTGCATAATCTCATAGTCATAGGAACGCGTATAAGTCATGAAGAAAGCAATAGCAGTAAAACTAAACGATCATAGTGCTAAGCTAATGGATGGGTCCTGTCCATCACATCATTCTCCTAATGATGTGATCCCGTTGATCAAATGACAACTCATGTCTATGGCTAGGAAACATAACCATCTTTGTTCAATGAGCTAGTCTAGTAGAGGCATACTAGGGACACTCTATTTTGTCTATGTATTCACACATGTACTAATTTTCCGGTTAATACAATTCTAGCATGAATAATAAACATTTATCATGATATAAGTAAATAAATAATAACTTTATTATTGCCGCTAGGGCATATTTCCTTCAAAGCATGGCGGGCGCTACGCGGGGTCATCATTGCTTCCTTGTCCTCGATCTGTTGAAGGCTAAGGGACACAGAAAAGCCCCCAAGTCTGCTATAAAAAGGGCTAGGGGCGGACCCTTCAGCGCACTTCTTCCGATCACTCCTTCTGCTTCCATTCGCCGCAGCCATTGCCATGGCACCTGTGAGGAGTTTCACTATCGTCGAGAAGGGAAAGGCTGTCATCAAGGGGGCGAAGCCACCATAGCCAAAGAGAGGGCATGGACGCCCTCGCAAGTCCGCTGCCATGCCTGGGGTGCCTCCCCGGGGATGTGGGCATCCTCCACTGGCGGTGCGCCCTGGCTTGAGCAGCTGCGGGAAGAACCCTACCTGCGAGTGTGGCCGCGGGGGTCGAGGCAGACGTGGCCAAGGAGGGAGAAGCGGCACCGGTGCCAGCCCGCCCCGGGCATGGGCTCACCTACCGACTCATCCCGTGAGTTCGTCATGTGGATGGATAATCCGCCATGCACCTGGCTCTAGTTTCCAGACTCCTTCATGGCGGAGCTAGCGGCTGACGCACCCATGGGGCTATGGCTGCAGGCGGACGGCTGCTACAATAAGTCCTCTTGGGTGGCGGCCAAGTTCACCCCGTCCAGCTACATGTACCCGACGAGGGGGTGGAAGTTGTTCGTCCGTGCCCGCTGAGTGAAGGAGGGGCACAAAATTCACTTCAAGTTTGACGGGGCCGCGATGCTCTTTGTGAAGATATTCGGAGAGGCAGGCGGCTGCTTGGAGTGTTGCATGGGAAGTGACAACAGCAGCAGGGGCTACTCCTCCGGCAACGATAGCAGCGACGGCGACGACACTTCGGCCGAGGGGAGCGAGAGGGATGACGACTCCGACGAGCCCCCACGCCGCCGCGTCAAGTCAGAGGAGGACTCCGACTAAGTGCCGACGACGTCGGTGCCAGGCCCCTGGAGTGGCGACCGCCTGAAGGAGGCTTCTTCTGTTTTTCTTTCCTGCACTTAGATGCCATGGGCCCAGTGAAAGCATGTAAGAACTTTGGCAATTGCACGTTTGTCTTTAAAGCTTTAGCGATTAGGCTTCTAGTTTGATCTCCACGTCCTTCGTTAGGTCTGCCCATTTCCCTCATGATTTCCATAGTACTCTGCGTCGCTAGGAGCCAGCACCGGGGAAGCCTCAACTATCGCTGGTATGTCAGGTCGCGATGCCTGGGACAAGGCCAGGAGTTGTGGGGCCCAGTCTCGATAAGAGGTCCTGATGTGCAATGCTCAAGAGGTCCCTTCTAACGTGCAAACAACCCTTGCAAGAGGAGAGGTTCGCGCCCTTAAAGAGGTTGCAAGGAGAGGAAGCGCCGCGGAAGAGTCTTCTGATCGCGTGGGAAGGGGTAGTTAACTTAGCTTTAGGCTGAAGCGGGGCAGTTGAAGCCCAACATTCACGCGACACTCGGACGCGTTCCTTTGTAGACGGTTCTCTGCCAGCCCACGGTCTGCAATATACGAAATGCAAGCCCCCCAAAGGGGGAGATGAAAATATCGACATGCTCCGCATCTCCGCCGATGCGTTATAACTCAGTTGTACACTTCCTCTTCATATTTCCTCGCGAGTCCTGGCCCTCTTTTTCTTGCTTGCCGAAGCGCTCTACATTCTCAGGGCCCGGCCCCCGCACAGGCCTCAGCCGTCGCTAGTATGTCGGGCCGCGATGCCCGGAACAGGGCCAAGGGGTGAGGGGCACGAGGGCTAGTATGAGCCCCCAAGGCGCGATGCTCTGTGGCGCCCTTCTGACGTGCAAGTGACTCACGCGAAAAATAAGCGGCATGCCTCGCCAAGGTCATGTAGGGAAGGAAATCAAACGGCAGGACATCATGGGAGGCGGTGTTACTTAGATTTTGGAGAACATGGCATTGACTAATCCGACGTGCGAGGGAGCTTGCCCGACGCTAGGCCTCCTGTAGTGTCGTGCATCTGACGTCTCAAGCTGCATGATGACAAGTTATAGGGTACAGGGAGTGACGAGCGCCTGTGAACTCACACTAGGCTGCTTCATGAGGGAATGAGGCACCGAGGATCTTGTGTGATGACGTGCGCGGGGTAGGCCCACGAGCCACAGCTTGGCCACTCATGTTTCTCAGCACTGCAGGGACGGATCCGAGCACAAGCGCCATGCCAATTGTAGCCCCTGCTCATGGGGTTGTCGTGTGAGAGGTCGCGGCGCAGGATGCCCGCAGGGACTAAGCACCGAAATTATAATTGCGCGACTCGAGCCGCACCCTCGCTTTTTGCCACCACCGATAGTCCCATGAGGAGACCAAACACTAAGGACCCTTGGAGGTGACATGCACAAGAGCTGGCCTGCGAGACAGAGCTCGGTCGCTTGGGTTTATTGGCGCTGCAGCGACGAACCTGAGCACATAAGCCGTGTTGGGTCCCGATCATGGGGCGGTCAGGAACAAGGGTCACGAGGGTGTGGCGATCCGGATGGTGGCGAGGCACCAAACACGCAATTTAAGCCAGCAAAACAATTATATCAAAGAATAACCGGTCCCATACATGACCAAAATGATGCGGCTGCTGGGGTGAGCCCTGACCGGTCTGAGGATAAAGGCACCCGAGGGGCACCCTCAATTGAACAAACCAAAAAGTCACCAGGCAATCAGGCTGCTGCGAAAATATCGAGGTAGTTGCTGATGTGCGTCGCAAAGACTGGATCCTCAGGGGCGGCAAGCTGCTAAGGCCTTGGGGGCTCACGAGAAGCTGAGACCTCTTCAAACACCACTGCCACGCGTCGGGCCTCGCGAGACGCCAACGCGAGGCGCGTGAACCGCTGGTATGTGGCGCCCACATTCAGCAGGCTGAAGGACATGCAGATGTAGCTGCAGGGGCAACCCTCGCTCCGGCCGATGCGTGACGGCCAGAAGAGGTCCTGAGAGCTGGCTCTGTTGAGGCCTAGGACGTTGACGCAGACACTCATCTCGCCACCCGCGTTTGGGGCGGTGGCTAAGCTGATGGGGCGTGCGGGGCGACGCTCGATGTGCATGGCCCGTGCTTCCTAAAGCTCGTAGATCGCCTTGGTGATGAACTCTTGTGCCCTTGGCGCCTCGCGCCACGACCTTGCTCGTGGGGGTGTGCGTCGAGGCACGCCTGCAAGTGGTGCTCGAGCTCCTACCTCGTTGCGCGGGCCAGGTCAGATGCTTTTTAGATGGAAGCCCCCGAGCCTGCCAAGGGAGGCACCGGGCACGCCTTCTTATGCGGGAGGGGAAGAGGGATCTAGCAGCTGGGGTGGATCCTTGGGCGCCCTCGCCAGCGGGCAGCTTGCTCGCCTCAGGGCGACTCTGAGAGAAGATATGCATCTTCTTCGTGGGTGCGGCTTCAGGGGGCCTGAGGACACCCTCTTCATCAGAGATGTACGCCGCAGCAGCGCGGTAAGTGTGCTCGAGAGAGCAGACCGCGTCCTTCTCATTGCACATGACGGTGATGATGCCGCTGCAGCCAATCATCTTGAGGACATTGTAGCCGTGGTGGGTTGTTGCCATGAACTTGGCGAGCGCAGGATACCCCAGGGTGGCATTGTACAGGAGGCTGATGTGGGCCACGTCAAATTCAATCAGCTCGGTGTGGTACTTGTCGCGGTTGCCAGAAGTGATTGGGAGGCACACCTGCCCCAAGGGAGTAGTTGATCCATCCGTCACCCCGGAGAAGGGCCTGGTGGGCATCACCTGGTCGTAAGGCACCTGGAGCGTCTCAAATCTCTTGATGGAGATCACGTTGAGGCCGGCCCCACCATCATTGACGGTCTTCGTGAAAGAGACGTTGCTGATGGTGGGGGAGCATGCCAGTGATAGCCGAACACGTGACGTGGTCCTTGGGGTTGAAGGTGATTGCGTACTGCGACCACTTGAGGGGCCTCACTGCTTCAAGCCTACGGAGGGCAGCATTCACCTCGCGAGAGAACTGCTTGAAGAGGCGATTGGATGTGGGAGCATGAGCCCTGCCGACAATGCAGGCTACTGCGCGAGGCTCTTGGTCGCCCCCAGCCCCCTCGTCTCTCTGGTGGTGGTCGTTCCTCCCTGGGATGGCGACCGTGGTGGAAGGACTGCGTTGTCTCGAGGACGGGTGATACGTCTTCAACGCATCAATAATTTTTCATTGTTCCATGTTATTATATTATCAACTTTGGATGTTTTATATGCATGAATATGTTATTTTATATTATTTTTGGGACTAACTTATTAAGCTAGTGCCTAGTGCTACTTTCTATTTTGTCCTTGTTTTTGAGCTTCGTAGAAAAGGAACATCAAACGGAGTCCAAATGGAATAAAACTTTCGTGATGATTTTTCTTGGACCAGAAGACATCCAAAGGACTTGGAGTCCAAGACATAAGATCCCCGAGGCGGCGACAAGCCAGGGGCGCGCCCTAGGGGGTGCCCCTAGGGATTGTGGCCCCTCGTGGACCCCCTGGCCCGGTTCCTTGGCCTATATATTCTCAAATATTTCCAAAACCCTAGAATGACAGACGAAAATACTTTTCCACCGCCACGGGTCTTTGTTCCCGTGAGATCCCATCTGGAGGCATTTTTCAGTAGTCTGCCCTAGGGGAATTCGATCATGGAGGGCATCTACATCAACCTTGCTGCCCCTCCGATGATGCACGAGTAGTTTACCATAGACCTAATGGTCCATAGCTAGTAGCTAGATGGCTTGTTCTCTCTCTTTGATCTTCAATACAATGTTCTCCCCGATGTTCTTGGAGATCTATTCGATGTAATCTTCTTTTGTGGTGTGTTTGTCGAGATCCGATGAATTGTGGATTTATGATCAGATTATCAATGAATATTATCCGAGTCTTCTCTGAACTCTTTTTTGCACGATTAAGATAGCTTTGTATTTCTCTTCGATCTATTGATTTGGTTTTGCCAACTAGATTGGTATTTCTTGCAATGGGACGGGTGCTTCGTGATGGGTTCAATCTTGCGGTGTCCTCACCCAGTGACAGAAGGGGTAGCGAGGAACGTATTGTACTGTTGTCATTAAGGGTAACAATATGGGGTTTATATCATATTGCATGAGTTTATCCCTCTACATCATGTCATCTTGCTTAAGGTGTTACTCTGCTTTTAAATCAATACTCTAGATGCATGTTGGACAACGGTCGATGAGTGGAGTAATAGTAGTAGATGAAGGCAAGACTCGGTCTACATGTCATGGATGTGATGCCTATATTCATGATCATTGCCTTAGATATTGTCATAACTTTGCGCTTTTCTATCAATTGCTCGACAGTAATTTGTTCACCCACTGTATGCTTCCTTCGAGAGAGAAGCCTCTAGTGAAAAATATGGCCCCGGGTCTATTTTTGTGACGCCCCGAGACCAATGCGCCAGGTGTCTTCCAGTTATTCGCTGCCGTTTACATGTCATCTGCTAGCGTGTTCAATCTTGCCATGTCATCATGTGCATTGCATCGGCATAGTTTTCAAAACTTGCATCCGTTCGTAGTTGCCCCTTTCTCTCCGTTGTCCGTTCTGAGCCAGACACACTCGCACGCGCCCGTGGCACCTTTGAAACCTCCCTTTTGTAAGTGGCCGGAAAATGTTCTCGGAATGGGTTGAAACTTGGTGTGTGGTCTTATTATAGTGTAGATAGACCGTGTGCCAAATTTCGTCGCATTTGGAGTCCGTTTGATAGCCTAACGGTTAACCACGTTAACCGCCGGAAGCCCTTTCTCTTTTGGCCTAGCACCCCTCCACAACAGCCCACTAGCCCATCCAAACCCCCTCCATGCTCTCGGTCGTCGGATCACGATCGTGTGGGCGAAAACCGCACCTCATTTGGACTCTCCTAGCTCCCTCTACTTATAAATATGTGTCTCCCCCGAAATTCGCGGATGAAACCCTAGCCGTCTTCCACCTCGCGCAGCCGGACACGTCCGTCCCGTGCCGAACATGTCCACCCGGCCACGTCGCCCGGGCCAATCACGAGGCGCCACGTTGCCCCACCGCCGCTCTCGCCACGTCGAGGCCGGCCTCCTCCCACCGCGTCGCCAGCCACCGCGGGCCCGCGGAGCCCGTCTCCGGGCCGCGCTGGGCCCAAGTCGCCCGCGCCCGCCGTGAGCCTTAGTCCCCACCGCCGTTCCAGCGCCCGCCGCGAGCCTTCGTCACCGCCGCCCCGCCGCCGACCGGAACCCTCCCGCTCCGGCCGCCGCACCTTCGCGTCGGCCACCACGCCGGTTCCACCCCGGCCGTGCCCCGCAAACCCCGGCGCCCGAGCTCCGCCCCACCAGCTCCTCCCTATCGGCTGCCCGCCGACCGGTGTGGGTGGTCGCCGCCCCTGCTCGGATCTGCTCCGCCTCCGTTCGGATCCGGCCGAGGCGAGCTCGATCTAGCCATCCCCGTCGCCGCCTCCTCGTTCCCCTGCTTGAGCGGGAGCGGGCGAGGACGACGACCAGGCGCCGCCGGCCTCTTGGGCCTCCTCCCCGCCAAGGCCCAACTCCAGCCACGTGTGGGCCGGCGCCTCCCCATGGCCCAGCGAGCCGCCCGCTCTAGGCCAGATGCAGGCTCAGCCCGATGTGAGCACCCCTCTGCCTATCTAGCGCCCAGGCGTTAGATAACTATTTTGCGCTCACTTCATTTTTCTGAAAATGGCTAAGTCCCTAGGAATCATCGGCATGTTGCATTCTTATCTTGTGGACAACTTTGTGCACGGTTACCCAAATGAAGCATATGATATATCAAAATGTTCGTCTCAAAGTGCTCTACATGTTAGTTGAATTTGAATGCATGTTACTGTACATATTGATGCCTTAGTATTCGTTGCAAAACTGCTATGTGATGTTACTGTCCAGCTCTTGTTGTTTGTCAACAATATGTTAGCATGTTTGTGAGGTCGTATCTTTGTGCATGTTGGTCCAAATGGAGTGTATGATATGTCAAAATGTTCACCTAGTGATACTATACATGATGGTTGCATTTTCATACCTATTAGAGTGCATTATGCCATGATTATCTCTGTTGCAAAAGTGTATGTGGCTGTTAAGTGCTGAAAACTGTTATAAGATGTTGTTTTGTCCTTTTCTTATCTTTATGTGTGATTTTCATTTGAGCATCATGTCAACATATTTTAGAAGCATAATCATTACATCTTCTATGTGGTGCAATCCACTTTTCATGATATGCCTTGTGGTGAGTGCAACAAGCTTGCAAAGCGATCTACTCGCTGTTTGTTATTTTCTGAGACTTGTTGAAAACTGCTAAGTCTTAAACCGTTACATTGTGATGCAATGTTTGCTTGATGCTATAGTCAAATACATGAATGTTTTGGAATGTACAATGACCATGTCTTGAAGTACATATTATGCTCTATCCATCCATGCCATTGTTTGTAATTATAGGTTGCTGTAGCTTATCTCTTTCTTGCTCTCAACTTGCTATAAAATGTTTCTGTCAGTCTGTTATCAGTATCAGTTTTGCCATGTGAATATCTAGTGTTCTATGCATCCTATGACCATGTTCTTGCCATGAGTAGCCTCATAAACATGTCTTCTTGCTGTTGGTTATATTCACATGCCATGATATGCTTTGAGGTGAGTTGCACAAGCTTGCAAACATGCCTACTTGTCGTTGTTGCTGCCATGTTTAGTTTATTTCACTAAGTCTGTGAAACCGTTATCTTTTGCTATCTTGCCATGATGTTTTGAGCATGTTCTAGTGGTGTTTGGTAGTAGCTCAGTGATCATGCTTGTAGGTCTTGACACGTACATGCTTGCCATACCCTTTGATGCCATGAAATGTTCTTGTATCATGTTGTTTTGATGTCAATTATATGTCTACTTGCTGTTTTGGACAGATTATGTTTCAAACTTGTTCCAAGTGTATGTGATGAACCGTTGCTCCATTTTGAGTGTGCTCTATATGAAACTTGTGTTTTATCCATGTAGATGCATAATAACATGTTGAATACCTGTTTGGAGTGTGTTTGCTTGATCTTTGGATGCATTTTGTATCATTGCCATGCTTGATTTGTTTTGCTCATATCTTCTAGGCTGTAGCTCCGAATTAAATGAACTTTATGTGAAACTTGACTAGAATTTCGAGTAGATCATCATGGTGCATGTTAACTTGCTGTTTAACAACTTGAACTTAAGGTTTGTTTAGATCTGGACCAATTTCGAAATTAGCATATGAGGACTTACCGGAGTTGTTATATGTCGTTTCCGGTCTCATTTAAACTTGCCTTGTTGTGTTGTCTTGTGTGCTTCATCCCTTGCCATGTTTTGCATCATGTAGCCTTGTCATGCATCATACATGGTTAAGCATCATGTCATGTTATTGAGTGGTGTGTTTACCATGTTGTGTGCTTCTTCTCGCTAGTTCATATTCCGTTGTGATCGCTAGGATTTGTTCGATTACACTTGGTTCGTCTTCGTGGCTTCTTCTTTGTCTACTTCATGGACTCGTTCTTCTTTATTGTGGGATCTCAGGCAAGATGACTGTCACCTTGGATCTCATTACTATCATTGCTATACTAGTTGTCTCGATGCCATCGCTATATGTCGCGCTACCCACCTTATGTTGTCAGCCTCTCCTTGCTGCCATGAAACCTTTGACAAACCAGCAAACCGTTGTTTGCCTATGTTACCGCTTGCTCAGCCCCTCTTATAGCATTGTTAGGTGCAGGTGAAGATGAAGATTGCTCCATGCCAGATATTGGTTGTTGGAATATCACAATATCTATTACTAAAATTAAGACACCTATATACTTGGCAATGGGTGGAAGGCTTGGCCTTTTGCTCGGTGTTTTGTTCCACTCATGCCGCTTTAAGAACCGATAAACCGGTGTTATGTTCCTTGATTTTGTGTTCCTAACGCGGTTAGGTATATGGGGAACCCATGACAGTTTGCTTTGAATAAAACTCCTCCAACAAGGCCTAACTTTGGTTTTAATTTGCAAAAAACTTAACTAATTAATTAAATTGCATAGGGAGTTAGCGCTACCCGAGGATTCTTCTACATACAGGGGGGCCAGTGCTGATGGTGTTGGTCCCAAACTAGAGCCACTTGTGGTGCCACCCAGTTATCTGGGGTCTTCGGTTGCCGTACGTACTGCTCATCCGGACGTGGCCTGAGACGAGATACGCGCGGCTACTATCAGGGTGTCGGCATGCCGGGAGGTCTTGCTAGACTTTTTTTACCATTGTCGAAATGTCTTGTGCACCGGGATTCCGAGTCTGATCGGGTTGTCCCTAAGATATGGGGTTTTTACCTCTACTGATCGTGAGAGCTTGTGATGGGCTAAGTTGGGACACCCCTGCAGGGTTATGATATTTCGAAAGCCGTGCCCGCGGTTATGTGGCAGATTGGGATTTGTTAATGTCCGATTGTAGAAAACTTGATAGTGGATCCGAAATAAAATACACGAACCGTGTGAGTAACCGTGACTGTCTCTTTTCATTTTGAGAAGAGAACACGACGGTTATGTTTGACTCGTAGGTAGTTCAGGATCGCTTAGCGATCATTACTAGTTTGCGACCGTTTGCGCAGATGCTCATCTTATTCTTGTACTCGTAAGTTAGCCACCATATAATGCTTAGCCGCCGCTGCAACCTCGCCACTTAACCTCTCCATACCTATTAAGCGTTGCTAGTCTTGATACCCATGGTTATGGGATTGATGAGTCCTCGTGGCTCACTGATACTACAACAATAGTTGCAGGTGCAGGTTTCCGATGACTTGACGTGAGAGCGATGTTTACATGTTGGAGTTCTTTCTTCTTCTTCGTCGTCGATCTTGGGTTAGGTTCCCGGTCGGCAGCCTGGGATAGCTGATGGATGTCGTTGTGCTTTTCATGTTTTTCATCCATAGTCGGATTTCTTGTGTATAATATGTTGTATTCATGTGACTATTGTATGACTTGTATGTATCCCCATCTATGTATGTAATGGTACGATGTAATGATATCCATCTTGCTAAGCGCCCGAAATGCGGTTGTGCCCCAATCACGAGTTCAGCATGTGATCGGGATAGAATCGCATCTTGGGCGTGATAATTTTCCATCTATTGTTTTCAGATCTATAAAACCAAAAACCCAAAAATATCTTTATGCAATTATTTTGTGTTTACTTTATTTAGCTTTTTTACTTTAGTTTTAAATCTATCTCTATCATATCTCACTCTTGTTCGTGACCGTGAAGGGATTGACAACCCCTTTTCCGTGTTGTGTGCAAGTGTTTGTTAGTTTGTGTAGGTGCATAGATTGGAGACTTGATTTTGCCTCCTAGTGGATTGATACCTTGGTTCTCAACTAAGGGAAATATTTATCTCTACTTTGATGCATCACCCTTTGCTCTTCAAGGAAAAAACCAACGCAAGCTCAAGAAGTAGCAGGAAGAATTTCTACCGCCGTTGCCGGGGAAGCTCTACATCAAGCCTACCAAGTACTTGTCGTAAACTCTCATCTCTTATACTTACATTATTTGCCATTTGCCTCTCGTTTTCATCTCCCCCTCTTCTAAAACTTTTTCTGAAAAACACAAAAATATTTGCCTTCTCTTCCCCTTAATCTTCTCGCTATGACTAGCACCGTTACCCCTCCTTTGTCTTCAAACTTTGAAGTTCCTCACTTCAAATAGAAAAAATAGAAAATGTAAAGGATGCTTGGTATAGGATGATAGAGTCTTATCGCATATGTGATATAAAGGGGGACATTAAGATTTTACTCCGCAATTTATATATTGGTTTAACCATGTCTCATAGGCAACTTTTAGATTTCGCTGCAAAAGGAAATTTTATTGAGATTGATGCCAACACTGCTTATGAGATAATAGAGGTTGTGGTAGGAATACCACCCCCACAAAAAGCACTCGATTATACCCAAGAAAGAACATAAGTCTTGGAAAAGTTGTGTGAAGTACAAAAAAATTTGGTTGGTTTACAAAAATCTAGTGAACCTCCCAAAAATATTAGTGGAAAACTCCACCTCATGAACATGTTGATCATTCTTTGCAACAAACGGTTGGATGCTCTAGATATAAAGATTGTTGAAGATGATGGGAAGAGCAAGGAAGCTCCCGAATTTTAGCATAACATTACTAGAATGATTAAGACTAAAGATGAAAATACCTAGATCATTGCCTTTTGCCTAGCTAGGGGCATTAAACAATAGCGCTTGTTGGGAGGCAACCCAATTTTATTTTGGTTTTACAAAATTTCTTGTTGTTGTTGAATAAATTTATCATCAAGCCTCTCGTTAGATGAGTTTTCATGTTTTAATTTAGTTTTGTGCCAAGTAATACCTTTGGGATGATTTGCAAGATAGTAGATTGATTTTTTCTGGAAAACAGAAACTTTTGCGTCCAGTGTCAGAATTTTTTCTGATTGCTGGAACGTGAAAAAACTCTGAATTGGTTACACGTTTCTTATCTATAAATTTCCCACGTTTTCCTATTTTTTCAGAATTTAGAGATACAGAGGTTTCACCTTAATTCGCATCTTTACACAATGTTCTGTTTTTGACAGATTCTGTTTTCATTGTGTTGTTTGCTTATTATGATGCATCTATGGCTAGTATCAGGGGGTATGAACCATGGAAAAGTTGGAATACAGTAGATATTACACCAATACAAAATAAGAATGAGTTCACAACAGTACCTACAAGTAAGGATTGAATTTGTTTTACTAACGGATCTCACGAGTTTTCTATTGAGTTTTGTGTTGTGATGTTTCCAAGTTTTGGGTAAAGATTTGATGGACTACGGAATAAGGAGTGGCAAGAGCCTAAGCTTGGGGATTTCCAAGGCACCCCAAGGTAATATTCAAAGACAACCAAGCATCTAAGCTTGGGGATGCCTCGGATGGCATCCCCTCTTTTGTCTTCAATCCATCGGTAAATTTACCTCAGGCTATATTTTTATGCACCACATGGTATGCGTTTTGCTTTGAGCGTCTTGTATTATTTGAGTCTTTGAATTTTAGTTTGCCACAATCATCCTTGTTGTACACACCTTTTGAGAGTGACACACATTAATTGTGAATTTATTAGAATACTCTATGTGCTTCACTAATATGTTTTGAGCTAGGGTAGTTGCTCTAGTGCTTCACTTATATCTTTTTGAGCATGATGGTGATGTTATTTTGAAGAAATTTATGAACTCTCATGCTTCACTTGTATTATTTAGAGAGTCTAATAACAGCATGGTAATTTGCTTGGGTTATGAATTTAGTCCTACTATGATAGGCATCCAAAGAGAATATAATAAAAACTTTCATAAAGAGCATTGAATATATGAGAATT
The DNA here is from genome assembly GCA_902687465.1 of Secale cereale. Taxonomy (NCBI): domain Eukaryota; kingdom Viridiplantae; phylum Streptophyta; class Magnoliopsida; order Poales; family Poaceae; genus Secale; species Secale cereale. The sequence continues at coordinate 439,608,632 of LR738710.1, read as the reverse complement.
TTTTTTCCTTGCAATTGTTTTGAAATATGAAGATGGTGATATTAGAGTTATGCTAGCAGTGAATTGTGTAGTTAAATAAATAATTGTGTTAAGGTTTGTGATTCCCATAGCATGCACGTATGGTCTTCTAGTTATGTGATGAAGTTGGCGCGCGATTTATTCTTGATTATATTCCTTTGCGCGAAAGTCAGGAGCGCGCGATGGTTAACTCCTACCAACCTCTCCCCTAGGACCATGTGTCGTATTACTTTGCTTCGAGGGCCAATAAACTTTTTGCAGTAAGTATGTGAGTTCTTTATGACTAATGTTCAGTCCATGGATCATACACACTCTCACCCCTCCATCTTGCTAGCTACTCTAGTATCGCCCAACTCTCGCCGGTGCATTAAACCCACCTTTTACCCTTCCTCAAAACATCCACCATACCTACCTATTATGGCATCTTCATAGCCATTCTGAGATATGTTGCCATGTAACTCCACCGTTTCGTCATTATGAGTTTGAGTCACCTTGAGTTGTAATTTTGAGTTGTAAGTAAATAATAGTGTGATGATCATCATTATTACTACCTCCATCTAGGTGAATAAGTCATTCACGTAGTTCTAGGTCATCGATTTGAGGAATTAAATATGTGTTATATGTCATGAAAAATATATCAATGGATTTCTACACGGATGTAGTTTCTAAATATATATTTTTTGTCACATATAATACATATTTAGATAGTTAAATCGTCGACCTAGAACTACGCGAATGACTTATTCACCTAGATGGAGGTAGTAGAACATTGTCCCATGTGAGGTTATAAATAAAAGAGGCCAAAGAGCCCAAAATAAAAAAATAGAAAAAAGTCTCCAAAAAAAGAGGAGTCTAAAAAAATGAGGGAAAAAGAGAGAAGATGCAATGTTACTATATTTTTTGCACTTGTGCTTCAAAGTAGCACCATGTTCTTCATGATAGAGAGTCTCCTATTTTGACACTTTCATATATTATTGGTGGGAATTTTTCGTTATAGAACTTGGCTTGTATATTCCAACGATGGCTTCCTCAAATGTCCTAGGTCTTCATGAGCAAGCAAGTTGGATACACACCAACTTAGTTTTCTTTATGAGCTTTCATACACTTATAGCTCTAGTGCATCTGTTACATGGCAATCCCTACTCACTCACAATGATATCGATTGATGGACATCTCCATAGTCCATTAATTTGCCTAGTTGATGTGAGACTTTCTCCCTACTTTTTTCTACTACCACCTTCTATTCTGCCTATAGTGCTATATCCATGGCTCACAATCATGTATTGCGTGAAGAGTTGAAACGGCTGAAGCGCGTTAAAAAGTATGAAACAATTGATTGGGTGACACCGGGGTGGGCGTGATTTATACTTTGTGTTGAGAAGAGGGAGCATAACAAGACTATATGATTGTGTAGGGATAACTTTCTTTAGCCATGTTATTTTTGAAGCTTCATAATTTTCTTTCTAGTATGCTTGAAGTATTATTGTTTTTATGTCAATGAACTTTTTTTGAATCATATGGATCTGAACATGCATGCCAAATAAAGAAGAAACACATTGCTAAATATGTTAGGTAGCATTCCTCATCAAAATTTCCATTTTTATCATTTACCTACTCTAGGACGAGCAGGAATTAAGCTTAGGGATGCTTGATATGTCTTCAACGTATCAATAATTTCTTATTGTTCCATGCTATTATATTATCAACTTTGGCTGTTTTATATGCATGTATATGCTATTTTATATTATTTTTGGGACTAACTTATTAACCTAGTGCCCAGTGCCAGTTTCAGTTTTTTACTTGTTTTTGAGCTTCGCATAAAAGAAATATCAAATGGAGGTCTAAATGGAATAAAACTTTCATGATGATTTTTCTTGGACCATAAGACATCCAGAGGACTTCGAATCCAAGTCAGAAGATCCCCGAGGTGGCGACAAGCTAGGGGGCGCGCCCCTAGGGCTTGAGGCCCCTTCGTGGACCCCATGGCCTCATTCCTTGGCCTATATATTATCAAATATTCCCAAAACCCTAGAACGGCAGACGAAAATACTTTTTCACTGCCACAGGTCTCTGTTCCCGTGAGATCCCATCTGGAGGCCTTTTCTAGTACTCTGCCGGAGGGGGATTCGATCACGGAGGGCATCTACATCAACCTTGCTACCCCTCCGATGATGTGTGAGTAGTTTACCATAGACCTAAGGGTCCATAGCTAGTAGCTAGATGGCTTGTTCTCTCTCTTTGATCTTCAATACAATGTTCTCCTCGTTGTTCTTAGAGATCTATTCGATGTAATCTTATTTTGCGGTGTGTTTCTCGAGATCCGATGAATTATGAATTTATGATTAGATTATCTATGACTATTATTTGAGTCTTCTCTGAACTCTTTTATGCATGATTAGTATAGCTTTGTATTTCTCTTCGATCTATCGATTTGTTTTGGCCAACTAGATTGGTATTTCTTGCAATGGGAGAGGTGCTTTGTGATGGGTTCAATCTTGCGGTATCCTCACCCAGTGACAGAAGGGGTAGATAGGCACATATTGTATTGTTTCCATTAAGGGTAACAAGATGGGGTTTATATCATATTGCATGAGTTTATCCCTCTACATCATGTCATCTTGCTTAAGGCATTACTCTGTATTTAACTTAATACTCTAGATGCATGTTGGATAGCGGTCAATGAGTGGAGTAATAGTAGTAGATGCAGGCAGGAGTCGGTCTACTTGTCACAGACGTGATGCCTATATTGATGATAATTGCCTTAGATATTGTCATAACTTTGCGCTTTCTATCAATTGCTCGACAGTATTTTGTTCACCCATCGTATATTTTCTTCAAGAGAGAAGCCTCTAGTGAAACTATGGCCCGAGGTCTATTGTCCATCTATTATTGTCAGATCTATAAAACCAAAAACCCAAAAATATATTGCTGCAATTATTTTGTGTTTACTTCATTTAGCTATTTACTTTAGTTTTAAATCTATCTCTATCAGATCTCACTCTTGTTCGTGACCATGAAGGGATTGGCAACCCCTTTTTCGCGTTGTGTGCAAGTGTTTGTTAGTTTGTGCAGGTGCATAGATTGGACACTTGCTTGTGCCTCCTACTAGATTGGTACCTTGGTTCTCAACTGAGGGAAATACTTATCTATACTTTGTTGCATCACCCTTTCCTGTTCAAGGGAAAAATCAAGGCAAGCTCAAGAAGTAGCAACGAGCCTTGCGAGGCTGGTCACGCCAGGCACCTTCACGAGGCTATTCACGCCATGCACCGCAGCGAGGCTGATCATGCCAGGCACCATCGCGAGGCTGGTCATGTCAGGCCTCACGCTGGTTGCTGCCGCAGTTGTCCCTCCTGCCGCCGACGCGGCCGCCTCCACGACTAGCGCCACAATAGGGACGATCGGGGCCGTGACCCATGCTCTCATCGTGAAGCGCCCTGAGCTCCTGGCAGTCGTCGGTGTTTTGGGTGATCACATTATGGAAGACGCAGAACATGCGACTGCTCCCTTCGGGCTCATCGCGGTCACGGCCGCGCTTCTACTCAGGCTCGGTCGCCGGGACAACATGGCCCTTGCGCTTGACCTCCTTGCCCTTGGCCTTGCCATCATCGTGGACCATGTGAGGGTCATTGTGAAGGAAGTGGTGACCCTATTTGGCCTTGGCGCACTTGTCGGAAAGGGTAAACAACTCCAGTACCATGCTCAGGTCGTTGTGGATAGCGAGCTTCTTGCACATTTGGACGTCCTTGAGTCCATTGGTGAACGCCATGATGATGGCTTCATCTGAAGCGCGCATGATCTTGTGGCGCACCTAGCTAAAGTGCTGAATTTACTGCCGAAGGGTTTCGTCGGGACGCTACTTCAATCGTTACAGGTCGGTTATGGTGAGGACGCGGTCGTAGGTGCCCTTGAAGTTAGCAATGAACATATCACATAGCTGGCCCCATGAAGAGATAGACTCCTCAGGCAGGTTCATGAACCAGGAGTGTGCACCGTCCTTGAGGGCCATGGGGAACCAGTTGGCCATGACCTTGTCATCGCAATTCACCGCCTCAATGCTCAGTGCGTAGAGCTGGAGAAACTCCATAGGTTCAGGGGTGCCATCATAGCGCGGGGGTAGGTCCGGCTTGAACTTGCAAGTCCAAACCACCCAACGCAGCTCGTGAGTGAAGGCCTGATGGCCCACGTCACACGCATGGGCCCTGTTCACCAGGGCGGGGCGGTTCAAGTGCCCTGCCACCGCGACATCTCGGACAGCTTGGTCTTGGCGCTGCTCGCGCCACTCGAGGAGCACGCGTGCGTCTGGTGGCGCACGGCGGACGATCTGGCAGCTGGCCTCGTCCCGGGCCGGCACGGGTGCTTAGCACGGCTAGTCGCGGGACCTTGCCTAGAGCTGTGGCTTGATGATGTCACCGCGTTGGGGAGGCGGTGAAGGTGCGCCATGCGTGACATTGCCTCCACGATATGGTGGGGGCGGAGGAACTGGGAGGGCACAGGGGCTTCGCCTGTGGTGATGAGCTCGATGATGTGGCCTAGCCAGACATCATAGCCCTCGTCGACTGGATAATAGCGCAGCAGTTCCTGCCCCATGAGCAGGGAGGCATGCGTGCTCATCGGCCCACGGCGGGCAGAGGAGGACGAAGTCGTCGGCCGAGCGAGGGAAGGCGTGGCGGTGCAGCCGTCTCGCAGAACGGTGGGGGTGCAATGACGAGTCCTGCTGCTTGTGGACGGCTGGGTCGGTGGCGGCGGATGCAGCACCAGCGACGTGGTGGCGGCCATTGCGTGCCAAGGGCGCAGTCTGGGTGACATGCTGCCCGGCGCTCAACGTGAACACGGCAGGCGTCGGTCATGGAGTTGATGTAGCTGAACCTGGAGCAGAGCGGAGGAAGAGAAGCACGCGCCTACCTGGCGCGCCAAATGTCAGAATCGGGGCTCCACGGACCCAAGGAAGGTTCAAACTCTAGGGTGTGCACTCTACTTCCCACCCTGCCCTGTCAACTACTCTCAACCTCACGGCCAAGCTCCTACACGGTCTGGCTGAGGAAGGAAGACAAAGAACACAACAGTTTACGCAGGTTCGGGTCACCTTGTGGTGCAAAACCCTACTCCTGCTTCATGGTTGGATTGCCTCACGAGGGAGGATGAGTATGAGTACGATACTGGACTAAGGAGGGTCCGGGAATGGTCCAAAGGTCGATCCTCTCTATGGTGGAGCACTACCTATATCTATACAAGCCTTGATCCTCTTCCCCCAAAAATATCCGGTAGGAAGGGTTGCCACAACGGCCAATTTGCAGGGGAACAAGAAGTACATCTTATCCCGACGAAAGGTGGTCTTCGCTTGCAAAGCTTCTGTTGATGACGCGTAGGTGGGCTCAGCGATGACTTCTGTCTTGGTGAGCCCGCCATCCTAGTCTTGTTGCACCGAAGTGAAAACCCTTGGGGATGCCTTGTGAACCCATGCGCTGGCCTTGCTACTTTAAAACCAAATAGGAAATTCTCACTATCCGCGCTCGCTAGCGCCGGTCCTGGCGAGACGCATCGTGGCTCGCATCACCCACATGTAGCGCGAGGTTGGCCTGGCGACATCGGTGTATCCGCCTGCGAGGGGGGCCTCGGGAGGTGGCCTCGGGGGG
>LR738710.1:439584879-439602923 GCA_902687465.1 Secale cereale | reverse complement strand
GGGGGGGGCACTTTGCGCGATGGCCTTGGGAGGCCCTCAAAGCGGTGCGCCTCGTGAGATGGTGGACCCTCACGAGGGTCTTGTTTGAGAAGCATTAAAGATGGACCATACTAGGCCCGCCCTACGCGCTACATCTTGGGCCGCACATAGACGAGCCTGGGTGCCCTCAGTCCGACAGCCTCGACATGGTCGAAGATACCTCAGACAACCTTTTGATGGAGAGAACTGTTCTACAAAGCCAATGACCCTTTGGGTATACTTCGGCTTCGAAGACTAGTTCGGGGGCTACTGAGGGAATCCTGGATAAGGGGGTCCTCGGCCTGCCGGCCTATCTCTCATGGGCCGGACTGGTGGACTATTCCAAATTCTGTTAAGGAAGGCCGAGCTTCAGATTACCCCGTGTCTTAAAAGGAAAGCTCCGAAGACTTAGCGTGCACTTCAAGACAAGATCAATGGCGTATGCGTGTCTATCCCATGATAGTAAACAACTATGCGTAATCCTAGATACGCCTGCTGCCTATATAAAGCATAAGGCTTAGTCCGTAGAGGCTAGAAGAAGAAGAAGAACCATCCGACTCGTCTAGGGTTTACTTCATTCGATCTCGTGGTAGCTCAACCCTGCAATCCACATACACCCATCAATATAATCCAGCAGGACATAGGGGTTTACCTCTTCGAGAGGACCCGAACCTGGGTAAACTTCTTGTCCCTCGTCTCACGTGACCCATCGATTCTAGATCCACAGTTCGGGACCCCCTACTTGACAACGGGCATAGTCACTTTGATTTCGGGCAAGGACACGGCCTTCTGAGGCTTGGGAGTCACGACCTTGGGCTGCTTCCAGACTTTTCTGCTCACTCTAGCATCACCGTTCGAGTGCGCTTAGAGCTCCTTACATTCGGAGCTGCATCGTTGTAACACCCTGTTTGTTAAGCTACAATATTCCCTAGTTAATGGTACCGTGTCATCGCTCTTACTGTAGCTAATTCTCCCATGCACTCAACACTGTTCAAATTTCAAATTGAAAATAAAGTCGTAATTCAGATTCGTCAAACATGAAAACTAAAATGTTCAAAATGTGGCAAATAATTCATAGATAATTATGGTGGAGAAATAATATATTTATAAATTTTAAAATGCACTAAAATAATTTAAATAGTGCCTTAAACAATTAATTAAATGCCTTTTATAATTTATAAAATATTAAACTATTTTAGGTGCAAGTTTTATATATTACTCCCTCTGTCCCATAATATAAGAACGTTTTTTGCACTACACTAGTGTCAAAAATATTCTTATATTATGGGACGGAGGGAGTATAAAACTATTTTAGTTTTAAAAAGAAGACCCCCAAAAAAAGAGCCCCCTGCCCCACTAGGCCTTAGCCTAGCTAGCCTAGCCAGCCGGCCCAACCCCCACAGCTCTGGTCACATTCTCCCCCACTGCTCACGCTACCGAGGCGTGCCCTCCGTCCCCACGGGGCAAGCTCGCCAGCCACGCCGCTACAGCGCCACCGTGGGGGATAAGCACGCCCCAATGGCCCCCTCGATGCCTCCACTTCCACTCCCCACTCTCTCCCCACCCTCTCCCCTCGCATTCCCCTCCGAACTCGAGCGCGGCCATGGCCATGCCGACGCCGTCCGCGTAACCACTGACTCCTCTGCACCTCGCTGACGCGTCCTAGAGTTGTGTCGTGCTCCATTGCCTCGACTACACCTCCGGATCGACGTCGGGGAGCGGCAACGCCGATGCAAACTTCGTCTTCTTCCTCGGTTCACTGATGTCGTTCTCCGTTGTTCCCACCACCATCTCGCGCTACTAAGCTAGCACCGACCCACCGTGAGCTCCGACGTGAGCTCCACCTCGAAACCCCTCTCCCCTGTGCTCGATTTGCCGCTTCTACGCCGCAACTGCCATTGCCGGAGCTTCACCACCGCTGCTGAGCTCCGTGCCTTCAATCTACTGCCCCATGGCTTGTCCGAGCACGTCATCATGCTCGTGGAGATGCATATGTGCTGCTAAGATCTCCCGTTTGTCACTGGCACACCTGCAGTCACGATCTTGAACACCCCGCGCTCCGGTCGCCACTGCTTTTCATCACCGGTGCCGTTCCCGGCCGCCTCAACGGCTACCACCCCCACTGTTTGCCGTGGCTCGCTGCCTGCATTCGAACGCACCCAGCCGGGCCTCCGACGGAGCCCTGTGGCCCCTTTCTGGCGAGTCCTATGTGCTCGTCCGCTATTCTGGTCGCCGGTGTTTAGCTGTCGGTGCACTGACATGACTGGTTTAATTAAGCCGCTAATGACCCTGATTAGTTAAGGCAGTGACAGTGACCAATGGGCCCCATCGCACTAATTAATCGCTGGTTAAATTAAACTCTGTTAAGCACGGTGCTACTAACTGTTGGGCCCCACAACTAATAACCCTAATTAGTTTAATATTATTAACGAAAATGTCTCACTGACACCTGGGACCCATTGGTCAGATTGAGCAGTCAACCTGCTGACTGGGCTAGCACCAGTCAAAGACAGGTGGGTCCTAGTTGACCCAGTTAACGAGTCAACTGGTCAATTATTGACCTGCTGACTCAGCAGGCTAGCCCCACCAGTCGGCCTCTGTAGTTAGCCCACAAAGGGTTTAATTAGCAATTTCTGTTTTTTATTAATATTAAATCCAGGAATTTTCAGAAAATGTATAAAACTTTGAAAAATTCATATAAAATAATCCGTAACTCGGATGAAAATAATTTATATATGAAAATTGCTCAGAAAAATCCAGCGAATGTGAATATGCAATCAGTACATTTGTCACATGCCCCTAGAATGGTGAACATGGAACTGCCCCCCTCTTTTCATCTGTCCGAAAAATGCTAAACACCGGGAAAACCCCTCTGTTTGTTTTCTTTCTTCGTCGGTATCATTTAGCACTGCGTTAGGACACCCCTAGCAATGCATATTGTCATGTCATGCACAGTGTTGCACTTGTTTGCTTTATATTCATTGTTTCTTCCCCATCTTCTCTCCGGTAGACACCGAGACCAACGATGCTGCCGGGTACGACTAGGCCTTTGATGTCCAGCCACTTGTTGCAGAGCTTCCAAGCAAGCAAACCCCACTAGATCATTCCGATATCACCCAGTTCCTTATCTCTTATGCTTGCATTCGATTTTGCTACTGTACTTGATTGCTCCTATTCTAATGCATAGCCTGCTTTTGTAACCTGCTCTTGTACCTTACCTGCTATCCTAAACTTCTTAGTATAGGTTGGATAGTGATCCATCAGTGATCCCCACCTTGTCCATGTTGCCCCTGCTTCATTACTGATGACTCGAACAACATGATTGACGTCGAGAGCCCGACACATCACTTCACCCCCTTTAGTTGTACAACTCTGCAGAGTTTCTATCGAGTGTCGAGGGTGATACCTCGTAAGGCAATCCCGATGATAACTCTGTAGTGTAATTAATCGGTCATGGTCTATCGAGGGTGATTCCTCCTTCACTACTCTCGATACGACTCTATCGTGCAACACTTCAAGGGTGATTCCTCTTAAGTTCACCTTGACGATTATATCAAGTGGATTCCATCAAGGGTGATTCCTCGGATTCCCCCTTGATGTTATGAACACACGGTTACCTGGACTGTACTTCAGAACATTGTTGAAGTCGGGTCATCCCCAAGGGGTACCCGCGAGAGTTACCGAAGTCGGGTTGACCTGGAGGGTACCCGGGAGATAATTATGAGGTGCGATCGGGCAGGTAGACTGCCCTAGTGAGAGAGTTGGGCTTGGCCCTTGCCATATTTCCTCACGACGGGGCGACAGGAGTATTGATCGTCACTGCAAGCTCCCAACACATTAAGGGTTTGGGTATTTGAGCTGAGTTGGCCGCTGCATATACGCACTAACCGCCATGCATGAACAATTATGGGCACTCGGCGTCATACATTTCTTCCAAAAGCTCTATTAGACGTCCAATTCAACATTGTGGCATGGCTGGGCCGACGCCATCCAGGATAGAGGTGGTGCCTGGGTCCGCCATGCGCGCAACAGAACGGCCCAGAGTGCAAAGGGCGATGGGCCCAAAACCCCAGAGCACCTAGGATGTAGACCGGCGGGGACCTCTCTACGGAGCCTATGGAGGATTATGACATGTTGATCTTTCGAGGCCGGGCATTACCCAGGAAAGTGTGTCCAACCAGAGTAATCAAGCATGTTGGGTAATATGGTGCACCCCTGCAGGAAAATTATCTATTTGAATTGTCACGTCCACGGTAATGAACGCTCGGAGTTATATCCCAATCTATTACAACTAGAAATGGAGACTTGATAGATGAGATGGATATGATGGCTTCTGAATTGCTTTCTCGCAGGGACTCAAGGAAGGATCTCTCGGCATTAATACTACAACATGCTTGTTAATTATAATATGTTATTTTGTACTATTCTGAATGTTGTAAGATGCTTGAAGATGCTAGTATTTGATAAGCTAGGCTTTTCCCCTTCTCTTTTGGTATTCTGCAGTTCAGTCCACAGTTACAGCTCATTCCTTTGATACATATGCATACTTACTCTAGATCTGATGCTTGTGAGTACTTTGGATGAGTACCCACGGTTGCTTTGCTACCCCTCCCCTTCTTTCTTCTTTCCGATTATTGCGATCAGATGATGGATCCTAGGAGCCAGATGCCACTGCCGATGACTACGACTACCCCAACGGTGCCTACTACTACGTGGAGACTGCCGACGACCAGGAGTAGATAGGAGGCTCCCAGGCAGGAGGCCTTGCCTTTGCGATCATTGTTGTTTTTGTGCTAGCTGTCTTAAGGAAAACTTGTTTTAATTATGTCAATACTCAAATATTGTTGCTTCCGCTGACTCGTTTGTATTTGAGCCTCTGTATTCGAGCCCTCGAGGCCTCTGGCTTGTAATATAAAGCTTGTAATAATTCAATTTGTTTCTAGAGTTGTGTTGTGATATCTTTCCGTGAGTCCCTGATCTTGATCGTACACATTTGCGTGTATGATTAGTGTATGATTGAATCAGGGGCGTCATAGTCGTTGGTTTGACGTTCAGTCGGGTCATGAAAATTCTTGGTACGACGCTCGATGCGCTTCTCGGTAGACAGAGAGGACTCGGCCTCGCCCCCTCCTCTCAGTCATCATCCTCCTCTTTGCTAAACTCTCCACTTTCACCACTACCATGGTCACTCTCCACGTTCCCAAGAATGTGACCTCCATTAGGCATAGGCGAAGACATTTGCTGGAACTCCTGCGAGACAAGGGAAGTACAAATAGTAGGTTCATTACCCACTCAGATATTCGATGCACAGAAGATTCAGTCGGCAATATGAGCTTACCTCTGTCGGCTGGTGCTCGTGGTTGTAGGGCATGATCTGTTTTGACCCCCGCGGGTTATCACGAGTTCTAGTGATGCCCATGAGCCACCCTTCCACAACCGTATGACCCACATCATCTGTTTGAATATGAGTCGGATTGTTGGGACCTCATACAACCACATGGGGTGGGCCCGCTCTTGAAAAGGCTGGATCCGCCATTCGAGGAAAACCTCCAGCAAATCCAACCCTGTCACTCCGCCCTGAATCAGCCCGACCACGGTGGTCACAAAGATTCCCATGTTCGTCTTTTCTTCCTTTTCCATCATCAATGATGAAGGAAGCCCAACCCTCTCGGTCATATAGGAAGGAAGATCAGTCGACGAGCCAACACAAGGGACGTCATTGCAGTAAAACCATATCGACTGCCAACCTCTGACCGAGTCAGGAAAGGTCATCGTCGGGAAGGCACTCCTACCCCTCATATGGATTCCTAATCCACCGCACAGCTGGGTCACATGGGTTCTCTCTCCACCTGGAGTGGCCTTTTGCACTGTCTTGGAGCGGACTGTGAATATGTGCTTAAACAACCCCCAGTGCGGCTGACAACCCAGGAAATTCTCACACATGGAAACAAAGGTAGCAAGATAGGCTATGGCATTCAGAGGAAGGTGATGGAGTTAGGTACCAAAGTAATTCAATAAACCATGGAGGAAAGGGTGGGGCAGCATAGAAAACCCTTGCTCCACATGCGTGATGAGAAGCACCGGTCTCCTAGCCACGACACAGGCTCGCTCTCTCCCTCCTGTGGCAACCTCCAGCTCCCCTCCGGCAGCAACATGTCGATGACGAGTACGCTGAGATCTTTCGCTGTGGTGGAAGGCGGGAGCCAGTTACCCTGGATCGAACCCCGCAGGAGCGCGACCTTGGTACTCGACACCTTATTTTCCTTCTTCGTCTTCTCGAGCTTCATCGTCTTGTCCTTCGCCATCACCCAAAAGGCACTCCGGTGCTGGATGGACTCGCGTGGAGTGGAGGAGAAGGAGGATACGGGAAGACTGGAAGTAAGGGGAGGAAAGGGATCTGTCTTTCTCTCTCTACGAGATGGAGACCCTCTTATTGCATCGGCTCCTCCACTTCCAAATCCTCACTATTTGCTCTCGGGCTCGCATATCTCATCAAATCCCGCTGGTAGATATCCTGCAATACATGGCGAAAAGTGGGGCAAAAATCGAGGTGTCACTGTCCACTTCCCCACTCACCGCATCGCAACCGTTCACGCTTGCAGATCCTCAATTTAGAATCCCATAAACTCTGGGATCCAACATTCTGATTGCTTTCCCTTTAAAGCCCTTCCAAAAATGCTCAGTCTTGTTCAATAACCTGACACATGAAGGCTCATTTCACTCTAATGGAATTACTCTTCATCTGGCTCAGCCAGCGGTGGAACCCTCACTCAGAGGTCGCGTGATCTAGAATCTATCAAGACATCATGCGAGGGCGAGAGCATCGAATGTCCAATGGGAGCCCTTGAGTGCCTCCATAGCAGTCGGCTCGCCGGGAAATTCGCTCCGACTCAACCTTCCTAACCTCAATAGATTCGGGGGGCTAATGATGGGGACATGTACTAAGGGTAGGGTAAGAGGCTTGACCTACATACCCTGCCCTAAGAATCCATACACCTTATACTGGCCCCGAGGGCTAGGCCAGCATTCAGATGCTCTGCGACTAGACATTCACTCGGAGTATGTTAACAACTCGGAGAGTAACATTCCATTTGTCTGGTCTTCTTCAGTCGACCGGGCCTATCACCACTCGGATAATGAACACCAAGAGACTCCCCAGAGCCGCAAAGGTGAGGACGTGTGTCCACCCTCATCAAGTTTATTGTTATGTCCGTTACCAATAACGACGTCCTTAGACACCCTCCCTCAACCCTTGGCAATGCAACATTCATGGGTAGATGGGCACTCTATATAAGCCTCCCCTTGCTGTATGGAAAGGGTTCATAATCCATTGTAATCCATACACTCTAATCTATCAGCTCTAGAGCACCGAGATGTAGGGTTATTACCTCCACCGCGAGGGGCCTGAACTCATAAATCCGAGTGTAACAATCGCGCCGTAGCTACACCCCGCACTCTAATTCGTACCCCTATACACTATTGTTAGACTTACTCACACGACAGGAGGAGGAGGCCGTCGGCTGGGAGAAGCTGCATGAGAAGAGTAGTGCCTCGGGGATAATGCTGAAAGCTGTCGTCGAGGCACTTATGGATGACTTGATGAAGATCCGCATCGAGTGCAAGATATAGGTGGAGAAATCCTTGGCTATTATAAAGCAAAGTCACGAGGATGTGAAACAGGAGATGGAGGAACTCCGCGCTTAGCGATCCATCGAGAAGTAGAGCGCAGCGACCCAGATCGTTGTCTACGTCTAACTTCTTCTCCGTATTCCATCTTCTCTTACCCATGTGTCTTTCGGGCATTGCCGCATGTGGTATTTTAATTTATCCTGAATATGTAAGACAATTATTATCCATTGCCATTGGAAATTTTCTGTCGTATTATTTTGTTCTTAGCCTGTATATGAGTCAAAAACAAGCTAAATGTCACGTTCTCAGCGAGGCACGAACAAAAACAGTGCTAATGTTGAGCAGGGCAATGGGATCACAAGCAAACTACCTCCGTCTGGGTGCATTAAACGGCGACTCAACCGCCATTAATGGAGAAGTTGGGAGCAAGGCAGCGGCGGGTGGAGGTCAAAGGGTTCGCTTCCCGGTGAGACCGCGGCGGACCGCTCGCACGTGCCTCGTCGAGGTTACACGATGGACAGCTCGCACACGTCCCATCGAGCCTACGCGGTAGCCTCCTCACACGCATCCCCTCAAGCCTGCACAACAGACTTCTCGGACTCGTTCCATGTAATCAAACAACTGAACACACGCCACATACTATGGTCAAATTTGGGTGGAGGTAGTAATCTCCAATAAAAAGTGGGATGCATGGCCGCACTTAAATGGTTTGTACAACGCCCACGGTTCGATCAGTACAACCGTTTGGGATAGTAACATGTCAGCTATTTGTTCCAAAATGCCCACGTTGGCTATTAACGTGTGCACCTTATCTCAAATTGGACAAAAAAATACCACAACATATATGTGACATGTCATGACATCACAGCAAGTTTCATGAATTTCGGGTGAGTTTTGGATTCACGGGGATGTAAAAACCAAGATTCTCAATGTTCGAGGTCGAGCCAGGACACTGAGATGTTTGTAATTCATCCCCCAATCGGTTTCCTGCCACTACTAGTGTCAGTGGGGGATACAAGGCTAAGCGGCGACAAATTGGCCATATCGCACTATAACATTCCAAGCATGCCAATACGGCAAAGCTCCGCCCTTCTTATCAACCTCCTCGGTGAGGAGAACGAGCCGGAGAAGGCCGGAGAGCAAGAACGGCCGTTCCCCATCGAGCAAGAGCGGCAGCGTGCTACTTCTTGAACTTGCGTTGTTTTTTCCATTGAAGAGGAAAGGGTGATGAAAATAATTAGATATAAGTATTTCCCTCAGTTAAGAACCAAGGTATCAATCTAGTAGGAGGGATCCAACACCAGGAACTGAGTCGGACACAATTGGCCGATGCCAAAGCCACACTAGAGGCGGTCAAGAAAGCTACCAGAGAGATTTCTGGTAAGTCGAAGAAGCTTTGTAGAGTGTCTAGAAATTGCATTGTGCTTTTGTGCATAGTGATACCATGCTTTCCCTGTAGACACCGAATCTGTGAGCCAATTGCAAAGGGATCTAGAAGCGGCCAGAGAGTCCCAGCGGTGCGCGGAATCGCATCACGAGGCTGGTAAATGTGTTTTGACACAGATTCATGGGGAGAAGAACAAGCTCAACGTGGAGGTTCGACAAATAACCGAAGAGATTGAGAGTTTAAAATCTCGATTGGCGTAAGCCCTTGAGGAGAACCAGAAGCTCAAAGGTGGCATATTTGGTAAGCGGCAAATTTTGCTTACCTTAGCATGTGTAAGCATAATGTGCTAACAAGAATACGTGGCACCTGATGTTAGGTCTCTAGACGGGGCGACCCGAAGAGGAGGTCAGTTCCTATGGAGGGAACCTTTTAAAGGAACTGACCAAAACGCATGAGAGAGCCCGGAAGGCCATGAAGAGTGTTGTTAAGGCATTATGGCCGTCAGAGTTGCCACCCGAAAGCATGGCCGATCTGGCTGATTGCTTCAAGGGAGCAAGGAGCGATTTGAATTGTGGAAGATATCGGCCTGCCGGGAAGTAGCGCGTGAGGCCTGGGCAATGGTGAGGACCCGTTTTACCAAGCTAGACCCTGAGCATATGGCGCGAGTTGTGCCAGCAGGGCCTAACGGTTTAGAGATGCCCCTTAGCTTGGTGTATGATCAAGTGATGTGTGCCTCTCGTTACTCCCAGAAGGATTGCGCTTTAGACAGTTTGATAGATAATGTCGACCAAGAGTAGTCTTTCAATTCTATGTATCTATGTACTTTACATTGAATCGTCTCGATCCTCGCCGAAAAATGTTGTCTTAACCGACCATCGACTTCAACCTTCCCGACCAGTGATCGGGAAGTGTTCCGTACTATGTGCCCTAGATAGCAGTGGAACGCTTCTGGTAAGCAGGCAATCCAGCCATCTGGTGCAAACAGACGAAACATGTGCGGAGAGTTATGTTATATTACTTTTTGACGTAAGAAACATCTTCCAAAGAAAATAGTTCCTCCAAGGGTTCCTTTCTTCTGGTATGATATGCTGACCATAAATCTCAACTCCAGATATGTGTGATCAACGGAGACTAGTAGTTTTTAAGAACCACGAGTGGCGGTAAACGCCAGGATAGAATAACTTCCCATGAGGCTGACTTATTGTATTCTATAAGAATGCTAGCTTTTGACTACACCCGTCTGAGGTACGGCCCAAGATGACCCGGTTGTAACAATTGCAGAGGTACTCCCTTTACTCCCTAGCCGAACAATCGGGAACGTAGGTGTAAGCACAGGAGCCAGGTAACCCAGCTTGGCGAAGATCTTAACTCAAATAGGTGCATATAGTGGCTTGAGATGTATGGGAAGGTTGCTAATAAACAGAACGCGATTTGTATTGATTATTTTATTCGGCTCTTTCAAAAAGAGCCCCGAGGCTGAGCTGGGTATTACATTCGATGATGTATACAACGCGGGCCTGACGTGGTTCGGTTTACTCGGACACACGTGGCAAGAGTTTACGGCTCCATGGAGATAAAATTAAAAGACGAAGGAAGGGAGAGAGTGGTGATAGCGGCACTGGCCTAGGCGGAGAAGCACGGCAGCTGAGCTGCGTTCCACGGGTTTGGTTCGAGGCGGTCATCGGTCGGGCAGCGAAGACGATACTATCCTCCTGCGAGTACTTCTTTGATAATGAACGGGCCCTCCCATTTGGGCAAAAGCTTGTGCTTCTGCTTTTTGGGGAGGCGGGGGACGATGTCTCCCACATTGTATGTCTTTGCCCGTGCTTTTTGATTTTGGTAACGTCATGCTTGTTGCTGATAGAATGCAGAACGTGCCCAGACTATGTCATGTTCGCCTTCTAGGGCGTCCAAGTCGTCCTGTCGATCTAACTTGTCCTCTCTTTCTTCGTACATGCACACTCTAGGTGCGTCGCGGATGAGGTCGCATGGGACGATTGCCTGCGCCGTATAGCATAAAAATAGAGTGTAACCGTATATCGGTTCGGAGTGGTGCACAACCCCCATAGTACGGAGTCAAGCTCCTCTACCCTGTGGCAGTCTGATTCCTTAAGGGAACAGACGAGGCAAGGCTTTATGTCGCTCATGATGGGTCCATTGGCCCGTTCTACCTGCCCGTTGGTTTGTGGGTGATATACTGAGGCATAGTCGAGCTTAATGCCTATTTTAGCGCACCAGTCTTTAACTTCCCAGGAGGTAAAATTGGTTCCATTGTCAGTAATTATACTGTGGGGGACAGCGTAACGGTGTACAACGTCCGATAAGAAGTCGACGACTGGGCCGGATTCTGCAGAGGTAACGGGTTTCTCTTCAATCCACTTAGTGAATTTATTGACCAGGACGAGCAAATATTTCTTTTTCTTGGTCCCTCCCTTGAGTGGTCCGACCATGTCGAGTCCCCAGGCCACGAACGACCAAGTTATGGGTATTTTCAAGAGGGCCGTGGGGGGCATTTAGCTTTGGTTTGCAAACAGCTGGCACCCGATGCAATGTTGGACTAAATTGTGTGCGTCCGAACAGGCGGTGGGCCAAAAAAAAACCCTGCCCGGAAAACCTTGTTGACCAAGGCCCGGGCTGTCACGTGGTGGCCTCCCATGCCGAGTTGTATTTTGGCAAGGAGTTGTTTCCCCTCCTATTTGGATATGCACCTTTGGAGGACCCTTGTAGTGCTTCTTTTGTAAAGCTTGCCCTCGTCCACCTTGTAAGCTTTAGAGCGCCGGATTATGCGTCGGGCCTATGTCTGGTCATCGGTAAGTTCTTGTCGCAAGAGGTAAGTGAGTAAGGGTGCAGCCCATGGGGTGATGATGGCCATGATTTTGTGGGCCGAAGGTGTTTCCTCGAGTGCGGATCCGCCAGTGATGTGGTCGTCGGGCTCAATTTCTTGGGGGGTGATTTGGGTGGGCTCATTGACTATTGTGCCACTGGCCTAGTCGTGCCATGTCGCGGATGGCTTGAATAGTCTTTCTAGAAATGTGTTTTAGGAACAGGTCGTGCTTGGCGCCCATGCGGGCAAGGATATCCTCCACTTGAGTATTGTCTCTAGCGACATGATGGAATTCGAGTCCTTCAAATCAGGCTGACCTCCTTAGGACGGTGTTTCTATATGCCGCCATTTTGGGTCGTTGGCATCGAATTCACCAGTGACCTAAGAGATGGCGAGATTTGAATCCTCCTTACTCCGAGACACCGTATGCCCATTGATGTAGCCATCCGGAGAACATGCAGTAGAGCTTCGTATTCGGCCGCGTTGTTGGAGTCCCTATACATGATCTGTAGGACGTACTGAATATTATCACCGGTGGGGGATGTGAGATTTAATAGCTCGGTGTGGCTTGTACACGATCTCGAAGGGAAGGAGCTTTATAGTCCATTTGGCAATGCGACATGTGGCATCCCTATTATTGATTATGCTGTTGAGGGGTACCTCAGATACTACTGTCACCCTACGTGTGTCATCCTTAATTACCTAGCTTTCATGGGGTTTTCCCGTTTCATGACATAGGCGCCACATCAAAATCACACATTAATTATTGGGTATTAAAACATATCTCCCCTTCCCTCATACCTTAATTTGGGTCGCATGCAGGCGGTGCTGGTTTTCTGGATGCTCTAATGCGGTTTGTGATGATGGACCAATCTGTGTGCCCGTGCGCTCTATTATATCCCTTTTTGACTGACAACAATAGTGGTTGTTTGACCAAGATAGATTCACTTGGTCTATGTTATGGTAGGTCATGGTGACATGCATGTCAGACCAAAGTATGAGTGCATGCATCCTGCCGACACGAAGTGGGGGTGGGGCAGGCACCCTACGACCTTAACATGTCATTATAGATATCCAATGGGGCTTTCCAATTTGCAACGTAGGTACCACATGAAAGTTGTGCATTGTGTATTTAAACTTCACACCACCATTTTATTCATACACGTATTTGGCCACTCCAGGTGGTTCTTGTGTCTTCTGGCCCCTCTCACCCAATCTGCGACGATGCGCCCACCCGTGGGCCCGCGCGGTCTTAGGACCCCATGTAATGAACCCTTTTGCATATATATGCATCATGTGCCAGATCAAAGTTGTGCATTGGAAATTTGAACATCACACACCACCCTTTCGTACATATATATTTGGGCCACATGGTGTTGTGGTTGTGTTCTGAACCTCTCTTGCATTTTTTGGCGTTGTTTTTTGTTGCCAAATGTTGCTATAAGCAGACGACTCGGATGAAACAACTGTCTGTGAACATACGCGCAATGGACACGGGTGCACTTCCTTAACCGTGTGCGATGTTGGTGCCCTGTAAAATTGCCACGGTTTCGTAATCGCAAGCAAGGGTGAAGGGGTATAGGATATTTAGGATGAATCCCATGTGTGCATCTGAAAATTAGGACAAATAGTGTGCGATAAACCAGCTAGCTAGAAATCTCAAAAAAAGCTACCCGCCTTGAGCGATGCAAAAATTGGTGGTTCTGCTGCTTTTCCTTATTATCATAGACAATTATTATGTTTGAACTGTGTGCAATCTTGGTTGCTCCCACCCCGCTTTAATTTCTTTTCCGAAAATTTAGTAGATGTGGTATTTCAACTGTCGCCCTCCCTCGTCCACCTCTCAACCCACTTTTACTAAAAGTTTCGATAGCTGCGGCATATCCTCAGACACCAGCCCCACCTCCACAGTCCACACACCCCTCTCCCCTCCCGCTCGCCGTCGCCCTCCACCACCAACCCCTGCCTGTCTGCCCATGCCTCATAGCTTAGATTAGTTTAGGTTACCCTCGATATTTTGGGTTTTTAGATGAGTCCTGGTGTCCCCCTCCCAGATCCTCATCCCGTACTCCAGAGAGTCACAACCTAATTAAGCCCGACCACATATCCCGGGGAGCCCAAGGAGCGTACGGTCAAAAGGAGGTCTATCAGCCCTCCCCAGCATATGACATGGAGGTCGCACCGTTTGTGTCGACCTATCGATCCCGGAGGAACACCTCGCCACAGAAACCGGCGAGGATGTTGACCACAATGCCATGCCAAAGGCTTCAAATCAGTGGGCTTGCGTACTACTGTATCTCAGGAGAGCTGGCTACAACATCAAGCTCGTCGAAAGCAATGGCTTCGCACGGGTCATGTCATAGGTGTCGTGGGAACGATTCCGACAATAATAAGGTATAGGGTAAAGGAGCATGATCTATCGAGATGCACATGGGTGACACGGTGGTTTTAGCGAGTTCAGGACTCTCGCGGTGGAGATAACAGCCCTACGTCTCGTGCTCCGGAGACGCTTTGTTTTATCTTAGTATGTATCCGGAGATTACAATGTGTGTGTGAGAGAGAAACGGATCCTCATGCCTGAGCTAAGTCCTGAGACTAATGGCGAGAAAGATAGAGAGGAAGAAATGAGAGCCTGCCTAGTCTAGTGGTAGGGGGTGGCTTATATAAGTGCGCCACCCCCTCGCCTCCTATGTTACAAAGTGGGGCATTGATGCCATAATGTCAGGTGATGCTTCGACTACCTTGTCGACTGTTGGTCTTCGCATATCTGAGTGAGTCAGTCGACTGAGTGGTCGACTGTCATCCGAGTGGACAGTATGTTGCTTGTCCGAGTGGATAGTACGTTGCTTGTCCGAGTACATAGTATGTCTGTATGAAACCTATCTGGACCCACCTGATGTGTGGACCCCATGCTTGAATATATTTTGACCCTTTGTGGGCCTGCCTATTATGTGTATCCCCAACATTAGCCCCTGAATCGATTGCGACTTTCTCGAACGAGTTTGTGAAAGACACAACTTGGCCTGAGTGATTACGGAAATACTCGGAACATGTCGTCGTCCTTTCAGACAACCAAGGTTCGAACAAAATCTCAATGGATTTCGGCACTATGCTTCCCGACTAATCTGGTGTAAGTGCCCGTGAGGAGCAACCAGATGACATTCGTTCATCTCCCAGAAGAGGTTAACTCATGATCTGAGTATGGGTGTGTCATTAAATCTGGGAAACGAGATTGACGCATGGACTGCTCTCTCGGAGAGATTCCATTCTTATCCCGGAGGAACGTCAATACGAGTCGGTTCTAGATCCAAACTAATGAGTTTCATGCTTTGAGTCCTAGAAGAAGGCTCAAAACAGGTCCACGGAGGAGAGTTAAACTCACCATATAGGATTTTTTTAGTCGACATGAGCCTTAGAACTTGTTAGCTTGTTGTTCATCACTCGGAATGGTCAGGCCGTACCAAGTGGAAATTACTCCAGTGGGGGCACGCTGAGTGCACCCACTGGGTGTAGCCCCCGAGACCACCGTCGACTGCGGGCAGGTGGCGGGGGTCTAACAGAGCTAAAAATCTTCTTAGTTGGTACTGATCGAACTTGTTCCTCTTCGACTCGGAAGTCGAGTAGTAATTTCCACGCGCGAAAATATTTCTTTTTGGTTTCTCTTCCAGTGGGGGCACGCTGAGTGCACCCACTGGGTGTAGCCCCCGAGCCTCTGTCGGACTGGATGAGTCTGATCGAGGGTTTAAGTTTCTGGCGAACCTCCATGTAGTCGGCATGGTAAATATATTTTAGTCTGAAATTGAGTCAATCGGATTGATCTTCACGCACTTGGCATGGTAAATAAGCTCAGTCTGGAGCTGAATCAGTCGGACTTATCTGGATGTAGTGGTGAAGACATGTCCAACTGATGGTGACACGCGTGGCGACCGAGTGGTGAAGACGTTCACAACCAAGTGGCGACGCGCGGGGCGACCGAAGTGAAGGGGTGTCTCATAGAGTGTTCACGCACGGAGCGGCAGAGCAATGAGACGCGGAGCGGCTAAGAGGTGACGATGTATCTACATCAATCGACTGTCAAGCGCATCGCCATCGGTCAAACACATCTTCACCACTCGGCCACTCGCGCACCTTCAGACAGCTAATTCATTCTACATGCACTACATTCTGTTATTTCCGCGTTCCTGAGTATCCCGTAATTCACAAATCATGTTCACTCGGAGGCCAGGCCACCGGGTGTACTTCTACGCTCGGTTGCTTATTTTCACATACTTGCTTAGTACTGGTTATGTGACTCCTGAGTCCAGCTTCCATTTTTTCGCATACATCATTCACGAACACCACGTGTTCTTCGTTTCGAGTTTGCATTGGTCCTCCAGGGCTGCAACTCAGTCGAAACACTACACTTCCATTTTATTTGAACCAGTATTCCAATGAGTTTAGTCGGATTCATGGCTTCGACAAGTTCGAACGGATCCTTTGCTCTTTCAGACTCTTGCTGGTTAACCAGCAAGCCCCTTGCACTCCCAACGGGTGTCTATGGGTGTTATTCACACAAATTATTTCAGCACACATCGAATTTCCTCGAGAAATTATTGCGTTGGCTTGTGCTATTTTTCATACACAAGTTACGTGACCATTCGACGGCCCTATGCGCCAACTTCATCGCTACTCAGACTCGGTCACCATACCTATCTTAGCGCACCACAACACCGACCTTGTCGCCCTATTGACTTCAAACACATCCGATCGACCCCTCAGAAGAATCCTCTTCATCATATCAATAACATAGACCTTGTCAAAGCATGAGACTGATAAGTCCATGTTATAATTAAACTTCACACTTCACTCCTTTGCGAGTTTGCCTCTTTCGAGCATCACTCGAAAGCTTCTCCTCATCTTTACTCGAGTCCGACTCGATGAATTGCAAAGCATCGATTCAAAACAATATTTCTCGTATTCCGACTTGTCCATTGTCGAAGCCTGTAGTACGCTCTGGGGCTATGCCGCACTCGGGGGCTGCATCTCATTTGGAATGACACTCTCCTGAGTGGCCGAGTACTTCATCACCAGTCAAATCCTTCACTTCAACAAGTGCATTCGATCCGCCACTTTGACAAGTTTTATAATCACCTAGATGCTATGTGCGTCATCTTCATTCCTACTCAGAGTCAGTTGTCACGTTAGTCTTGTTGCGTCACAACCACACTACATCGACCTCGTCGCTACATTAGCTTCGAAAGCATCTGGCTAACTCTTTCAATGACCATTTCAACCACTTGGGTGGACACGCAATCATTCACTCGGCCACCTCGCGCATCCGAACTCGATCGTCCCGCGCGGCACCACTCTGTTGTGCACGTCCTCACCACTCGGCCGCCCCACGCGTCACTGCTCGGTTGTGCATGTCTTCACCACTCAGCCGCTCCGCGTGTCGTCACTCTGTTGTACACATCTGTGCCCATCGGTAGCCCACGCGTCGCCACTTGGCTGGATATGTAGTCCTCCATTCGACGACCTCGCACATCATCGCCGCGCGCGTGACCACTCGGTCGCCCCACACGTCACCATCTATTGTACACATCCGTGCCCCTCGGTCGCCCCACACGTCGCCACTTCGCTGGATATGTAGTCCTACATTCGGCCACCTTGCACATCATCGCCCCGCGCTTGACCACTCGGTCGCCCCACGCATCTCGATGCTCGGCCGCTCCGCACGTTGCCACTCGGTCATCCCGCACGTCACGATCGGTTGTGCACGGCTTCACCACTCGGCCGCCACGCGCGTCGCCACTTGGTTGTGCACGTCCTCGCCACTTGGCCGCTCTGCGCATCGCCACTCTATGGGACACATCTTCACTTTGGCCGTCCCACGCATCGCCACTCGGTGAGACACCGCCTTAGCACTTGGAATCCCACACGTCGCCACTCGGTGGGACACGCCTTCACCCTGATCGCCCCGCGCATCGTCACTCAGCGCCCCGCGCGTCACCACTCGGCCGCCCCGCGTCTCGATGCTCTGTCGCTCGGCGCGTGAACACTCTATGCGACACACCTTCACCTTGATCGCCCCGTGCATTGTCACTCGGCACCCCGCGTGTCACCACTCGGCCACCCCGCACGTCGCCACGCTGTCACCCGCGTCTCGATGCTCTATCGCTCCGTGCGTGAACACTCTATGCGACACAC
>LR738710.1:439547586-439578988 GCA_902687465.1 Secale cereale | reverse complement strand
CTTAGGCGATTACGGGTTCGCGGTTAAGCCCCCGAGTGAGAGGGTTGCTCTTCACTCGAAGTATTTTTGTAGCTTAGGCGATTACGGGGTCGCAGCTAAGCCTCCGAGTGAGAGGGTTGCTCTCCACTCAGAATGTTTTTGGAACTTAGGCGATTATGGGGTCGCGGCTAAGCCCCCGAGTGACGGGGTGTGTAGATGCTCCAGGAATACATTCTTGGGTATAGGTTTCTAAGTGGATCCTATCTTCGCGAGATCGTCGGCAAGCTGGTTCTTGATCCTGGGCATGTGGTGGAGCTCTAAACCTTCGAATTTCTTCTCTAGCTTCCGCACTGCACTGCAATAACTGGTCATTGCTGGGCTCCTCACATCCCACTCATTCATTACATGATTGACCACTAAGTCCGAGTCGCCGTACACCATCAGGCGTCGGACGCCCAGTGAGATGGCCATACACAACCCGTACAAAAGCGCCTCGTATTCAGCTTCGTTGTTCGAAGAATCAAACTGAAATTGAAGGACATAACTGAGCTTGTCGCCTCTGGGGGACACCAAGACCACACCTGCACCGGATTTGTTCAACATCTTGGATCCATCGAAGAACATGGTCCAATGATCCGACTGGATCTGAGTCGGTTGCTCATGTTCGATCCACTCGGCAATAAAATCTGCTATCGCCTGAGACTTGATAGCTTTCTTTGCTTCAAACTTGATATCTAACGGAAGGAGTTCAATCGCCCATTTAGCCACTCGACCGGTTGCATCCCAATTGTTTAGAATTTCAGATAACGGAGCGTCGCTGACGACTGAAATTGAATGATCTTAGAAGTAATGTGCAACTTTCTTGGCAGTCAAGTAGATCCCGTACAGAAGTTTCTGATAATGCGGGTATCGCTACTTGGAGGGAGTCAAGACTTCGGAAATGTAATAGATTGGGCGTTGGACTTTGTAGGCTTTGCCTTCTTCTTCCCGCTGGACCGTGAGTACAGTGCTGACAACTTGTCCAGTGGCTGCTATGTACAGTAAAATAGGCTCTTTGCTGACTGGGGCAGCAAGCACCGGCTGGGTGGAAAGCAGGGCTTTGAGTTCCTCGAACGCTGCTTCAGCTTCAGAATTCCACTCAAACTTATCAGACTTCTTCATCAGTCGGTAGAGAGGTAATGCCTTCTCTCCGAGACGAGAGATGAATCGACTCAATGCGGCCAAACAACCAGTAAGCTTCTGAACGTCGTGTATACGCACATGGCGTTTCATTCGGAGGATGGCGCTGACTTTTTCTGGGTTAGCGTCGATTCCCCATTCAGAAATGAGAAAACCGAGTAACTTGTCGCCCGGAACTCCGAATGTACACTTTGACGGGTTGAGCTTGATATCGTAGCTTCTCAGGTTTGCGAATGTCTCAACGAGGTCAGTCAGTAGGTTGAAACCTTTACGTGACTTGACCACGATGTCATCCATGTACGCTTCCACGTTCCGACTGATCTGCTTCAGTAGACACTTTTGAATCATGCGCATGAAAGTCACGCCAGCATTCTTGAGACCAAAAGGCATGGTAACATAACAAAAACACCCGAATGGGGTGATGAAGGCTGTTTTTATTTCGTCGGGTCCAAACAGTCGGATCTGATGGTACCCGGAATATGCATCCAGAAAAGACAACCGCTCACACCCTGTAGTCGAGTCGACGATCTGATCGATGCGAGGGAGAGGGAAGTGATCTTTCGGGCAGGCCCGATTGATATGTTTGAAATCGATGCACATGTGGAGTGACTTGTCCTTCTTGGGGACCATAACTACATTGGTGAGCCACTCGGAGTGGTAGATCTCACGGATGAACTCAGCTGCCAAAAGCCGAGCCACCTCCTCGCCAATTGCTTTCCTCTTCTCCGCGGCAGACCGACGGAGATGTTCCTTCACGGGTTTCACTTTTGGGTCAACTCGCAAACGGTGCTCAGCCAGTCCCCAGGGTACACCCGGCATGTCACAGCGTTTCCATGCGAAGATGTCCCAGTTCTCACGGAGGAACTGGATGAGCGCTTCTTCCTATTTGCTGTCGAGTGTGGTTGAGATGTGAGTCAGGGCTGCATTGGGGTCGATGGGATGAATATGCACAGGCTTCGTCTCCTCCACCGACTGGAACACCGACTCGGAAGCAGGCTTCTTGGCACGCAACAAATCACTCGGATCCACATTCTTCTGGTACTCTTCCATTTCTACCGCTGCCATCTGCGATTTTTGAGCCTTTCTGGAAGCACTCTTCTGCTTTCTGCCTATCCCCTGTGACAGTGATCACGCCTTTGGGTCCTGGCATCTTCAATTTGAGGTACACATAGCACGGTCGAGCCATGAAACGGCGTAGGCAAGCCTGCCCAAAATTGCATGGTAAGCATTGTGGAAGTCCACCACCTCAAATGTCAGCTTTTCTTTGCGGAAGTGTGTCGAATCGCCGAAAACCACATCGAGGGTAATTTGGCCATGTGAGTCAGCCTTCTTTCTGGGGATGACCCCGTGAAATCTCATGTTGCTCTCACTTAACTTGGACGTCGGAATGCCCATCTCCCGGAGGGTTTCAGCGTACAGGATATTCAGACCACTCCAGCCATCCATCAGGACTTTAGTCAATCGCGTACCATCGACAACTGGGTCGACCACCAATGCTTGCCGCCCCGGGGTAGCAATGTGTGCGGGGTGGTCCAATTGGTCGAATGTAATGGGGGTCTTGGACCACTTCAGGTACGTTGTTGTTGTCGGGGCAACCATGTTGACTTCTCTATTGATAACTTTCAGTCGACTCTTGCTTTCGACATCAGCAAAAATCATAAAGGTGGAGTTGATCTAGGGGTAATCTCCGTCCCCTTCCTTGTCCTCGACCACTTCGGATTCTTTCTCCTTCTCACTGGACTGGTCCTTCTGGAAGTTCTGAATCAGAAGTCGACATTGTCGAGTGGTGTGTTTGGGGTAAGCCAAATTCCCGTCTTCATCCTTCTTCGTGTGAATAGGGCAAGGTAGGTCAAGCACGTCATTCCCCGCTTGGTCTTTCACTTTCTTGGGGATCCAAGGGCCTTTAGGATTCCCTTTACCATTCCCCTGGGTAGCGACTGCAGCTTCTCCTGGAACTGCTGGCTCTGCTTTGCGCTTCGGCTTCCGATTAGAATTCTGGTCGTCTTGGCCGACTGATTTCCTGCCGCTACGGAGTTGATCTGCCTCTTCTCCGTTAGCATACCGACTGGCTATCTCCATCATCTGAGTCAAAGACATATCTCTTGTCCGACCGAACTTCAGGTTCAGCTCTCTTTGTTGTACGCCCTCCTTGAAGGCGCAGACTACCTGATGTTCGGACACATTCTCCACCGTATGATGCAAAGTGGTCCACCTCTGGATGTAATCTCTCAGGGTCTCATTCGGTTTCTGAACACAATGTTGTAACTCTGCCAGCCACGCGGGCCGTTTGCAGGTGCCCTCGAAAGTCCTGACAAACACTTGGGCTAACTCCTCCGAGCTGAAAATGCTCCCAGGGGCCAACTAATTTAACCAAGCTCTGGCCGAGCCACCCAACATCAGGGGGAGATGCTTCATAGCCACATCATCATTGCCGCCACCGATCTGCACAGCTATGCAGTAATCTTCCAGCCAAGTGTCTGGCTTCGACTCGCCGGTGAACTTGCTCACCCCCGCCGCCAATCTGAAGTTGGGGGGATCTCGGCAGCACTGATGGCATTGCTGAAACACTCGGGCCCAGAGACAGACGCTCTGCTGCCACTCGGACGATCTCTGCCTTGTTCTTCTTTATATGCTCGGTTCCTGTCGACCAGGCCTTGCACGAGGATCGATCTCGCATCAAAGCCGGGTCTTCTGGGATCCACGGGGATCCTTCGCTCGTCGTCACGCACACGCCTGCCGTCATGTCGCTGGGGCAAGTACGATCCGCTTCCCGGGGAGGCGTAGGCACTTGGCGGCGATCGTTGTGATCGAGTCGACGGTCGAACTGATCATCGTTCCGACCCAGGTGTTTCTCTTCATGGGGCCCACGGCCCTCGCGCCCCGGAGGCGATCTTGGGCTATGGGCCGACCAGACGGTGTCTGCCGCCACTGATCTGCTGTGAATTCTGTTGCACGACTGAGAAATGGCCGCGTGTTGCTCTCCGGCTGTCCGTAGCAGCGCCCGAATCTGCTGCAAGCCTCTCCCCGCCTCCGACTGAGACGGATGGATTGAATCTACGATACGGGCCGCAGCCGCGAGGTTTTGGATCGGCGTTCGGAATACCTGAGGTTCCCATGGGAATGGCTGTCGCGGTCGTCGACTGGATTCGGGAATCAATCGACGGGCTCGACTGTCGAGTGAACGCTGAAGGTTTTCCACCCGCACGCGCTCGGCCACGGTGGCAAGGCGCGTGGTCTCTAGAGCTCGAGCTTCCGGAGTATCCCCCAAGATGAGGGTGTAGAGTGTATCTTCGTTGCGGCGGCAGAGCTCTCCACTTTGCTCGGTAGTGAGGGGCTCGGGTATGTACCCATCGTGGTCGTATGACTGACCGTCATTGTTGCTGCCGTTTCCGCCGTGACTATACCCTGGCGGACTGCGCCGCGAGTCGACCATGAGGACCTCAGCTGCGGGGTCGCTGCTCCCGCACTCGGAAAGTGTGTCTACAGAACCGGTCGACACATCGACCGGCCCGTAGTGGTACTCGTCGGGCTCAATGGCCGCTACTTGGGGGTGGCCATTTGACGGGCCACCGCGTGCTTCAGCCACCGCTGGAGCCGCGACCGACCGGATCGCTTGCGGCAGCGACCAGTGGGGACGATAGACGACGAAGGAGCCGACCGATATTGAGTCAATGACTGTCGGAGAAGGACGCCGCAGGCACTAGCACGGAAGTGCGCTGCCCCGTGGACGGGCAGTGCCTCGACGTCGAGGGGGACCTCCTGGAGCCAAGCGGAGTCGTCGGCGATGAAGACGAGCGCGCCGAGCCGGATCTCGCGGCCCAACGCCAGACCGCCGCCGGAAACCGTGACGATGGAGATCGGAGAAAAACTTGCAGCCTCACCGGTTGTCGCTAAGACACCGACCCCATGGTGGGCGCCAACTGTCGTGGGAACGATTCCGACAATAATAAGGTATAGGGTAAAGGAGCATGATCTATCGAGATGCACATGGGTGACACAGTGGTTTTAGCGAGTTCGGGCCTCTCGCGGTGGAGATAAGAGCCCTACGTCTCGTGCTCCGGAGAGGCTTTGTTTTATCTTAGTATGTATCTGGAGATTACAATGTGTGTGAGAGAGAGAAACGGATCCTCATGCCTGAGCTAAGTCCTCAGACTAATGGCGAGAAAGAGAGAGAGGAAGAAATGAGAGCCTGCCTAGTCTAACGGTGGGGGTAGTTCATATAGAGTGCGCCACCCCCTCACCTCCTATATTACAAAGTGGGGCATTGATGCCATAATGTCAGATGATGCTTCGACTACCTTGTCGACTGTTGGTCTTCGCATATCTGAGTGAGTCAGTCGACCGAGTGGTCGACTGTCATCCAAGTGGACGGTATGTTGCTTGTCCGATTGGATAGTACGTTGCTTGTCCGAGTAGATAGTACGTCTGTATGAAACTTATCCAGACCCACCTGATGTGTGGACCCCATGCTTGAATATATTTTGATCCTTTGTGGGCCTACCTATTATGTGTATCCCCAACAATAGGTTAAGTGGTCCATCCCCATCACCTCTAGTTCAATCGCTGTCAATCTCTTCGAAGACCCTGCCGCTGATATCCTTCATCGTGCGATCAACGATTTGCGATCCTTGTACGTCATCGAGCCCATTTTGTCATTTCTGAAGGACACATTGTATGATGGTGGCTTCAGATCCTCAGCCACCAAGTCAGATCTCCTCAGCCGCGACCACGAGAAGGGCACCCACTATGGCTCTTCCAAGGTGAAACAGCCCATGTGCGACATCAGCACACCATGGGTGTGTGTTCTTCCAAGTGGAAGGATCCCGTCGATGACAAATGAGGCAATATCATATCAACAAATCTTACCTTTTCTAGTTAGACAACTCGTACCCATTGTTGTAGTACCTTTTGCCATGCGATGTTTTAACTTTGTCGTGTTTAATTATTTAGTTATGCAAAAATGTAATGGCCAGTAGGGCTATCTAATGTTTAAGTATGAATTGTCCACTTCAGTTTCACGGATGGCTATATTTGGTTGTTTACAGTGATTAGATGCCTTGCTTATCTGTATTTGGTTGTTAGGTTAGTTGAAGTTAGCATTTGTCCAGTTTTCAAGCAGATGCTTTGTTTATCTATATTTGGTTGTTGGTTGAATTGAGCATTCTTCTAGTATTCAAGCAGATGTCTTGTTTATCTGTATTTGGCCATTAGATTGGTTGTAGTGAGAATTTGTCTAGTTTTCAAGCAGATGCCTTGTTTATCTGTATTTGCTTGTTAATTTGGTTATAGTGAGCCTCTGTCCAGTTTCCAGTGGCTATATTTGGTTGTTATAGTGAGCATATACGTCTTGTTTATTGACCCACAAAAAATATGCCTTTTTATTTTCGTTATTTACAATGTGATGTTCACTATGTGCAAGTATGAACTGTGCAGTTTGATTTCATCAATACCAGTTTGAATGGCTATATTTGGTTCCTATTATGCAAGGTGTAGTTAACACACGCCCTTTATTCCTGTTTTACACATTTATCCAGTGATGTTTAAGAATTGTCTATGTTCTATTCATTTTCAACAATACCAGTTGGAATTATAATATTTGGTCGTTGTTAAGCCTGTTCTAGTTAACACTCTCTTCCATTTTTTACCTGCTTTAACAACATGTTGATACCAACACATTCAAGATATCATTTGGAGATGATGTTGTTTAACATGGCTATATTTGGTTGATATTAGGCATGTTATACTTATCATGCCTTTACATGTACGGACACATGACAACAACGGGAGTGGCCAGCATTTTCCACCAAGGTTAGTTTCATCCCTCGGCTTATACTCCCTCCGTTCCATAATGCAGTGCATATAGATCTATGCCTCGACACCTTTTAGCTTCTAATATTGACTTGTTGCTTGTAGGTACATATGTCCAAGGCAAAGATCCACGCCTCGACCCTTTTTGCATATGGGACAATGAGATATTCATGAACCAGCATCAAGTAAGGAAACTGATATGGATTATTAGGAAAAAGATATGAACAATGGCAAATAAATTATTATTTTTACGCTCTATCCAACACAACAGTGAGTTGTAGGATGGCACCTACGAACTCTATAGCCTTCTCTTTTTACTGCCCATAATAAGTTGTTAGACAAGAATGTATGAACATTTTTGATTTACAGTGGTTACCAAAGCAGTTTACGCAAGATTACCTCGCAAAGTACATGTCCTTACATTCTTTACTACAACTATGGTCCATCATTCTTTACTTGGTGCTTCTGTAGTTCTTCCGTACACTGTTCAAGAAATCTTCTAATTCAGCGATTTATCATCCGATTTATCGCTACTCTTGGGGTGACCGATAATATTATGCCTTATCTTCATCATTTATTATTCTAGCCGATTTATCGCTATGACAAGCGATTTATCGGGAATCTGCCGATAAATCGTGCCTATTCGTAGCACTATGTTTGCAAGAACTATGTTTATTTGTGTTTTGTGGACCTTGTTACACAATATGTAATGTTGTTTCTATTTTGTTGTCATTATATCATGATTCAAAGGCTAGGATTCAAGGTAACACTTCTGTCCAATATTGTTTTGGTGTTGAATATAGCATATTTTAGTGTTGGGAACCTGCGATTTAAAAAAAATGGCCGATTAATAGTCGACTAATAAAATCGATTAATCGACCGATTTTCGATTAATCTCTAATCCCCAGGTGACCGAGACGATAACGATAAGCGATATCCTCAACATTGTTCCGTATATGTACTTGTGCATCGAATTATGCACTCGTTTTTGAACCGACATTTGTAATAAACATGGTTTGATATGAAATAAGTGATGGCCTACTTTCAAATTCAATATTTTATTCAAATTCAAATTCTACGAATTTTAAATGCAGGGATAAATTATGCTCAGCATGCCATTACACTACACACGGTTTGTGAAAGCAAAACGTCTGTGATAAACGACAAGATCAGACACGTTTATCACACCACTATGTGTGTGATGAATTTCTACTGCACACACGATCAACCAAGAAAAACGTGTGAGATTAACAACAACACATATAGTTCCTTCTTATTAAATGTTTGTGAAAGCCACCTTATAACACAGCTTGGCTGTTATGAATTGTTTATGATGTCGTGCACATCCAAAATGTTTTGTCATAGAAGAACACGTGCAATAGGCCTTCATCCGACACGGGTACTACAGATGAATCATTTGGGACAATTAATATATCGCAAATGTTTATGGACAGAGCAACGTGTGGGATATATTCAAGGTTCACATACAGTTTTCTATGGACAATTGTACGCATTCTTACATCGAATCCCATGCGGTGTAGGAAAAGCAAATGTGTGTGATAGTCTCCTTATCATACACACATTATAATCATGAACTGTTTGTGATGGGGCGCGCGTCGTAAATGTAGCACCATAGAATACCGTGTGCGATGGTAATGTCAACTCACATGAGTAGCAATGATTGAGCTATTGGGATATTCGATATATCACAAATAGTTGTGCGAGGAGTCATGTTTGGGATAGATGTGGGCATCTCGTACGCTTACTTATGCAAAAATATATGCATTCGTATGCCCTATCACCGACAGTTTCTGTGTCATGTGAGAAGGACCCCCCCCCCCTATCCAACACACAGGCAAGGCGGCGGTTTAAAACTCCATCACGGAAAGGGGTTAAAAACCATTTGTATAGCACGTCACCATACCAGTGTAGCCACATGAGAGTAAGAATCAAAGAAATCTTCTTCTTATTTCTCGGTATAACCCTTGGCAACAAGCCTAGCCTTGTACTTCACAATAATACCATTGGGCCAAAGATTAGTTTTGAACACCCACTTACATCCCAATGGTTAGCAACCACATGGACGATCAGTGATTTCCCATGTCCCATTGGCCAAGATGGAATCCATCTCGCTACGGACTGCATCCTTCTAGTAGTCAGCATCCGCTGATGCATAAGCTTCTGAAATGGAACCGGGAGTGTCATCCATGAGGTACAAGAGGAAATCATCACCAATAGACTTTGCAGTCCTCCGTCTCTTGCTCCTAACAGGAGTTTCCTCCCATGGAACTTTCATCAGTTTTGAGCTCATAATATTCCATCGGAATGGAAATTTTAGTATTCTCATCAGATCCCGGTCTAGAAGTGCTTTGCATATCTCTCACGGGGAAAATATCCTCAAAGAATATATCACCTTTACACTCCATGGTTGTATTGACCTTCACGTCGTGTACATTAGATTTCATCACTAGAAATCTATATCCAACGCTATACTTGCCATGGCCGAGAAAAAAGCAGTCCACGGTCTTTAGTCCCAACTTACACTTGTTGGCTATGAGCACGTTGACTTTTACCAAACAGCCCCACATGCGCAACTAGGAGAGTGTAGTTCTTTTCTTTTCCCATTACTCATGGAGTAGTCTAATTATCCTTTGTGGGAACTTGATTTAGGACATGAAATGATGTCAATACATCCACCCCCACCATGTCTTGGAAAAACCCAATGTATCTAACATGGCCTTAACCAAATCTGCTAGAGTACGTTTTCCCATTGGTAACCTCATTTGACCGGGGTAAAGAGGGAGGCATCCTTTCATGAATAATACCATGTTCCGCATAGAATAAATTAAACTCATTTGAAAAGTACTCTCCACCATGATCAAACTGAACTCGTTTTATTCTCTTTTCAAGTTGGTTCTCAACTTCTGCCATATAGATTTTAAAGTAGTGTTGAGCCTCATCCTTAGTATTTAACAAATACATATAGCATAACCTAGTGGCTTTCCTAGTGGCTTTATCAATCAACGTCATGAAATATTTCTTTCCACCTTTAGTTAACACATAATTCATCTCACAAAGATCTAAATGTATGAGCTCTGTTGGTGCTAAGTATCTCTCCTTCACAAGCTTATGAGTCTTGCAAGATTGCTTAGCTTGCACACACGCATGTCACTTAAAGCCTTTGGTTAAAGTCGAACTCGGGATTAAATCCATCTTGGCTAGCCGCATCATAGAACTAAATTTAATGTAACAAAGACATGAATGCCAAACCTAAGATTCGTTCACACTAGAATAAATTTGGTTCATGACATTATTACAGAAATCCACTAGGGAAAGACGGAACAAACCTCCGCAATCATATCATTTTCAAAAAAACAATCCATGTCGAGATACGACTACTTTATTGGACTCAGATGCTAACTTAAACCCTTCTTTACACAGAAGGGAGCTACTTACAAAATTCTTCTTGATGGCAGGGACATGTTGCATGTTCTTCAATAGCATGATCACTCTCTGAAGTAAACTTCATATCTATCATGCCAACACCATGAACAGAAGCATGCGAGCCATTCCCCATTAGGATATAACAATCTCGTGCAACCTGATAAGAAGAGAACAAGGACATATCAGCACACACATGAATGTTGGCCCCTGTGTTAACCACTAACCGATGGACTAAGAAACTGAAAGTACGGTAAAAAATTACCATACCCAGTTGACCCACTATCATTATTGCTCATGGTCACATTGGCAGACTTAGAGTGCTATCATGGCTTCTTGTACTTGTTTGGGAACTTGTTTGCCCAATATTCCTGAACCACAAGTAAAACATTCATCTTTCTTGTTGTCTCTCTTCTTACCCTTCTTCTTGAAGGTAGTATTTTGTAGGATAGTGTTCTTTCCCTTGAAATTGTGGAAATTCTTCTGCACCACATTGGTGCCAGAAGAACCCTCTGCTCATGTGTGAGTCTTTTGCTCTTGAATTCTTCTCAACACTTAGATGACCAATGACATCCTCAACAGAGAATTCATGTCTCAAGTGCTTGAGAGAACTTGAAAAGTTTCTCCATCCAGGAGGGATTTTTGCAATAATGCAAAGTGCAATAAACTTGTCCGATAACTCACATATCAGGAGCTCCAGTAGCGATGCATTGTATCTCACGAGCCTGGTTCAGAACAGGACGGTTATGAACCATCTAGTAATCATGGAACTGCTCCATAGCATATAGTTCGCTTCCAGCATCAGTTGCACCGAACTTAGCTTCGAGCGCATTCCACAGGTCTTTGCCAATGCGCATATGGAGATAAGCATCAACCAACTTGTCTCTGATCACACCAAGAATGGCTCTGACAAAGACAATGGTGGCCTCCTTGAACGCCTTCTCCTATTCAGGAGCAATCATTCCTACGAGATCCACAACACTGACCCAGAACATGTTCATAGTTGTGAGCCACACAGTGGTCCTCATCTGCCAACGCTAAAAATGTGTTCCCGTAAACTTTTTCAGTTTTAGAGTAGCGGTAAAGCCATGAACTGGAAAGCGCCTAAATAAGGTTTTTGGATTGCTGGAAATATTAGCACTATTTTGATTAATCTAATCCATGAGTAGATAATAAACATGGCAACCACAACATGAAACTCATACCGCTACTTAAGCATGTGGGCATGTACAATACATAGAACCAAGACATTTATGAACACACCATATACGACTAGCACATGAACGAGAAAATAAGGGATGAACAAATCACACCCTCCGGTTAGCCAGGCCAACACAGCGACGGCATCAGCAGTCTCAACATTGTCTGCAACCTTCTTCTTGGCGACTACGTTGTCGACCATGGAGTCGATGTAGGGGAAGTAGTCAAAGCACATGAGGACGGAGACAGGGATGGGTCGAGAGCAGTCACGCCGAGACACTCCCTGAAAACCTTATGACCCTTCTCCCTAACAGGATCTCGGAGGATAGGGTTTCAGATGCACCTGCTTCCCCGACCAACCGTGCACGCGGTCGTCGGGATGGGATCGACGGAAACAACATAGTGAGAGGAACAGTAGATGAAGGATAGGGTTGTGCAAGGAGGGAGTGAGTGTTTATTGGATGCACTGACCAACTCCTTCAATATATAGGCTGTCGGGTAGGTGGGCCTGGGCTGAACCCCACGACCGAGTTCACGAACATCGCATAGGTGTGAGCTCAGCTCAGCTCATTCCGTAACCCACGGCATGCGTCGTGATGAGGCGTGGCGAGGCGGGCGTTAGAGGAGGAGCGCGCATGTACATCTTTTCTTCTCAAGCTTCCAATGACAACCAGTGGAGCAACCCTTATAAAGGGGTCTCACTCTTACTACACTAGGAGTATGGTACTTTAGTTCCCACAAATTGCTATGTATGTATATGGACCTTAGTGATTAACCATTATTATTGTCTTAATGGGCCAAAGACCATCTATAATCCAACACATCTGCATCTAAGACTGTGTTGGAGACTGGTCGCTGTCGGTAATCGGGCTTAACCGATGACACCCCTCGCAAGCGACCATGCGAATACAGAGCATTTACTCGAAATATTGGTCTTTTTGGCCACTAAGAGCAAATATAATAGGATGATGTAGGTGGGCTGTAAGCCTTTAAATATTATATTTTGGGTAAGTTGGAGGAGAGAGGAGGAGAGAGAAGGGAAGCGGGTTGCTGATAAACATTCGGCTGTAGCACACACTCATAGGCATGTTGTGAGAGAGTGAGGTGGGCCATGTATAAAAAAAATAGTATATATTTCTATGCAACTATTGCACTTACCAGCTATAAACTTGGATATAGATGATGTGGCAAGATCATATAGCCAGCAACTGGCTATACTATTAACCGTGCTCTAACTACGAGTTCTGTTGATAATGATCAGATGTAACCAAGTGGAGTTACGCCCAACCCCCAATCCCTGTGTCGCCCGCATTGGGCGACACGCGGAACCGTAGCTGCCGCCCGGTAACCCACCTGCCGCCTGCTCCAACGTCGCCATTGCCGGACCCTAGGATGGTGACGGCGGGGCCGTTCTTCGTTTGGTTGCGTTCCTCTTTTGAGATCCCTGCCCGCACTTCCCCGACCATCACCGCCCTGCACCCGCTCTTGCGTCGCCGCCGCTGGTGGACTGGTCGGTGTTGCCTCGTTGGGCACTGTTGTGCGGTGGCGGGACGCTCCTCCCGCACACCCCTCCATCGTGGCGTGCCCCCTCCTCCCAAATATGTTCTGGCGCGGGCCGTCCCCTTCCTGCCGCTGCTTCTTCCATATCGTCCGGCACAGCGGCACAGCCGTGGCCCACGGTAGCTCCTTCCTTGCCCCCTGGACCCCTTAGGCCTGACGGCACATCGCTTCTCCTGCTGCTGCGGGTTGTGCGTTCATGGGGAGCTTGGGTGGAGGGCTTTGGCCGGGTTGGCCCAAGACCAGCCTTGCCTCGGGGCAGGCAGGTGTCACTAATGGCATCGTCTTCCTGGCTAAAGTGGTGGTTACATCGAGATGGTTATGTGGTCATGGTGGTTTTTCTTGGCGGGCGCTTTGCTCTTCGTGGTGGATTCCTTGTCAGAGCTGCCCCGGTCCCGGCGGCCCCAGGCCTGCGTCTTCTAGCGTCCACGGCTCATCGGCGTCCTCTCCAAATGCAGTTCCGTCCCCGGCACTACTAGCGTTGCGTCTTTCCAGCTCCTTCGGCTGTCGGTGGTTCAGTGGCTCCGTCCTCGACAGTTCGGATATGTGCTCCTTCTCCGATTCCTTGCTTGTCGGCATTGTCGGTAGTCACCACTTCCCTCATGCCGGCTCTTTGCTCCGCCGCCCCGACCCCGTCCACCTTACCGCCTTGACCTTCGGCCAAATCCAAAGCTCGCGTCTTTTTGGCAGTGCCAAGTGCCACCGTCCGACGGCATATGCAGCCCCACCCCTCCTGAGGTGGCCGTCTTGACGAATGGCATGACTTCATAATAATTGGAATCATGCTTCAGCGACGTTGGGATTGCTCGGACTTAGGCCAGGGCGAAATCCCTGCTTGGCTTACCGATGATAGCAGCGGCGACATCCACAGATATCGTTTTCCTTTTTGGAGGCGCTGCCATGGCCTTTATTTGTGCCCCTTTCCGAGCAGGGGGGGGGGGATACTAGGTCCGGTTCTTCGGATCGGATGGTGGCGGCACCACGAGGTCATTCCCCTTCTCGAAGGCTCTATCTTGTTTGCTCGAGGGGTCCATGATGCCTAGTTTTTGAGATGCTGAACGTCGCATTGGTTCGGCTTGCCTCCTTAGTTCTAGACTTCGTGAGTTTATAAGTGTTTTCTCTCTTTGTTTGAGTTGAGCATCCCTTGTCCCTGCTCGTGGTGCCATGCTCATGTCTTTACATTCGTGTAATGTGTTGCACCTTTCCTATACTCATTCTGCTTCCTCTTATCAATAAAATGGTAGGCAAGCTTTGCTTATTCATGCAAAAAAAAATTACAAAGATAATCACGCGGGCCGAGGGCCAAACAACTGTAGAGGAGCGAAGACGGGGTTGATCTGGGCGGTGGCAATGCTAGCACGCATACCAGCCCACCTCAGCGCCAAAGGCCGAAGCACGCGATAGGAAACAATGAGAGCCACCGCCACCCTATCAGCGGCGGCGCAGCAGAGCCCTAAAGCTGGGCCCCCGGTCGCGAGAGCGCCGGTGCATGCACGCACCAGCTAGCCGAGTTGACCACAGCTCAGAGCGTACGTACCAAAAGCCGAATGAGCTGGGCACGAAAAGAAGAGGAATAACATGAATGACCCAAAAGCTGAGCTGCATCTATCATTCAGAAAAGAAGCATGACAATTTGGAAAAGGAAATAACAGTACACGACGGGCTGCTGTGTTCAAACCTGCCATCCGCGGCACACGTCTGAACCTAGCTCGCCGGTGACAAAGGAAAAGGTAGGCGAGAGGCAACGACGCTCAAGGTGTCAGTGAATTTTCTTAGCAAGTCTGTAACGATACGGGACCGGGAGTTCCATGTCTTCAA
The DNA here is from genome assembly GCA_902687465.1 of Secale cereale. Classification (NCBI taxonomy): domain Eukaryota; kingdom Viridiplantae; phylum Streptophyta; class Magnoliopsida; order Poales; family Poaceae; genus Secale; species Secale cereale. The sequence goes on along the minus strand of LR738710.1, from coordinate 439,564,006 downwards.
CTTCTTTCATTTCAAGTGAATAGGGCACTGTTGTTTCACAAAATAAGTTAATCATGTTCTTTTTCTTAGTCTTACAAAGGATAGCTTCAGGCGGACATAATATGACCGAAATTGCACCAGCAAAGGTATCCGCCGCTTGCATTAGTAATATGTATTCCCTCTGTCTTAAAATATAACGTTTTTGACACTACATTAGTGTTAAAAACGTTTTTATATTTTGGGATGAAGGAAGTACAAAACAAAAAACCACAAATCTTAAGAGAACCGCACGTGTTCTCCTGCATTGGCTACACGCATAGCCCACCTAGCCCACCTAACCAGGTTTTTTTGAGCAGGAAAGGCGCCATGGGCGCCATATATAACCAGCTCAACATTGAACTGCAGAATAAGGCCCTATGTCTATGAGTCGAATTAGCACAACTGATAATAGGCTCAACCGAACTGTTGAGAAGCCAGTGAGCACAATTTCGGGAAACGCCATTAATATCTCTAGATATGTACTCCCTCGGTTTTTATTTACTTTGCATATTAGAGTTGATTGAAGTCAAACTTCGTAAAGTTTGACCAAGTTTTGAGAAAACAGTACAAACATTTACTATAGCAAATTTATATGATGGAAAGTACATTCAATAATAAATCTAATGGGTTTGTATTCTCCAAGCAAAAGTTTGTATTCTAAGTGCATCTTTTTCTATCTCCCAAACATGTTTAAGAATGCTTTTCAGATAAGGAGGGTTTGTCTAGGCTTGGGTTCTCCTTGTGCCTTCTTTTTCACCCCGAAATTAACTACTGCTCCCTAGATTCACATATAATGTGCACAGAGTTCTTACCCAATCATACAACACCAGAGCTCGGACTGACAGCTATTATTTCTTAACCAACATGGATCAAACAGACTGGAGCATACAGTAGAAAAACCTCTATCCTAACCGAAAACATGATTATGAGCCCAGGCTCATTTGCTCTCTATATTAGGCTGGTCATAATGGGAGTAACTTAGATTGCAACATAACGCCCTCCAAGATAAGTTTGCTTTACTCAGTTTTTCACTCACCCATTTTAAACGTGTCAGCGAAGCCACGTGCCATCAGCATCTGACGCCTCTGATGGAGATGGTGATGGACCGGGCCAACAAGTGAGCCATGCCGAGCCATCCAACACTATCGAGGGAACGGCCACCCCAGCAGGGGAAAATATCTAGTGCACCAGAGCTTGTGGTGCTACCGGTGCACCGAACTCACATCGTGCTTTTAAAATGTAAAAAAAAAATAGCACACTCACACAACATCAATATAGGTTGTCACAAAATTTCAAGTCAAAATTCGAAACATAACTCGAAAAATGAAAATGAAAAATTTAACAATGAATAGTATATAACATAACATGGGCTTTAGATTTGGCCCATTATCACGCTGATGTCAAATTTATCATTTTTGTATCTTAAAAATATTTCGAAATTTTATACATAATTTATGACAGCATGCACTGATGGCTCTACTCAGTTTTTCACTCGCCCGTTTTAAATGTGTCAGCATAGCCACATGCCATCAGCATCTAACGCCCTCCAAGATTTCTTTTCCAAAGTGTTCAAAATTTAAAAAAATCAAACATTTCCAATTTTTTGTTGTTTCCTAAAAATGTATTCGCTTATTTCAAAACAATGTCTGGAAATTCAGATTTTGTTTGCTTTTCTCAAACATTTTCCAGAAAAAGCATTCACATTTCCGGAAAATATACATATTTTAAAAAATGCTCACAATTTCAAAAACTATTCACATTTTATATTATTATTTTAATTATTTTGTATTTTAATTGGATAGTATCTTTTTTGGAATGTGGGAGCAATTTTATAGTTTGAGAACATCTTATTGAATTCGAGAACTTTTCTAAAATTTAGAATTGTTTTGAATTTGAGATTTTTTTTAAATTGAGAACAAAACCAATTTGAATATTTTTATGAAAATGTGATTTTTTTATTCGTAAATATTTTTAAAATTATAAAAAAATCATGTTGTGAACAATTAAAAAAATTGGGAACTTTTTTCCTATTTTTTGAAGCAAAAATTTAAAGTTGATTTTTTTCATCGATCAAACAAATTCGGAAGCAATTTTTTGAAGAAAATAAACTAGAAGCCAAACAACAGATGAACAGTAACAAAGTGTAAAAAAATGTTGTTGAAAGGAGCGCTCGAGCGAACTTGAAGTGGTTCGGCCCAAGAACAACGCTTTGTGCATTATGTCGATGTTTTACGCGTGAGATAGGAGCTCTCATCATGTTGGGCCGCAAGCCCATTCGGACAAACCTCAATGTTGTGGGTTGCATGCCCAACATATTAAAGAAGGAAAATTTAACACACCTCCCGATTTACCGCAGTCGTTGTCGGCAGCTTCGGCTTTGGCACGCCACCATTGAGCCTCTATGGCGCTTCCTCATATTCCCCATGGATCTCCTCCTTGACACCATCATCTAGTCTGTAGCCTCGATGACATACCCGAGAGTCGCATGCGGTAAACATACCTTGGGAAGAGACCCTTTCCATGTACGTACCACTACCGCCGTCTTACATTGACGCACCACTCGCAGGAGCACCTCCTCGCGATAGTCCTATCCCTCTAAACATTTTCACACCGAATCCACATGAGGTATGATCTTGTCAATGCATGCCACCACCTCCTCTACGAGATTTCCCCACGCTAGTGATATCCCTGCCTAGTTACTCCAAGAAGTTCGGAGCGGACCGTATGTTGTCATGTTTCTCCTCTTACAAGTCTGTAAGACTACAACAAGTGTGCCATGCACCCAAATCTGCCCTTGTGGATGAGCCTTTAAGACTAGCCACAATGGGTAGTAACATAAAGTAGTAACATGCCCATGTTACTACTCTATGTTACTACCTCTATAGTGGGGAGTAACATATGTGTGGTAACATGCAGCACTTCATTTATTAGGCTATAAACTCATCTTGCCTTAATATGTCTGATGTTACTCATACTACTAGTAACTAGCTATGTTATCACATGCCTCTCTTTCTTCATTTATTGCTTGCCACATCATCTATTTTATCTAGATATGTGTGATGTTACTCCCACTATGGGTAGTCTAAGGCCGGTCCGTGGGCACGGATTGTGTGCACGACATGGGAATAAAAGGGCTTGGTCGGCCTTTGACTCGCCACAGGCCAAGGCCAATCCCAGAAGCCAAGTCCTAAGGCTAGCATGACACAATCCTTTTATTAACGGACCGGCCCAGGCTCGGCACGGGGCCCAAGTCAGCCCTTTTAGCATTGTTTGGGACAGTTTTGGCATTTTTACATTATTTTGGCCATTTTAGTGCCTTTTTAGGTTTTTTTAACTTGAGAAACAAAAGGCTCAGAATGCATAAACAACCCAAAAGACCAAAAATTGACGTGGGTCGACATGCAACTGTGTTGTGTCAGGCCAACCCCTTTATTTGGTGTGCCATCTGGTACTCTAGGCCAAGCCTTCGGGCCGACACAACACAAGTTATAAAAAAGACGTACACGGGTTGGGCCAGGCTGCCCATATGGCCAGTTCTGCATGCATCTAGTGTTGTAGGAAAGTTCATGCATTTTCCTCCGTGGAGCAAACCAACATCTTGTTTTAGATTCATGTATTGTTTTTGTCGCTATAGGGTTTAACATGCCATACGATTCCAGACACTTTATTTTCCTATCCATATGTTAAAGAATCTTGCGAAGAAAAGAGGCCAACACTCCTCTTTTTCCATTATTTCTCCTCTCCTTCACCGCTAGTCCTTCCTATCCCATGGGGTCTTGCTCTTTCTCCTCCACTACTCTTTAGGCACCTTCACCCTTATTGGCTGCATACATGAATCTAATTATACATGTGCATTTTTTAAATGTTGCAAATTGTCCAACCCGTGAGAACCAGGGTCTCACAGACCTGTCAAACAGGGGCCGTAGCGATTTTGCTCAGCGCATCAACATCAGTTACCTCCTCGTAACACAAGGGTGGGCCGTGTTTGAGGTAGCATGAAGATCTTCGTCACGATCCAAAACAGAGGGGATTTCCCCCCTACAACAACGACGTGTCTTCTCTACTGGCAAGTAGCTTGAGGATGGTCTTATGGATTCACTAGTACAGCAAGCTGATATACAAACGTTTTTAACCCCTTTCCGCGACGACATTTGGAACCGTCGGCAAGTGAGTGTGGGCGATAGGGGGTGTCCTTCTCACATGACCCAGAAACCGTCGGGGATACGCCCTCCGGCCACACACGCTCGACAAAATGAGGTCGTGTGCGACTGGCGAGCGATCAAATACGATTATACGTACTGTTGTATAAAAAATACAATTATACAGGCCAAATTATTTCGAGTCGTAAGTACATTCCACAAAGTCAGTCTCAGCTAAACGTTTTCATTTGTATGTACATTCCACATAGTCAATTCAAGGAATACGTTTCCATTAGTATGTACATCGCACACAATCAATCCGAGAAGTACGTTTTCGTTTGTATATACATCCCACACAGTCATCCTATGGAAAGCATTTTCGTTCGCATGTACACCACACACATTTTCCCCATTAATCGTTTGTGATAGCGTTTCCATTGCAGGCAATATTAACAATTTTACCGTTTGCGTTAGTGAATGCATCACACACGATGCGTAGAAAAAACTATGTGGCATAGGCTGTTCATAATACACACTCTTTATGTGGTAAATGTTTGCGTAAGGTGGCCTAACGCGGACATTTTTTCAAGAGAAAATCATGTGTGTTGTTCATTGATCCAACATGGTTTATTCATAGAAACTGTGTGCGTTGTCTGAGGTCATCGTCCACGGTGTTTTCTCAATAATCGTTTGCAATAGAAAAACCTAATTAGCAGGCTAACCACCCATTAGTAGACTAACTGTCCTATTATTAGTAATCCATTTATCACTCTAATTGACATTTCATATTGGGCACTCAATATATTTCATTTTTGTATTAAGGAAGCATGATTTCATAATTGAAATACATCAGAGTACAACATCATATAGCTTCAGCACTAAACTACCCCATTACCCAACTGCACCAACACCAAGTTTCACATGCAACATCTATAACCTTTTGAAATTAGCATCATGGACGGTACATAAACGAATGAATCTCATCTGGAAGACTACTGAAGCGGAAGACGAATATTGAGTTTTCATTGATGTTGAAGGTATTTGCAACTTTAGGTCAGTGCATGTGGATGATTGGCCGTCCATCCTTCGTCCTCTTCGAGAACACTTCAATATTGAACCGTGGGTGTTGTATGAATACCTTCCTCGCCTCCTGACCATACAGGTGGTTTGAGAGGTAATTATAAGTGAACTGGTTTGGAAAGGCCTGAAAACAAGGATATGCATAAATATCTTCTCTAGATTTGAAATGGCGCAAAAAAATTAAAAAGACAAGGTATAACCGTTAGTACCATCGTGTAGTGAACTGATGTCTTCTTCATTGTGCGCACAAAGATCTTGTTGTTTTTTGTCGCTAATTTATTTATCCTAACAATCTTTCTAAGTTTCTTGACTTAACTGATATTCATGGACAACTCATTTCCCCATATGCAAAATGGGTCGAACAGTGGGTCAAAACCTCTGACAGCAGGACCTACATGTGCAAGACCAAATTTTAAAAACCTAAATATTAGAATGGTTGATGCAATTGCATAGTAATGTGCTATTAGACAAATGATCATGCATGTGCAAACCTCGATTGTAAACCTCGGTGCTTCCCATTGTTTCCCTACAACACATATAAGGTAGTTAGTGATCAGGTTAAGTGAGGGTTCACATGCTATCAGTAAAATATGTTGTTGAAAAATAAGCACATTGCGGATTCATCAAATTAATTCGAGCCACATGGAAAATCCATTTATCCAAACCAAGCATGATTTAGAACTAGGGAATATAGCAATTGTACATGTTTCTCATGTATTAAGTGCAACCAAATTCGTTTATTCCTCACATGCACAGCAATACAAAATTCTACCCATGACAATTGGACATCACATTGTAGAATTGAACCAAGTAGTTAACTAAACACCACAACAAATGAACCAAACATCAACCGAGCTCCACATTGCACAATATAACATACTCTTAATAGAAGGTCAGACAGTTAACCAAACCAACCATGATTAAAAACTTGGAAATATAGCAATTGTATTTGTTTCTCATATATTTAGTCCAGGCAAATTCAATTTATTTCTCACATGGTATACAATAACAGAATGCACCCACAACAATTAAACATCACATTGCAGAATTGAACCAAACAGTTAACTAAACACCACAATAAATGAACCAAACGTTAACTGAGCACCACATTGCACAATATATAACATACTAGAAGATCAGATAGTTAACCAAACCAAGCATGCTTGACAACTTTGAAATAAAGCAATTGTATTTGTTTCTCATGTGTTTGTAAAGATAAATTCAATTTATTTCTCACTTGGAAGACAATACAAAATTGCACCCTGAAGAATTGAACATCACAGTTGCATAATTGAACCAAACAGTTCACTGAACACGACAACTAATTAACCAAACAGTTAATAAGTGAGCACCACATTGCACGACATATAGAACATATACACTAGAGCAACAGATTGCATGGTAAAAGTAGATATGACAATTCAATAGAATTTGTTAAGGAAAGATAGGAGCAGCACATGCAATGGGTAAGCCGAGCATGCTTAACCATCGTAGCTAGCAAACTGACCTTATAGTGAGCTAATAACACAAGCTACTCCTCATCGTCGGAGATATCGGTGATGATTGGCTCCTTGGACATGGAAGAGGGCGAGGCCTCCACATCATGGGTGCCCTCGCCGTAGTGGTGAGTTGCCTGAGCCACTCCAAGCACCAACCTGCTGGCTCTTGAGTGGAGGTAAGCACGGGCACGCTGATAAAACACCTTGTAGTCTTCGTCGAAGGCACCGACGGTGGCCTCGAGAAAACGCCACGAACTGTCGTTTAAAGCAGCCAACCGCGTCGCGGCATCGGCGCGCGAGGCATCGATGGTGGCCTCGACTGCGAGATCTCCTCCAAGATCTGGAGGTCGGCACGAATGGCAGCCATCGCGACCTCATCCGCGTGTGCGGCCGCGATTTGCTTCTCCGCTGCCAAATGCTCCTTGAGCTCCTGGCCATACTATGTGCGCCATAGCTTAGGGTTGCGCTTATTTGGGGAAGGGGTTGGTGATTTTGGTGGAAGGTGTCGCTCCAGCGGTCGGGGCATGTGGGATGTGCAAGAAGGAGGAGAATGGGGGTCGAGTGTGGATTACCTACCTGGATCGACGAGGCCGAGCAGCCTGAAGGAGGGCCGCCGACGAGGAGGCGGTGCTGCAAGCAAAGAGTAAAGGTTTCAACTTGAAAAGGAAGGCAGAAACAGGGGAAATGTTGCTTTTGGTAAGGAGAGGGGCGGGGAGGTAGATATTTCTGTGGAAGCTGAAAACTTTGAATCGGTGCAGCAAAAAACCTGGCGCGCAAAGTGTCACAACACACGGTCCCTTATTCAGCACTGTGTACGATATGTGAACATCACAAACAATTCATATAGCTTACCCGGTGTGTGATGAGTTTGAACGTGCAAATTTTGGTCTGAATTTCCCTGGTTACAGTGGTCATCCACGTCATTGCATAATTTGGGTACACAAAGAAGACCACAATACACCCACACTTCTTAATCGGGCAAGTTCAGCAATTAAACTAAGCTAGCTGACCTAAACATTACTCTAACACAAATTAAAGACCGGCGCTGTTAATTAAACAAAACAAAGAGTACTACTCCGGCTGGTACTCCTCAATCTCCGCCGCCTCCTCCATGTCCAGCTCGCGCCCGGCTATCTCCTAGGGTAGGGGATCCATAGCATCCATCGCACCATACTCGGCAAGCATCTCGCCATCCGCGTCTGCCATCTCTTTGGAGAAGTCCGCCATGACCTTGATGGAAATATGCCCTAGAGGCAATAATAAAATGGCTATTATTATATTTCCTTGTTCATGATGATTGTCCATTGTTCATGCTATAATTGTATTATCCGGAAATCGTAATACATGTGTGAATACATAGACCACAACATGTCCCTAGTGAGCCTCTAGTTGACTAGCTCGTTGATTAATAGATGGTTACGGTTTCCTGACCATGGACGTTGGATGTCATTGATAATGGGATCACATCATTAGGAGAATGATGTGATGGACAAGACCCAATCCTAAGCCTAGCACAAGATCGTGTAGTTCGTATGCTAAAGCTTTTCCTATGTCAAGTATCTGTTCCTTAGACCATGAGATTGTGCAACTCTCGGATACCATAGGAGTACTTTGGGTGTGCCAAACGTCACAACGTAACTGGGTGGCTATAAAGGTACACTACGGGTATCCCTGAAAGTATCTGTTGGGTTGGCATGAATCGAGACTGGGATTTGTCACTCCGTACTACGGAGAGGTATCTCTAGGCCCACTCGGTAAGACATCATCGTAATGAGATCTATGTGACTAAGGAGTTGGTCACGTGATGATGTGCTACAGAACGAGTAAATAGACTTGCTAGTAACGAGATTGAACAAGGTATCGGTATACCGACGATCGAATCTCGGGCAAGTACTATACGGGTAGACAAAGGGAATCGTATACGGGATTGATTGAATCCTTGACATCGCGGTTCATCCGATGAGATCATCGTGGAACATGTGGGAGCCAACATGGGTATCCAAATCCCGCTGTTGGCTATTGGCCGGAGAGATGTCTCGGTCATGTCTGCATGGTTCCCGAACCCGTAGGGTCTACACACTTAAGATTCGATGACGCTAGGGTTATAGGGAATGTATGTACGTGGTTATCGAATGTTGTTCCAAGTCTCAGATGAGATCCCAGACGTCACGAGGAGTTCCGGAATAGTCCGGAGGTAAAAATTTATATATGGGAAGGCCTGTTTTGGTCACCGGAAGTGTTCTGGGCATTATCGATAATGTACCGGGACCACCGAAAGGGTACCAGGGGTCCACCGGGAGGGGCCACCAGCCCCGGAGGCCTGCGTGGGCCAAGAGTGGGAAGGGACCAGCCCCTAGGTGGGATCGTGCGCCTCCCATAAGGGGCCCAAGGCGCAGGGAAAGGGAGAAGGGGGAAACCTTAGGCTCAGATGGGCCCAAGGCCCACCTAGGGCGCCCCCCCCTCTCCCCCCTTTGACCGCCCCCCTATATCAATCTAGGGTTGGCCGCACCCCCTAGGGGGGAAACCTAGATGAGGGCGTATCCCCTCCCCTCCCCCCTATATATAGTGGGGTTTTTGGGCTGCCACAACATGAGACGATCCCTCTCTCGGCGCAGCCCTACCGCCCCCCTCCTCTTCTCTCGTAGTGCTTGGCGAAGCCCTGCTGGAGTACCACGCTCCTCCACCACCACCACGCCGTGGTACTGCTGCTGGACGGAGTCTTCCCCAACCTCTCCCCCTCCCCTTGCTGGATCAAGGCGCGGGAGACGTCACCGGGCTGCACGTGTGTTGAACGCGGAGGTGCCGTTGTTTGGCGCTTAGATCGGACTCGACCCCGATCTGAATCGCTTCGTGTACGACTCCACCAACCGCATTCTTGCAACGCTTCCGCATCGCGATCTTCAAAGGTATGAAGATGCACTCCCCTCTCGTTGCTAGTAACTCCATAGATAGATCTTGGTGATGCGTAGATTTTTTTTGAATTTCTGCAACGATCCCCAATAGTGGCATTATGAGTTAGGTCTATGCGTACATACTATGCACGAGTAGAACACAAGTTGTTGTGGGCGTAGATTATGTCAATTTACTTGCCACTACTAGTCTTATCTTGATTCGGCGGCATCGTGGGATGAAGCGGCCCGAACCGACCTTACACGTATGCTTACGTGAGACAGGTTCCACCGACTGACATGCACTAGTTTCATAAGGTGGCTAGCGGGTGTCTATCTCTCCCACTTTAGTCGGATCGGATTCGATGAAAAGGGTCCTTACGAAGGGTAAATAAAAATTGGCATATCATGTTGTGGTTTTGGCGTAGGTAAGAAACGTTCTTGCTAGAAACCTATAGCAGCCACGTAAAAACTTGCAACAACAATTAGAGGACGTCTAACTTGTTCTTGCAGCATGTGTCGTGTGATGTGATATGACCAAAAGGATGTGATGAATGATATATGTGATGTATGAGATTGATCATGTTCTTGTAATGGGAATCATGACTTGCATGTCGATGAGTATGACAACCGGCAGGAGCCATAGGAGTTGTCTTATTTTTTATTATATGGCCTGCGTGTCATTGAAAACGCCATGTAATTACTTTACTTTATTACTAACCGTTAGCCATAGTAGTAGAAGTAACGTTTGGCGAGACAACTTCATGAAGACACGATGATGGAGATCATGGTGTCATGCCGGTGACGATGATGATCATGGAGCCCCGAAGATGGAAATCAAAAGGAGCAAAATGATATTGGCCATATCATGTCACTATTTGATTGCTTGTGATGTTTATCATGTTTTACATCTTATTTGCTTAGAACGACGGTAGCATAAATAAGATGATCTCTCACTAAAATTTCAAGAATTGTGTTCCCCCTAACTGTGCACCGTTGCTAAGGTTCGCTGTTCCGAAGCACCACGTGATGATCGGCTGTGATAGGCTCTAACGTTCGCATACAACGGGTGTAAGCCAGATTTACACACGCAATACACTTAGGTTGACTTGACGAGCCTAGCATGTACAGACATGGCCTCGGAACATGGAAGACCTAAAGGTCGAACATGAGTCGTATAGAAGATACGATCAACATGGAGATGTTCACCGTTGATGACTAGTCCGTCTCACGTGATGATTGGACACGGCCTAGTCGATTCGGATCATGTATCACTTAGATGACTAGAGAGATGTCTATCTGAGTGGGAGTTCATTAAATTTGTTCAGATGAACTTAATTGTCATGAACATAGTCTAAAATCTTTACAATATGTCTTGTAGATCAAATGGCCCACGCTAATGTTGCCCTCAACTTCAACGCGTTCCTAGAGAAAACCAAGCTGAAAGACGATGGTAGCAACTATACGGATTGGGTCCGTAACTTGAGGATCATCCTCATAGCTGCCAAGAAAGCATATGTGTCCTTGAAGCACCGCTAGGTGATGCACCCATTTTCCCAGCAACTCAAGACGTTATGAACGCCTGTCAGTCGCGTAGTGATGATTACTCCCTGCTTCAGTGCAGCATGCTTTACAGCTTAGAATCGGGGCTCCAAAAGCGTTTTGAGCAACACGGAGCATATGAGATGTTCCAAGAGCTGAAAATGGTTTTCCAAGGTCATGCCCGGGTCGAGAGATATGAAGTCTCCGACAAGTTCTACAATTGTAAGATGGAGGAAAATAGTTATGTCAGCGAACATATACTCAAAATGTCTTGGTTGCATAACCGCTTGTCTCAGCTGGGAGTTAATCTCCCAGATGACGCGGTTGTTGACAGAATCCTCCAGTCGCTCCCACCTAGCTACAAGAGCTTTGTGATGAATTTCAATACGCAAGGGATGGAGAAGCCCATTCCCGAGGTATATTCAATGCTGAAATTAGCGGAGGTGGAAATCAAGAAAGAACATCAAGTGTTGATGGTGAATAAAACCACTAAGTTCATGAAAGGCAAGGGTAAGAAGAACTTCAAGAAGGACGGCAAGGGAGTTGCCGCGCCCGGTAAGCCAGTTGCCGAGAAGAAGCCAAAGAATGGACCCAAGCCTGAGACTGCGTGCTTTTATTGCAAGGGAACGGGTCACTGGAAGCGGAATTGCCCCAAATACTTAGCAGATAAGAAGGCCGGCAACATCAAAGGTATATGTGATATACATGTTATTGATGTGTACCTTACCAGCACTCGTAGTAGCTCCTGGGTATTTGATACCGGTGCAGTTGCTCACATTTGTAACTCACAGCAGGAGCTGCGGAATAAGCGGAGACTGGCGAAGGACGAGGTGACGATGCGCGTCGAGAATGGTTCCAAGGTCGATGTGATCGCCGTCGGCACGCTACCTCTACATCTACCTTCGGGATTAGTTTTAAACCTCAATAATTGTTATTTAGTACCATCTTTGAGCATGAACATTGTATCTGGATCTCGTTTAATGCGAGATGGCTACTCATTTAAATCTGAGAATAATGGTTGTTCTATTTATATGAGAGAAATGTTCTATGGTCATGCCCCGCTGGTCAATGGTTTATTTTTACTGAATCTCGAACGTGATGTTACACATATTCATAGTGTGAATGCCAAAAGATGTAAGGTTGATAATGATAGTCCCACATACTTGTGGCACTGCCGCCTTGGTCATATTGGTGTCAAACGTATGAAGAAGCTCCATGCAGATGGACTTTTGGAGTCTCTTGAATATGAATCATTTGACATGTGCGAACCATGCCTCTTGGGCAAGATGACTAAGATTCCGTTCTCCGGAACAATGGAGCGAGCAACCAACTTGTTGGAAATCATACATATTGATGTGTGTGGTCCAATGAGTGTTGAAGATCGCGGTGGCTATCGTTATGTTCTCACCCTCACTGATGACTTAAGTAGATATGGGTATGTCTACTTGATGAAACACAAGTCTGAGACCTTTGAAAAGTTCAAGGAATTTCAGAATGAGGTTGAGAATCAACGTGATAGAAAAATAAAGTTCTTATGATCAGATCGTGGAGGAGAATATTTAAGTCACGAATTTGGCACGCACCTAAGGAAATGTGGAATTGTTTCACAGTTGATGCCGCCTAGAACACATCAACGTAATGGTGTGTCCGAACGTCGTAATCGTACTCTGTTGGACATGGTGCGATCTATGATGTCTCTTACCGACTTACCGCTATCATTTTGGGGTTATGCTTTAGAGACTGCCGCATTCACTTTAAATAGGGCACCGTATAAATCCATTGAGACGACACCGTATGAACTATGGTTTGGGAAGAAACCTAAGTTGTCATTTCTAAAAGTTTGGGGATGCGATGCTTATGTCAAGAAACTTCCACCTGAAAAGCTCGAACCCAGATCAAAAAAATGTGTCTTCATAGGATACCCTAAGGAAACTATTAGGTATACCTTCTACCTCAGATCCGAAGGAAATGTCTTTGTTGCCAAGAATGGATCCTTTCTGGAGAAAGAGTTTCTCTCGAAAGAAGTAAGTGTGAGGAAAGTGGAACTTGATGAGGTGATTGTCACCTCTCTCGAACCGGAAAGTAGCGCAGCGCAGGAAGATGTTTCTGTGGTGCCTGCACCGACTAGAGAGGAAGTTAATGATGATGATCATGAAGCTTCGGATCAAGTTACTGCTGAACTTCGTAGGTCCACAAGGATACATTCCGCACCAGAGTGGTATGGCAACCCTGTCCTGGAAATCATGTTGTTAGACAACGGTGAACCTTCAAACTATGAAGAAGCGATGGCGGGCCCGGATTCCAACAAATGGCTTGAAGCCATGAAATCAGAGATAGGATCCATGTATGATAACAAAGTATGGACTTTGATTGACTTGCCCGATGATCGGCGAGCCATAGAAAATAAATGGATCTTTAAGAAGAAGACTGGCGCGGATGGAAATGTGACCATCTATAAGGCTCGGCTTGTTGCTAAGGGTTATCGACAAGTTCAAGGAATTGACTACGATGACACTTTCTCTCCCGTAGCTATGTTGAAGTCCGTCCGAATCATGTTAGCAATTGTTGCATTCTATGATTATGAGATATGGCAAATGGACGTCAAAACGGCATTCCTTAACGGCTTCCTTAAGGAAGAATTGTATATGATGCAGCCAGAAGGTTTTGTCGATCCTAATAATGCTAACAAGGTATGCAAGCTCCAGCGCTCCATCTATGGGCTGGTGCAAGCATCTTGGAGTTGGAACATTCGCTTTGATGAGGTGATCAAAGCGTTTGGGTTCATACAGACTTATGGAGAAGCCTGTATTTACAAGAAAGTGAGTGGGAGCTCTGTGGCATTTCTCATATTATATGCGGATGACATATTGTTGATGGGAAATGATGTAGAACTCTTGGAAAGCATAAAGGCCTACTTGAATAAGTGTTTTTGAATGAAGGACCTTGGAGAAGCTGCTTACATATTAGGCATCAAGATCTATAGAGATAGATCAAGATGCCTCATTGGTCTTTCACAATGCACATACCTTGACAAGATATTGAAGAAGTTCAATATGGATCAGTCCAAGAAACGGTTCTTGCCTGTATTGCAAGGTATGAGATTGAGCACAGCTCAATGCCCGACCTCGGCAGAAGATAGAGAAAAGATTAGTGTCATCCCCTATGCCTCGGCCATAGGTTCTATTATGTATGCCATGATGTGTACCAGACCTGATGTGAACCTTGCCATAAGTTTGGTAGGGAGGTACCAAATTGATCCCGGAATGGAAGACTCGACAGCGGTCCAGAACATCCTGAAGTACCTGAAAAGGACTAAGGATATGTTTCTCGTTTATGGAGCTGACGAAGAACTCGTCGTAAAGGGTTACGTCGATGGTAGCTTCGACACAGATCCGGATGACTCCAAGTCACAAACCGGATACGTGTATATTTTGAATGGTGGGGCAGTCAGCTGGTGCAGTTGCAAGCAAAGCGTCGTGGCGGCATCTACATGTGAAGCGGAGTACATTGCTGCTTCCAAAGCAGCACAAGAAGGAGTCTGGATGAAGGGTTCACCACCAACCTAGGAGTTATTCCAAGCGCGTCGGGCCCGATGACTCTCTTCTGTGACAACACTGGAGCTATTGCCATTTCCAAGGAGCCCAGGTTTCACAAGAAGACCAAGCACATCAAGCGCTGCTGCAACTCCATTCGTAGTTATATACAAGATGGAGACATAGATATTTGTAAAGTGCATACGGATTTGAGTGTCGCAGATCCGTTGACTAAACCTCTTCTACGAGAAAAACATGATCAACACCAGAACTCTATGGGCGTTCGATTCATCACAATGTAACTAGATTATTGACTCTAGTGCAAGTGGGAGACTGTTGGAAATATTCCCTAGAGGCAATAATAAAATGGTTATTATTATATTTGCTTGTTCATGATGACTGTCTATTGTTCATGCTATAATTGTATTATCCGGAAATCGTAATACATGTGTGAATACATAGACCATAACATGTCCCTAGTAAGCCTCTGGTTGACAAGCTCGTTGATCAATAGATGGTTACGATTTCCTGACCATGGACATTGGATGTCATTGATAACGGGATCACATCATTAGGAGAATGATGTGATGGACAAGACCCAATCCTAAGCCTATCACAAGATCGTGTAGTTCGTATGCTAAAGCTTTTCCTATGTCAAGTATCTGTTCCTTAGACCATGAGATTGTGCAACTCCCGGATATCGTAGGAGTACTTTGGGTGTGCCAAACGTCACAACATAATTGGGTGGCTATAAAGGTACACTACGGGTATGCCCGAAAGTATCTGTTGGGTTGGCACGAATCGAGACTGGGATTTGTCACTCTGTATGACGGAGAGGTATCTCTAGGCCCACTCGGTAAGACATCATTGTAATGAGCTCTATGTGACTAAGGAGTTGGTCACGTGATGATGTGTTACGGAACGAGTAAATAGACTTGCTGGTAATGAGATTGAACAAGGTATCGGTATACCGACGATCGAATCTCGGGCAAGTACTATACCGGTAGACAAAGGGAATCGTATACGGGATTGATTGAATCCTTGACATCGTGGTTCATCCAATGAGATCATCGTGGAACATGTGGGAGCCAACATGGGTATCCAGATCCTGCTGTTGGTTATTGGCCGGAGAGATGTCTCGGTCATGTCTGCATGGTTCCCGAACCCGTAGGGTCTACACACTTAAGTTCGATGATGCTAGGGTTATAGGGAATGTATGTACGTGGGTACCAAACATTGTTCAGAGTCCCGGATGAGATCCTAGACGTCACGAGGAGTTCCGGAATAGTCCGAAGGTAAAGATTTATATATGGGAAGGCCTGTTTTGGTCACCGGAAGTGTTCTGGGCATTATCGGTATGTACCGGGAGCACCGGAAGGGTTCCGGGGGTCCACCGGGAGGGGCACCAGCCCCGGAGGCCTGTGTGGGCCAAGAGTGGGAAGGGACCAGCCCCTAGGTGGGCTAGTGCGCCTCCCACAAGGGGCCTAAGGCGCAGGGAAAGGGAGAAGGGGGAAACCCTAGGCTCAGATGGGCCTAAGGCTCACCTAGGGCGCGCCCTCTTCTCTCCCCCTGTGGCCGCCCCCCTAGATCAATATAGGGTTGGCCGCACCCCCTAGGGGTGAACCCTAGATGGGGGCACAACCCGTCCCCTCCCCCTATATATAGTGGGGGTTTTGGGCCGCCACAACATGAGATGATCCCTCTCTCTCGGCGTAGCCCTA
>LR738710.1:439471312-439547472 GCA_902687465.1 Secale cereale | reverse complement strand
GCCCTACCCCCCCCCCCTCCTCGTCTCTCGTAGTGCTTGGCGAAGCCCTACTGGAGTACCACGCTCCTCCACCACCACCACGCCGTCATGCCGCTGCTGTACGGAGTCTTCCCCAACCTCTCCCTCTCCCCTTGCTGGATCAAGGCGCGGGAGACGTCACCGGGCTGCACATGTGTTGAACGCGGAGGCGCCGTTGTTCGGCGCTTAGATCAGATTCAACCGCGATCTGACCCGCTTCGTGTACGACTCCACCAATCGCGTTCTTGCAACACTTCCGCATCGCGATCTTCAAAGGTATGAATATGCACTCCCCTCTTGTTGTTAGTAACTCCATAGATAGATCTTGGTGATGCGTAGATTTTTTTTTTTGAATTTCTGCAACGATCCCCAATAGACCTGGGCGTGGGCGGCCACGATCAGGGCTTGTACGGGCTCCATCGTGGCAAGGTATGCCGCAGAGGAAAGGATGGCTGCTCGAACGCTCTCGGTGATTGCCAACTCTTGGGTCGTGGGTCGCCGACCGTTGTCGGAGAAGCTTCGTTCGATTTGTGCCGTGACCGCCAAGAGCTGGGCGTGCGCGGCCTCGACATGGTCGTGGGCAGCCTCCATCAGGGCTAAGGCCGCCGTTGTGGGACGGACAACTGTTGTGCCACTCTCGCCAGTTGCTATCCCCAAGGCAGATGTTGTTGCTGCCACCTGAGAAGCAACAGAGGCCGTTTGGGCTGCCCTGGCTGCCCAGTCGCAGATTTCGGCCGCGCACATGCAGCTTGTTAGCACGTGCATGGCGGCTGCGGCTGCGCTGTCGACAGAGTCTACCCTCTTCCTTGTCCACCATTAGCGTTGTGGTATGCAAATCTTCATCAAGACCCTCTCCTCAAGATTAAGCTCTTTGTGAAGACACTAGCTAGCAAGACCATCACCCTAGAAGAGGAGTCTTTTCATAGCATTGACAACATCAAGGCCAAGATTAACAAAGTAGCTTCCCTTTAGGGGGGGTCAACTAAGCGCTCATTGGTGGGACTTCCTCGCTACGTGAGGCACCCCCCCCCCCCGAGCGCGCCGCTGCCAACAGCTCCTTCGGCGTTACCATCCCATCCCATCACAACTTCTCCCCTAGCAATGAGTCGTCAACACCACGTGAGGTAGACGTCAGTCATGCCAGCTACTCCCGCCAAGTCCTATGGCGGTGGGCCTATTCCATAGCCTTCTCATGGCCTACGATGGCGTGGGGGCTAGTTGTCACGCTGAGAGCAACACGACGCGCCAGTGAAAGTGATTTATCACATCCCTTTTTACAAGAATGTGACACCTCCTCGCAGACGTGTCACTGTAAAAAGGACTGTGCCAACACCTGCTTCGACAAGACACACACTCGCCCCCCTCCCCGCCCCAGCAAGACATAAACCGACCCATGTACATGCATTTAATGCAATACTGTAGTAGTTATTGTGCCTATTGTGGTAATCCCATGAGCCTATAAAAAGAGGTCCTTAGCCACGACCACACTCCATAGAGCTAGGACTAGAGCCGCCCTGGCAAAAAGTGCACCTCTTCTTCCTCCTCGAACACTTCCAGGCAAAGAACCTAGCTCATCCATTGTAAGCATCGCCACCATTATATCAGCAATACAATCAGCGGGACGTAGTGTATTACGCTTTCGGGCGGCCCAAAACACGGTGTCACCTTTGGATCATTGTCATGAGCTAGCACTACTAGGAAAAAGCCTTGTAGTAGCACGGGTTATACAACTAATAGTAGCGCGGGTGCCCGCGCTACTACTAGGACGCTACAGCTAACTTGTAGTAGTAGCGCAATGCATCACGTGCTACAAGTATGTATGTTAGTAGTAGCACGTGTGGAACCCGCGATACTACTATTAATTTGAAAAACCAAAAGAAAAATCTCGACCCCGTGCGTGCTGTCAATGGTTTGATCCAGCAATGACAGGGGTCTCCGGAGGTGCGGACGGGCAACGGGAGACCAGATCCGGCGACGGTTGTTGGAGAAATATGACGGTGTGAGGATCCTCTTGGCGGCCAAGGGAGAGAGCTCCCGGTTGGCCATGTCGACGACCTGGGCAAGCATGGGCATGGGAGGTGAGTAAAACCGGACGTAGAGGGAGAGGGAAAAGGATAAACAAGGGAGAAAGGAAGGAGATGGAGGGTGCATCGGGGCTGGTCGCCGGTGGTGAGGTGCTCCGTCGTGGTGGTATAGAGATGGGGCGGAAGATGTGCGAGCTCCTGGACGCCAACAACGCAAGGATGGGGACTCATTGGGCGCCATGGAGGAGGAGGTGTGCTTAGGTAGGAGCACCATGGGAGAGCCTATGGAGAGAGGGGGAGAGTGAGGGAGAGAGGAGGGATTTGGCCGAGGATATGGGGAGTTCACCTACCTTGTACTTAGTAGTAGCGATGGGTATAAACTCGTGCTACTACTAATACTACTATGGCATGTCCTCAAGGGGTACGGCAGAGACCACTTAGTAGTAGTAAGGGTTATAAACCAATGCACTACTATCAACTTAGTAGTAGCGAAGTGTATAAGCCCGCGCTACTAGTAAGTAGCAGTAGCGAGGGGTATAAACCCGGGCTACTAGTAAGCGTCTACCTATAAGCTTATCCCTAGTAGTGTAGGAGCAGATTGCGGGTGTGTATGACGCCCCCAACCGTACACTAATCATGCACGCAAATGTGTATGACCAAGATCAGGGACTCACGGGTAGATATCACAACACAACTCTAGGCACAAATTAAAGATCATACAAGCTTCATATTACAAGTCGGGGGCCTCGAGGGCTCGAATACATAAGCTCGATCATAAACGAGTCAGCGGAAGCAACAATATTAGAGTACAGACATAAGTTAAACAAGGTGCCATAAGATGGCTAGCACAAACATGGATACAGATCGAAGAGGCGTAGGCCTCCTGCCTGGCGATCCTCCTAAACTACTCTTGGTCGTCGGCACACTCCATGTAGCAGTAGGCTCTGGCAGGGTAGTAGTAGTCATCGGCAGTGGCATCTGGCTCCTGGGCTCCACCATCTGGTTGCATCATCCGAGAAGAAGGGAAAAGGGGAGAAGAGGGGAGCAAAGCAAACATGAGTACTCATCCAAAGTACTCGCAAGCAAGGACACACACTACATATGCAATGGTATCTGTATAATGGGGTAATGTCTGTGGGCTAAACAGCAGAATGCCAGAATGAGAGGGGGGAAGCTAGGCCTATTAAAGACTACGCTGCTGGCAGCCTCCATCTTGCAGTAGTAGAAGAGAGTAGTTGGTAAGTTCACCAAGTAACACCATATAGCATAATCCTAGCCGGTGATCCTCCCCTCGTCGCCCTGTGGGAAAGTGATCACCGGGTTGTATCTAGCACTTGAAAGGGTGTGTTTTATTAAGTATCTGGTTCTGGTTGTCATGAGGTCGGAATACAACTCCGGGTCGTCCTGTTACCGTGGACACGGCTATTCGAATAGATTACTTCCCTACAGGGGTGCATCACATAACCCGACACACTCGATCCCTCTGGCCGGGCACACTTTCCTGGGTCATGTCCGGCCTCGAAAGATCAACACATCGCAACCCTACCTAGGCCCCACAGAGAGGTCAGCACGCCAGTCTAAATCCTAAGCGCGCAGGGGTCTTGGGCCCATCTCCCTTTGCACTCTTGCACGTTGCAAACACTGTCGATGAGCAGACCAAGCCTCCTTATACAAGTGCATGTGTTCCAGTCCAACCCGGCGCGCACCACTTAGTCGCTAACGTCTGGTAAGCTTTGGCTGATACGACGACGTCGGTTGCCCATATCTTGTCCTGCTTGGTAGTTAGTGCGTATAAGGCCAGCGACCCAACTCAGATCAAATATCCAAACTCCTTAAGCGTGTTCTTATGAGATAACCGCGGACAAAGACCAGGGACCAGGCCACCTTTCTACTGGGTGTTTCAACCTGCCCTGTTGCTCCACCACAAAGAATCACTCAGGGGGGGCATCGGGAACCCATGCCCACCACAACCTGGATGAACCACCTGCCCCTTCAGCCCCCAGCCCGTGATGCATTTGCGGGTACTCTATGAGCCGACCCGACTTTAGTCATCATGTATCATGTAAAGTATGTATATAGTATATACCCGTGATCACCTCCCGAAGTGATCACGGCCCGATAGTACAACATAGCAGATAGACAACAATGTAGGGCCAGTGATGGAATACTAGCATCCTATAGTAAGCATTTAGGATAGCAGGTAAGGTATCAACAATTGTAGCAACAATGACAGGCTATGAAACAGAATAGGAGCTATCGAATCATCAATAGTAGCAAACCTAATGCAAGAATATGAGAGAATAGAGTAGGCGATATCTCGTTGATCAAAGGGGTTTGCTTGCCTAGAATCTCAACAAAGAAGGACGGGTCGTCAACACTGTAGTCGATCGAGGCAGCAGCTGTGGCATGAGTCTCGAAGTATAATGGAGAGAAGAGGGGAAAGAAACAATAAATACAATGCAAACAGATGCATAACGATGCATGACATAGCAATAAATGGTGCTGCGAGTGATCTAACGTGGTACTATGCGATATTGACGAAGGGGGGGGGGGAATAACCGAGAAAGTATTCCCGGTGTTAGGCATTTTTGGACAGATGAATCAGAGGAGGCGGTTGCATGTTTGCTATGCTAGGGGCATGTGATGGATGAACGGACAACATATATAGATTCATCACATTTTCCTGAGCAACTTTCATGTATAAAATAATTTCATCTGAATTACGGATTAATTTATATGATTTTACAAAGTGTTATCTAATATTCTGAAATTAGAGGAATTTTTTAATTAAAAAATAAATAGAAAATGTTATGTGTACCTAGTGGTTGTCGAGCCACAAGGACTGACCTGTGGGCCCAGTTGACAACTGCCCAGATCTAGTCAACAGTCATGTTGACCATTGACTTGTCAATACTGACCGGTGAGGCCGTATGCAAGTGACACATATTTTAACAAGGGTTTTAATTAATTTAACTTATTGTCTTAGATTAAATTAGTGGCCTTGGGCCCACGGGTCAGTGAGCAGTTAGGGGGGTGGGTTAGTGCCAGGCACGGGTTAGCTTAGTGGTGGGTTATCCCACTAATCGAACAGTGGGTTGGCCGGCCGGCACGCACAGCCGAGGCCATGGACGGGGTGCGGCCGGCTACAAGCAGCTGAGAGCGATGGCGGAAGGCGATGGCTCACGCATGCACGGTCGGGCAGCATCAGCAGCGCGCGGTGCGGCGAGTGGAGCGGCAAGCAGCGGCTGCAACTGGAGCGGGGCAAGGAAGCGAGGCCCGCTAGCAAGTATGGCAGGGGCATGCGGGTGGCGGCACGGTAGCACAGGGGAGAGAGGGGCGGGCTCGGCCCGCAGCAGGGCGAGCGGGGCCAGTGCAAGCGGGGCGCAGGGCCACGCGACGCGCGACCATGAGCAGGGGTCGTGGGCGGACGATCCCCAGGCGTGCACATGAAGTAGGGTGGGGCGCGGTGAGCGCAGCAACTGTTGGAAATATGCCCTAGAGGCAATAATAAATTGGTTATTATTATATTTCCTTGTTCATGATAATTGTTTATTATCCATGCTAGAATTGTATTGATAGGAAACTCAGATACACGTGTGGATACATAGACAAACACCATGTCCCTAGTAAGCCTCTAGTTGACTAGCTCGTTGATCAATAGATGGTCGCAGTTTCCTGACCATGGACATTGGATGTCGTTGATAACGGGATCACATCATTAGGAGAATGATGTGATGGACAAGACCCAATCCTAAGCCTAGCACAGATCGTGTAGTTCGTATGCTAAAGCTTTTCTAAATGTCAAGTATCTTTTCCTTAGAACATGAGATTGTGCAACTCCCGGATACCGTAGGAATGCTTTGCGTGTACCAAACGTCACAACGTAACTGGGTGGCTATAAAGGTGCACTACAGGTATCTCCGAAAGTGTCTGTTGGGTTGGCACGAATCGAGACTGGGATTTGTCACTCCGTATGACGGAGAGGTATCTCTAGGCCCACTCGGTAGGACATCATCATAATGTGCACAATATGTGATCAAGGAGTTGATCACAGGATTATGTGTTACGGAACGAGTAACGAGACTTGCCGGTAACGAGATTGAGCAAGGTATCGGTATACCGACGATCGAATCTCGGGCAAGTGCTATACCGATAGACAAAGGGAATCGTATACGGGATTGATTGAATCCTTGACATCATTGTTCATCCGATGATATCATCGTGGAACATGTGGGAGCCAACATGGGTATCCAGATCCCGCTGTTGGTTATTGGCCGGAGAGTTGTCTCGGTCATGTCTACATGGTTCCCGAGCCCGTAGGGTCTACACACTTAAGGTTCGATGATGCTAGGGTTATAGGGAAAGTATGTACGCGGTTACCGAATGTTGTTCGGAGTCCCGGATGAGATCCCGGAAGTCACGAGGAGTTCCGGAATGGTCCGGAGGTAAAGATTCAAATATGGGAAGTCCCGTTTTGGTCACCGGAAAAGTTTCGGACGCTATCGGTAGCGTACGGGGACCACCGGGAGGGTCCCGGGGGTCCACCGGTTGGGGCCACCGGCCCCAGAGGGCTGCATGGGCCAAGTGTGGGAGGGGACCAGCCCCAGGTGGGCTGGTGCGCCCCCCCCCCCCCACCAGGGCCCAAGGTGCCTCCTAGAGGGGAGGGGGGCAAACCCTAGGGCAGATGGCCCTAGGGCCCAATCTGGTGCGCCCCCCTCTCCCTCTCCCCCTGTGGCCGCCACCCCTAGATGGGATCTAGGGTGGCTGCACCCCTAGGGGTGGTAAACCCTAAAGGGGGCGCAGCCCCTCCCTTCCCCCTATATATATGTGAGGTTTGGGGCTGCCCATAACACGGTTTGACCTCTGTCGCTTGGCGCAGCCCTACCTCTCTCCCTCCTCGTCTCTCGCAGTGCTTGGCGAAGCCCTGCTAGAGTCCCGCGCTCCTCCACCACCACCACGCCGTCGTGCTGCTGTTGGATGGAGTCTTCCCCAACCTCTCCCTCTCTCCTTGCTGGATCAAGGCGTGGGAGACGTCATCGGGCTGCACGTGTGTTGAACGCGGAGGCGCCGTTGTTCGGCGCTTAGATCGGAATCAACCGCGATCTGAATCGCAGCGAGTACGACTCCTTCATCCGCGTTCTTGCAACGGTTCGGCATCGCGATATACAAGGGTATGTAGATGCACTCCCCTCTCCCTCGTTGCTAGATTACTCCATAGATAGATCTTGGTGATGCGTAAGAAAATTTTTGATTTTCTGCTACGATCCCCAACAGTGGCATCATGAGCTAGGTCTATGCGTAGTATCTTGCACGAGTAGAACACAAAGTAGTTGTGGGCGTCGATTTGTCAATTTGCTTGCCGTTACTAGTCTTATCTTGATTCGGCGGCATCGTGGGATGAAGCGGCCCGGACCGACCTTACACGTACTCTTACGTGAGACTGGTTCCACCGATTGACATGCACTAGTTGCATAAGGTGGCTAGCGGGTGTCTGTCTCTCCCACTTTAGTTGGATCGGATTCGATGAAAAGGGTCCTTATGAAGGGTAAATAGAAATTGGCATATCACGTTGTGGTTTTGGCGTAGGTAAGAAACGTTCTTGCTAGAAACCTATAGCAGCCACGTAAAAACTTGCAACAACAATTAGAGGACGTCTAACTTGTTCTTGCAGCATGTGCCGTGTGATGTGATATGGCCAAAAGGATGTGATGAATGATATATGTGTGATGTATGAGATTGATCATGTTCTTGTAATAGGAATCACGACTTGCATGTCGATGAGAATGACAACCGGCTGGAGCCATAGGGGTTGTCTTATTTATTGCATGACCTGCGTGTCACTGAATAACGCCATGTAATTACTTTACTTTATTGCTAAACGTTAGCCATAGTAGTAGAAGTAATGTTTGGCGAGACGACTTCATGAAGACACGATGATGGAGATCATGATGATGGAGATCATGGTGTCATGCCGGTGACGATGATAATCATGGAGCCCCGAAGATGGAGATCAAAGGAGCAAGATGATATTGGCCATATTATGTCACTATTTGATTGCATGTGATGTTTATCATGTTTTACATCTTATTTGCTTAGAACGACGGTAGTGAATAAGATGATCTCTCACTAAAATTTCAAGAATTGTGTTCCCCCTAACTGTGCATCGTTGCTAAGGTTCGTTGTTCCGAAGCACCACGTGATGATCGGGTGTGAGAGGCTCTAACGTTCGCATACAACGGGTGTAAGCCAGATTTACACACGCAATACACTTAGGGTTCACTTGACGAGCCTAGCATGTACAGACATGGCCTCGGAACACGGAAGACCGAAAGGTCGAACATGAGTCGTATAGAAGATACGATCAACATGAAGATGTTCACCGTTGCAGACTAGTCCGTCTCACGTGATGATCGGACACGGCCTAGTCGATTCAGATCATGTATCACTTAGATGACTAGAGAGATGTCTAACTGAGTGGGAGTTCATTAGATGAACTTAATTGTCATGAACAATAGTCTAAGTTGTCTTCGCAAATTATGTTGTAGACCAATAACTGCGTTGTAGCTCCCTGTTTAATACGATCCTAGAGAAAGACTAAGTTGAAAGATATTGTAAGCAATGATGCGGACTGGGTCCGTATCCGAGGAGTGTCCTCACTGCTACACAGAAAGCTTACGTGTTTGATGCACTGCTCGATGTGCAAACCCCTACAACGTCGTATGTGGATGTTGTGAACACCTGACAGACACGTCCTGATGACTACTTGATAGTTTAGTGCACCATACTTTACGACTTAGAATCGGAATTCCATTGACATTTTGAACGTCATAGAACATATGAGATGTTCTAAGAGCTGAAATTGGGATTTTAGGCTCATGCCCGTGTTGAGAGGTATGAGACCTCTGACAAGTTCTTTTGCCAAAAAGGATGGAGGAGAATAGCTCAAATAGTGAGCATGTGCTCAGAATGTCTGGGTGCTAAAATCACTTGAACCAAGTGGGAGTTAATCTTCCAGATGAGATAGTGTTTGACGGAATTCTCTAGACACTATCACCAAGCTACTAGAACTTCGTGATGAACTATGACATGCAAAGGATGGAGATGATCCCGGAGCTATTAGCGGTGCTTAAGACCGCAAAAGGTAGAAATCAAGAAGGAGCATCAAGTGTTGATGGCTTAACAAGACCACTGATTTCAAAAAGGGGCAAGGGCTAGAAGGGAAACTTCATGAATGGCAAACCAGTTGTCCCTCTAATGAAGGAACCCAAGGTTGAACCCAAACCTCGAGACTAAGTGCTTCTATTGTAAGGGGAACGGTCACATGGTAGCGGAACTACCCCAAATACATGGTAGATATGATAGCTGGCAACTTCAACAAAGTATGTTTGATATACGTGTTATTGATGTGTACGTTACTAGTACTCCTTGTAGCACCTGGGTATTCGATACCGGTTCAATTGCTATTATTAGTGACTTGAAGCAAAGGTTACGGACTGAACGGAGACTAGCTAAGGGCGAGGTGACGATGTGTGTTGGAAGTGTTTCCAAGGATGATAAGATCACCATCGCACGCTCCTTCTACCTTCGGGATTAGTGTTGAACCTAGATAAATGTTATCAGGTGTCTACGTTGAGCATGAATATGATTAGATCATGTTCATTGGAATACGGTTATTCATTTAAGTTAAGGAATAATGGTTATTCTGTTTACATGAATAATATCTTTATGGTCATACACCTGATACGTCCAAAACGTATCTATAATTTCTGCTTGCTCCATGCCACTTTTTGGTGATATTGCTATGATATTCATACACTTCCATACACTTTTGATCATATTTGGACTAACTTACTAATCCAGTGCACCCCAGTGCCAGTTTCTGTTTTCGGCTGTTTTTGTATTTCAGGTTTTCACGTTTCGAGAACTGCCCAGAAAAATCTAGAAAAATTATATAAAAAAAATCAGCGATCCGGAAACAACACTGCGTCCGAAGGGCAGCCTGGGGGGGGCACAGGGGCTCCAGGCGCCCTGTGGGCGCCCCCCCTGGGCCGCGCCGGGGGGGCGCCTGGGCCCCCCGAGGCTCCCCCGGTGCCCTACTTTGGCATATATTTAAAGGACCCTCCGAAACCCTCAGAACAGGAACTCTTTTCGCGATCCCATCTCTGTTCCGCCGCCGCCGCCGCTTCCAAGATCGGGAGCACCAGGAGAACTCTTCCCGGCACCCTGCCGGAGGGGAGGATCACCACCGGGAGCTTCTCCACCACCATGGACGCCTCCCGGATGACTCGTGAGTAGTCTCCCTTGGACCATGAGTCCATGACCAGTAGCTATGTGATGTTCTCCTCCCGTTCTTGTGCTTCACTAATTAGTCCTCGTGAGCTGCCCTACATGATCGAGGCACCTATGTAATCCTTATGCTGTTGCTATGTTGAGTTTGCTGGGATCCGATGGATTATGAGATTATGTTCAGATTGATCTTGAGTAATATATTTGATTCACCTCTTTTATATTTTAGTTCATAAGTAATTCTTGCATGTTCTCCGTTGTTATTTATTGCTTTGGCCGAGTAGTAGGTAGTGACTCCAAGAGGGAACGTTATGCTCGATTGTGGGTTCATGCCCCTCGATGACTAGCTTGAGTGACAGAAACATGAGTCTAGGGAATGTGCTGTTGCCACAAGGGGGAAAACAACGGTGCTTGTGCCTGCGGGTGCAAGGATTGTTTACTTTACGCAAAGTTCTTTTAATGCAGTTGTCTGTTGCATTGAGTTTACACTATGGGTGAGACTCGCAACTTAATACCAGCGAGATGTTCTGGATAGATATCTCAAGGTGGATGATTAGTAGTAGATATTGACAGATTTCGGTCTACTTACTTTGGCGTACCGCCCATGCTTTGAACCTCAACCTTTCTTGCAATGTAGTCAGCATTGGTTTGCGTTCGTGGTCCTGTCAATTGCCCAGCTGTAATTTGTTACCTCACATAGCTGTTTTATCGTCTTTTGGGAGAGAGACATCACTAGTGAACATCATGAGACTCCGGTCCATATTACCATCATTGATCACATCCACTATTTACTTTTCCCTATTTACTTACTATTGCAAAAAACTATCTATCACTACTATCATTGCTTTTAACCCTTTGTGAACTACAAGGCCGGAGGGATTGACAACCTCTCTGTACTCGTTGGGAGCAAAGTTATTTGTATCTGTGTGCAGGTCCACATTGATTGCTAATTGCACCGTTAGCAATTGACACCTACTTGTTGAACCTAGGAGTCTCTGGGGATTCGATCCTTGGCATCTTTGCTAGGGGAAAACACTTCTACTTACTGCATCTTACACCTTCCACTTGGGGTAACCAACGAGGGGTTCGAGGCCCGTCAGCACCCAATGGTTTGTTGAATCTCGATCATAGTAATACACATGATAATAATATTAACGCCAAAAGATGTAGAGTTAATAATGATAGTACCACTTTCCTGTGGCACTGCCGCTTAGGTCATTTCGGCATAAAATGCATGAAGAAACTCCATGCTGATGGATGTTTGGAGTCACTTGATTTTGAATCGCTTGACACATGCGAGCCATGCCTCTTGGGCAGGATGACTAAGATCCCGTTTTCAGGTACAATGAAACGGGCAAGTGACTTGTTGGAAATCATACATGCTGATATGTGTGATCCAATGAGAATTAAGGCGTGTGGTGGATATCGTTATTTTCTCATCTTCACTGACGATTTGAGTAGATATGGGTATATTTACTTAATGAAGCAAAAGTCTGAAACGTTTGAAAAGTTCAAGCAATTTCAGAGTGAAGATTAAGAATCATCATAACAAGAAGATCATGTTCCTATGATCTGATCAAGGGGAGATTTTCTGAATTATGAGTTTGGCAATCACTTAAGACAGTGTGGAAATGTT
Source organism: Secale cereale (assembly GCA_902687465.1). Classification (NCBI taxonomy): domain Eukaryota; kingdom Viridiplantae; phylum Streptophyta; class Magnoliopsida; order Poales; family Poaceae; genus Secale; species Secale cereale. Next base: position 439,535,508 of record LR738710.1, on the reverse strand, counting down.
TCACAGTTGAAGCCACCTGGAACACCACAGTGTAATGGTGTGTCCGGACATCGTAATCGAACCTTATGAGATATGGTGCGATCTATGATGTATCTTACCAATCTACCGCTATTATTTTGAGTTTATGCATTAGAGACAGCTGCATTCACTTTATATAGGGCACCATCTAAGTCCGTTGAGACAATGCTGTATGAACTATGGGTTGGCAAGAAACCAAAGTTGTCGTTTTCTTAATGTTTGGGGCTGCGATGCTTATGGCTTCAGCCGGAAAAAGCTCGAACCCAAAGCGAACAAATACATCTTCATAGGATACCCAAAGGTAACAGTTGGGTATACCTTCTATCTCAGATCCAAGGACAAAATGTTTGTCGCTAAGAGCGGGTCCTTTCTCGAGAAGGAGTTTCTCTCGAAAGAATTGAATGGGAGGAAGATAGAACTTGGTAAGGTTTTCGAACCCTCACTTCAACCGGAGAGTAGTGCAACACAGAAAGAGGTTTCTGTGGAACCTACGACTGTTGAAGAGGAAACTAATGATAGTGATCATGAAGCTTCGGATCAAGTTGCTATCGAACCTCGTAGGTCGACAAGGATATTTACTACTCCTTAGTGGTACGATAATCCTATCTTAGATGTCATGTTGTTGGACAACAATGAACCTACGAACTATGGAGAAGCGATGGTGGGCCCGTATTCCGACAAATGGTTAGAAGCCGAGAAATCCGAGATAGTATCCATGTATCAAAACAAAGTATGGACTTTGGTGGACTTGCTCGATGATCAGCAAGCCATTGAGATAAATGGATCTTTAAGAAGAAGACGGACGTGGACGATAATGTCACCGTCTATGAAGCTCGACTTGTGGCAAAGAGTTTTTCACAAGTTCAAGGAGTTGACTACGATGATATTTTCTCACCCGTAGCGATGCTTAAGTCCGTCAGAATCATGTTAGCATTAGCTGCATTTATGAAATCTGGCAGATGGATGACAAAACAAGTTTCCTTACCAGTTTTCGTAAGGAAAGGTTGTATGTGATACAATCAGAAAGGTTTTGTCGATCCTAAGGATGCTAAAAGGTATGCTAGCTCCAGCGAGCCTTCCATGGACTGGAGCAAGCATCTCGGAGTCGGAATATACGCTTTGATGGAGTGATCAAAGTTTTTGGGTATACAAAGTTTGTTAGAAACTTGTATTTGCAATAAAGTGAGTGGGAGCACTACAACATTTCTGATAAGTATATGTGAATGACATATTGTTGATCCGAAATGATGTAGAATTTCTGGAAAGCGTAAAGGGTTGTTTCAAAGGAAGACCTGGATAAAGCTGCTTACATATTGGGCATCAAGATCAATAGAGATAGATCAATACGCCTGATGATACTTTCAAAAGGAACACACACCTTTGACATGATTTTGAAGGAGTTCAAAATATATCAGTCAAAGAAGGAGTTCTTACTTGAGTTGTAAGGTGTGAAGTTGAGTAAGACTCAAAGCTTGACCACGGCAGAAGTAAGAGGAAGGACGAAGGTCGTCCCCCATGCTCTTGTCATAGACTCTATACGGTATGCCATGCTGAGTACCGCACCTGATGTGTGACTTGCCACATGTCTGGCAAGAGGGTACAAAGGTGATCCAGGAGAGGATCACTAGATAGTGGTCAAAATTATCCTTAGAGGAATAAGGAAAAGTTTCTCGGTTATGGAGGTGATAAAGAGTTCGACGTAAAGAGTGACCTCGATGCAAGCTTAACACCTATCCGGATAACTCTAAGTAGAGATACCGGATACGTATAATGGAGCAACAGTTTGGAATAGCTCCAAGTGGAACGTGGTAGCAGCATCTACGATATGACATAAAGTTTTGCGAAGTACATAGGGATCTGAATGTTGCAGAACCGTTCACTACAACCTCTCTCACAAGCATAACATGATCAAACCCAGAACTCATTGAGTGTTAATCACATATTGATGTGAACTAGATTATTTACTCTAGTAAACTCTTTGATGTTGGTCACATGGCGATGTGACCTATGAGTGTTAATCACATGGCGATGTGAACTAGATTATTGACTCTAGTGCAAGTGGGAGACTGTTGGAAATATGCCCTAGAGGCAATAATAAATTGGTTATTATTATATTTTCTTGTTCATGGTAATTGTTTATTATCCATGCTAGAATTGTATTGATAGGAAACTCAGATACATGTGTGGATACATAGACAAACACCATGTCCCTAGTAAGCCTCTAGTTGACTAGCTCGTTGATCAATAGATGGTCACAGTTTCCTGACCATGGACATTGGATGTCGTTGATAACGGGATCACATCATTAGGAGAATGATGTGATGGACAAGACCCAATCCCAAGCCTAGCACAGATCGTGTAGTTCGTATGCTAAAACTTTTCTAAATGTCAAGTATCTTTTCCTTAGACCATGAGATTGTGCAACTCCCGGATACCGTAGGAATGCTTTGGGTGTACCAAACGTCACAACGTAACTGGGTGGCTATAAAGGTGCACTACAGGTATCTCTGAAAGTGTCTGTTGGGTTGGCACGAATCGAGACTGGGATTTGTCACTCCGTATGACGGAGAGGTATCTGTGGGCCCACTCGGTAGGACATCATCATAAGTGCACAATATGTGATCAAGGAGTTGATCACGGGATGATGTGTTACGGAACGAGTAAAGAGACTTGCCGGTAACGAGATTGAGCAAGGTATTGGTATACCGACGATCGAATCTCGGGCAAGTGCTATACCGATAGACACAGGGAATTATATACGGGATTGATTGAATCCTTGACATCATGGTTCATCCGATGATATCATCGTGGAACATGTGGGAGCCAACATGGGTATCCAGATCCCGCTGTTGGTTATTGGCCGGAGAGTTGTCTCGGTCATGTCTGCATGGTTCCCGAGCCCGTAGGGTCTACACACTTAAGGTTCGATGACGCTAGGGTTATATGGAAAGTATGTACGTGGTTACCGAATGTTGTTCGGAGTCCCGAATGAGATCCCGGACGTCACGAGGAGTTCCGGAATGGTCCGGAGGTAAAGATTCATACATGGGAAGTCCCGTTTTGGTCACTGGAAAAGTTTCTGGCGCTATCGGTAGCGTACCGGGACCACCGGGAGGGTCCCGGGGGTCCACCGGGTGGGGCCACCGGCCCCAGAGGGCTGCATGGGCCAAGTGTGGGAGGGGACCAGCCCCAGGTGGGCTGGTGCGCCCCCCCCCCACCAGGGCCCAAGGCGCCTCCAAGAGGGGAGGGGGGCAAACCCTAGGGCAGATGGGCCCTAGGGCCCAATCTGGTGCGCCCCCCTCTCCCTCTCCCCCTGTGGCCGCCACCCCTAGATGGGATCTAGGGTGGCCGCACCCCTAGGGGTGGGAAACCCTAAAGGGGGCACAGCCCCTCCCTTCCCCCTATATATATGTGAGGTTTGGGGCTGCCCATAACACGGTTTGACCTCTGTCGCTTGGCGCAGCCCTACCTCTCTCCCTCCTCGTCTCTCGCTGTGCTTGGCGAAGCCCTGCTGGAGTCCCGCGCTCCTCCACCACCACCACGCCGTCGTGCTGCTGTTGGATGGAGTCTTCCCCAACCTCTCCCTCTCTCCTTGCTGGATCAAGGCGTGGGAGACGTCATCGGGCTGCACGTGTGTTGAACGTGGAGGCGCCGTTGTTCGGCGCTTAAATCGGAATCAACCGCGATCTGAATCGCAGCGAGTACGAATCCTTCATCCGCGTTCTTGCAACGCTTCCGCATTGCGATCTACAAGGGTATGTAGATGCACTCCCCTCTCCCTCGTTGCTAGATTACTCCATAGATAGATCTTGGTGATGCGTAAGAAAAATTTTGATTTTCTGCTACGATCCCCAACAGCAACAGGTTCGGGTGAGGACGAAACGATGGCGGAATAGAAAAGATTCGAGAGGGGAAGGCAGAGCTCGGGGAGAGAGAGGGGGGGAAAGGCAGCGGGGGCTCATAGCAGAGAAGATGACGCTAACGGCAAGGCGGGAAGGTCCTAGATGGTGGGAATCAAAGGTGGCGGCCGGCGACGCAGAAGGTCGAAGACAGAGTCGACCGTGCCGTCTTGGAGCTTCTCTGGATGCGTTCGACGGTGTAGAGACGGACGACCACGAGGCAGACCTCACCAAGACGGCGAGCGGGTGAACCACTGTCGGTGGCCGCGGCAGTCCACGAAAGTGTTGCCATGGCGATTCGGGTGGTGCATGCATGTGGAAGAAACAACACGGTGAGGTAGGGGAAAGGACCTAGGGTTTGGGAGCGGCGAGGGGGAGCCTTGTAGGCGCTGGGAGGGTGCGGCGAATGGCCGGCACGTGGCCATCCGCGGCCATGGGTGGTTGCGCGGCCTCCACCTCCCTGTGATGAACAGAGGTAGGAGGAGACAAGGAAGGTGGGTCGGCTGGGCTGTTGGCTAACCGTGGTGGTCTGGGCCATTGGCGTTGTGGAGTGTTGCCCGGGCCACGAGTAGCTTAGGTTCTTTTTCTACTTCTCTTTTCATTTCTTTATTATTTCTGTTTAGCATTTTTATTTAGTACGAAATGACTTAGGTAAAAAATGTTACACTTGACACATTAAATACTATGCAATGTTCTGAGTTGGTACAAAAACTCTCAAAGCATTTGGGAGTGTTTAACTATTTTTGGAAAACTGAAAAGGCAAAAATAATTCCCGCTGGACCATTTATTAATTTCCTAGGAATTTATCTCTGAGTAAAATGATATTGGTTTCTACATGAAAATTCCTTAGTGAATATTTTCAAACAGTCAAACAGTTTTAATTAACAGTTTTATGAAAGTATAATTTGACTTGTTATTTGAATTTGTATTCGAACTAAGTTTGAAACAAGTGAGGTTTAGGAAAACTTTAATTATGATAACCTGCCATCATTAAGAGGGGTTTACTGTAGCTTGACTATCGCGGTGTCACAAATCTCTTCCACTACAAGAAATCTCGTCCCGAGATTTAAGATGTGGAGTTAAGTGGAAAGAACTGGTTACGAAATTTTAATGAATCTTCCTTTTCTGGGTTGCTCTTCTCGAAGAGATCGATCCCTTTCGATGATGTCTTCAGTTTTCTGTTTTGGGTCGTCATGATGAAGTGACCATCCTTTCTTCGGGGACTCCAACGTACTTACGAACAAGATAATGGGTAACTTCGGAAGAACAGACCTCTACAAGGTTCCTTATCTCATAGATAACATCAAGGCAAGTGGAGGATAGTAACTTTCGAATTGAAACTTAAGAAAATATCGAGAGCATAGTAACAAGGTACCATGAGAAGTTTCGAGCGGGTAGGAAATCGTTCGATGCCTAATCAGAAAGTGAAAGGGGTTCGAAGCAACGGGAATAAGTATTGTGTATGATACCAGAATTGATGATCTCTTGGAAGGTTGCTCGTGAATTACATACGAGGCCACGCGCGAGGAATAACTTTGGGAACAAGGGATGTTCAGGAGAGTCTGGTTTGATCCACTGGAACTATGGGTTATGGGCCCACCATGTGGGTTAAAAGTACGAAGGGCGGCGACGTCTTGCACGATCATGTAAGCAAGGCATGTCACAGTATAACCTATCAATTATGTCGGCAACAACATCGGCACCAAGGGCGAGGGACTAAGAGAACCATTTTCCTGCTCGTTGAACGAGGCAGACAAATAGGCAAAGTTCTTGTCCACCAGTGGTTACCGGAATGTCATCAACAGTAGTAACAGGGTCTCACTGGCAGAGTTGTACACCGAGGTGTTTACATAAGCAGTGAATTATTACTTCTTAGATCATATAGATCATAAGGAAGGTTAAACAAATGAATGGAAAGGAAAATTTGATCATCAGATTAAACAGAACGATGGAAAGGAAAATGTGTTTAATCACATATTTCATGTGTATATCCTTCCCAAGGACAAGCAGAGCATGATATCCATGTCAGGATAGAAAGTAGAAAACCATTTAGGTAATGGGAGAGGAATTTCATGACATTACCCAAACAACGGCACTAGGATATTTGATAAAGAAAATTTAGCATTGTGCTTCAAATGTTCTTATTAAGATCGAAGTACCACATACATGCTTAGAGATAGCATTGGCATGGTATTCAAGCAAAGGTAAGACTTTGGATACACAAAGGATCCATCAGGAACAACTTATAGAATAAGTCTTACAATTTCCTCATGGAAGCAGGGCTAACCCTGCCAAAAACGAAACTATAACAATAGGTCCTCCGGCCAGGTGTGCTAGGCATGACATCACCTTACCGGGTCATATAAATACCAATGTTATAACTCTTGAAGATATGTTCCAACCATCATATCTGACCGAGATTCAGATCTGGTTGGTGTCAGGATACCTCGGACTCAGTATGTCTGAGAAGAAAAATTGCAACACAAATTGAAGAGATGACATTGTAAGATTCTCGGGGTATGAACTATGGAAGCAAGTTCTGAAATGAGAGTTCATCATTAACCAAGGAGAGGATAAGGAGATGGATGATGGACTCAGCGACAATTCACTGAGATTTCCAAAAGGATGGATTCCCACAATTATGTGAACAATGAGATAATATTGGTCAGATTAAATGATATAATGACGTATGCTCAAGGAAAACATACACAATTAAACATTGGTCGAAAGGTGCACCCAAAATATGGGCTTAGGTAGCATGCTCAATGTTAGAATGGTGATCCAATAACCAATATTCTAAGAATGAACAGTCGGCCGTAATCTTCAAAGCTATAGGGCTGCTAGAACTTTTGAATTATCACATCATAGTTCAATTGTCGGTTTTCTGGTTAGAAGCAACATGGGGACGAAGATATGAACGGAGATGCCGAGAAGTATTACTATATCAAGAATTAATAGGTGGATCAATTCTCACAACATCCTTGACATAAAGGTGGTAATACTCCAAGGTAGAACATAACATAAGCTGGATATCAAGGAACTCAAAGTACAACACAACACAAGAACCAGTTTTGTGTTGGAGGGAAAGCAATAATGTTGTCGATGATAACACAAATCATCGAGGGGCAAGGATGTTAATTCTCATCATGGTTTTGATTGGTATCCTAGAATGGTTCAAAATATTGATGAAGATCATGACACATTTGTCGAAAGGTTTCTTGAAGATGTAATCAATCATTGATGACATCAAGAAAAAGGAATGATGAAGCGAAAGGTTAGCAGAACCACATGTAAGATTGCAAGCTTAGAGTCAGAGTTGCCTTTCAAGACAAATGATAAGATGTTGAAATTGCCTTTCAAGACAAATGATAAGATGTTGAAATCTCAAAGTCTTAGCATGACGAGGATGATGTAGATATTCAGCTAGGGAAGACATGGTCGAGTATGCACTCGTAAGCAATGAAGGTTACCAAGGGTTGTTCAATCGCAGTGCGGACTCGATTCAGTTATCGGTGTTTCGAGTGACAAACAACTCAGAATCCCAGGGAAAATTAGAATCAGTGAGAAATAATAGTTGATGAAGAACTCATACGAAGTTATGCAATTCCGTGATTATGTCGAGATACCAGAGGGTAAAACTCAAAGGTAAATCAGAATTAGAGGTTGGACAAATGTGTTGATCTATAGAAGACAGGTACTTTAACTTGTCCGAGAAATGAAATGAAAGGAGAACAATATGGTTAGAACTATGATTGTAAATGATCACATTATGATACAGAATGAACTTATAACACATGGATAATTATTTTCACGAGAATCTTTGATGATAAGGTCTACATCATGTCCATGGACATGAACACAAGGTTCAAGGTCGACTCCCACTTCTCCAACGCATAACCTTTTGTTCACTTCTCGCTTTCGAAGAAGTTGTGGTGTTGAAACTTTATTTGACGAAAAGTCAGTAGAGTATAACTCGCATACCTTACGAGTTCACACATATTAGGGAAGGCATAGGTTTAACCCATAGGGGCATCTTAGGAACATATAACACAAACTTCAGGAGTAAATTATACCAGCTCGAAAGCAGAGTATGGTTGAGAAAGCGGAGGATACAATTTACCAAAGGCATTATGTATCCGAGGAAAGGCTCACAAAGTTATTGAATAAGATGGATGTTGTCGGATAAAATCCAACTAAGGATCTGGTGGTCCTTAGGAGACTTGATGTGAGCATAATTACTCAACCAAAATAGGAAAGAATGCGAGATCAGATTAGAAATATCTGAATAGTTTCAAAGCTTAATACAAAGGAATTATGTTTTCCCAATCAAGGATCAGAAGAAAACACTCTGACTAAGAATGGATAAGTTGAATAGACTTAGGGGTACAATTGATGGCAATTTGATTGGCCGAGAACCGGCTCATGTTCAAAATAACGTCTGGGCCAGAAGGATTAATTCTAGGATTCGACTGAGTATTGCGAGCATTCACAACATATAAAATCAAACGTTGAAAATGACAATGACAAATGTAAGTGCATCTAGTGCCCCTTAGTGATTTTGGTGTATTGAAGACTTATAGGTTAAGAGACTAATGCGTTTGTGAGTGTACACAGGTCTATAAGTCTATGAGAAGTTTGATATTTACAGGGAAAGTCGACCCCTAAAAATGAATGTCTTCAGCTGAAGACTTTGGATTTCTGAAGATTTTGAAAGCGAAGAAATTGGTGTGACCTTGAAGACTTGGTTAATCATGCGAGGATTATGAAGCGTGAAGACTTTTGTTTTCGTAGTTTCATTTTCTCTTTCTTGAGTCATAGGAAACACCGTACTGTTGAAGAGGGGCGAGGAAAAACTAAGGAAACATATTTCCAAGTGATACTCAACTCAAAGCCTACACTACCCAATCCTTTCGAGTGAAGCCATTGGAAATCTCATACAGTTCAGTCAATTTCTTCAGTGACAGAGACGCAGTTCTTTTGGTCTCTGAGGAATTTGTTCTGACTGAGGAGTTAGGAATTCGCCAGTGCGGATTTCCTACAAGTGAGGAACATGATAGCCCTGAGGAATTTGATACTCAACATTCCGACCGTTGCTGTGCTATGCGCCAGCTGTCCCAAAATATCCACCTACCTAACGGTCATATCATTTAAGGGCATTTATGTCTTATCATGTCGGCCTGCTCCCTAGGCTATAAATAGCCGCCCCCTTAGCTAGTTGGCTGCTCCAAGAGAAACTGACACTTGTCATTAGAGCAACCCATCCTTCGAGGACTTTGAGCGAAAATCATCAAGTGAGGAAAAACCCAAAACCCAAACACTTAAAACCCCAAAGTGATTGAGCATCACTGAAGAGATTTTTCCTGTGTGGAACCGACGCTTGTTACCTTTGAAGACTGTGATCTTCCAGACGGTTAGGCATCAATGGTCTAGAGCATTCAAAGGAATTATGGATCGCCGGGTGATCGAGTTTGTGAAGGTTTGGAAGTCACCTGTGAAGACTTACCACGAGTGATTGGGCGAGGACTGTGTGGCCTTAGCTCAAGGAGAATACGGTGAGGACTTGGTGTCTTGGACTGTGTGTCCGGTACTGGGTGTCCGGGACTGTGTGTCATGACTATCCCAAGTGGAAGGCCATGATGAAGAAGCGTCTCATGGTGATGAACAGTGAGCTGTGGACCGTCACTGAGATTGGTCTTATCGATCTATGAAAGATGGCAGATGCTGATGATATTCGCAAGTACACTCTACTCAACCTCACCGCCAAGGACGTCATCTGTTCCTGTTTGTCCCAAAATCAGTTCAGGAACGTCATGCATCTCAGCCATGCGAAGGCTATCTGGGACCGTCTCTCTGAGGTTTATGAAGGTCATCGAACTCGTCACCATCCCTGGTTTGGGATTTCACGAAATCTCTCAAGTCGATGACTTTCGAGCCAGAATCATCATCCTCCGCACCCTGCCTTATGGCTAAAGGTGTCAAGGTAACTGAATGCTATCTATCTGAGTGTAGCGATGATGAATCTGGTGATGAATTTGGACCCAACTATGCCAAACTTGTTTCCCTTGCGACTAAACAACAAAAAGCCTTGGAAAAGGCTCATAATATGCTAAATGAGAGCGATGATATGTTGGGTGAAGAAATGGAACGAACTAAAATCTTGAATGAAAATCTTCAGAGACTTTAGTCCAAGTATGATAACCTTCAGGATAATCATAATACTCTCTTATCTGATCATGAGAAGCTTTCCTATGAATTTCTTCAAAGAAAGCAAGATCTTGAGAAGCTAAGGGAGACTTACGAAGATCTTCAGAAGGAACACGATTCATTGCTTGGTCAACAGATCAACGCTGCTCAGGAGGAATTCATTCCCCCATGCCTTAAATGCATTGAACGTGAAACTGCAAATTCTTCACCTAAAAGTTCAAATGCTTCAACTGTTACAAATTCTTCAACTATCTCTGTGGTGACAATTTCCTCAACTGAGGAAAACACCGATGCTACTGACGAAAATGCAGGGTTTAAGGAATTGTATATGACAGGCATGTACAAAAGCCTCAAAGGTCATCAGACTCATTGTGATGTGCTTAAAAAGCAAATTCTAAACAGGAACCCTAGGAAAGAGGGTATTGCCTTTGAGAGGAAACTCAATGTCGACGGGATCTACTGGAAACCCGAGCAGTGTCCCAAAACCTCATGAGTTGCTACAAAAGGACCTCCAGTAGATCCATCTACCTTATCTAGCTTTACTTGTGAAACTCCACTTTCTTCTGATGAGTCATTTGACTCCAACTATAAACTGTTCAAAAATCAGAATGGTGAAGTATTTGCTAGATATGTTGGAACTAACTGCAGGAATGGTCCCCCTATGAAGAAAATCTGGGTCCCTAAGAGGCACCTTGAAAGTCTTCAAGTGAATGTCCTCATGACACCTCGTGTGAGGAATAGGAACCCCAGATCAAATTCTTCATATGGATCAAAATCTTCATATGGATCCAAATCCTCATATGGACCAAATTCCTCACGTGGATCAACTTCCTCATATGATCATCATTGTGCTAACACATATGTTTCGCAGGGAAAGAGGGATTATGAATATGTGCATTATTCCTCAAATCATTATGTTCATAAGTCCTCGAAGAATTTCTCTGCTTACTCATATTCATACTCTAACCCCTCACCTGTGAAACGAAGTGCACTTGCTTCAATGCCACAATTCTCAATTGGTGCTCGTTGAACGATGAACTCTTTACGACCCCTCCAAACGTGGGTGGTGAAGAAAAAGGACTAATCTCTTATGCAGGGTCGGGTCTCCAAACGAACTTAAACGTCTGAGGAATTTGCTGGAGACCTGAAAATTGCTTGAAAGGACGCAAGCTAATCATGCAGAAATGATTCACTCATTTCTCACATCCTCATTCTTCATATATTGTTCTTACTGATGAAACTCTTTCTAATGAAATTGATGTCATATTCTTCACAATGAAGCATATGAGTTGTAAGATGTACTAATTCTTCTACAGGATGACTCTCTCAAAGATACTGAGTGGGTCCTCGACAGTGGATGCACAAATCACATGACCGGTGACAAGAACCTACTGATGGACTCTGCTTTATCTCCATCTCACCTGAAGCATATCACCTACGCTGACAAAAGAAAAAGCAAGGTATTGGGTCTAGGTAAGGTTGCAATCTCAAAAGATCGACACATGGACAGATTCATGCTTGTCAAGTCTCTTGGATTCAACCTCATGTCTGTCTCAATGCTTTGTGACTATGATATGCTTGTTGTGTTGGCAAATACAACTGTGTTGTTATCATGGAATCTGACAGATCCAAAGTCTTCGAAGGCTTTAGGAAAGGAGACTTGTATATTGTTGATTTCTCTACAGGACCACGACCTGCCACATGCCTACTTGCAAAAGCTTCAGAAGGATGGCTATGGAATCGATGACTCGGTCATGCTGGCATGAGGAACTTGCACAGGCTTGTGAAGAAGAAGCATATCCTTGGAATTGAGGGTGTCAAATTCCTCAAAGATCATCTCTGTGGGGTGTGTGAAGCTGGAAAGATGACCTAATACAAGCATCCCTCGAAGACTATCATGACTACCACTCGTCCATTTGAATTACTTCACATGGATCTCTTCAGCCCTACACATTACTCTGCATTCACAAATGCAGCATCTCTTTATGGCTTTGTCATTGTTGATGACTATTCTCATTATACATGGGTGCATATCATCACATTTAAGCATGAAGTGCAGGAAATCTTCAAGCGATTTTCCTCAAGGGCCTCGACGAATTTCGGTGTGAAGATCAAGCATATCTGGAGTGACAATGGGACCGAGTTCAAGAACACTGGTCTTGATGACTATCTTGATGAACTTGGTATTACTCATGAGCTGTCAGCCCCATACACTCCTCAGCAAAACGGCGTTGTGGAGCACAGAACATGACTCTTGTTGAGATGGCTCGCACCATGCTTGATGAATACAAGATGCCTCTCAGGTTCTAGCATGAGGCTATCAACACTACGTGCCACATCATCAACATGATATATCTTCACAAATTCCTCAAGAAAACTTCATATGAACTACTCATCGACAAGAAACCCAATGTGAGTTATCTCAAAGTCTTCGGTGCTAAATGCTGGGTTAGAGATCCTCATCACAATTCCAAATTTGCACCTAAAGCACATGAAGGTTTTATGCTTGGTTACGTAAAGGACTCGCACACCTACAGAATCTTCATCAATCATCTTCACAAGATTGTTGAGACTGTAGATGTGTGGTTCGATAAATCTAATGGCTCGCTAAAAGAGCACATGCCTTCTATGTCAGGTGAAAAACCTCCTGAGGAATCCATCAAGTTCAAAGCTACTGAAGATATCATCCCCACTGAAGAATTAGCTGAAGAAGTCATTCCTGAAAATGAAGAAAATCATTATGGTGCTCCTGAAGAAACTGATGCTGAAGAAAATGCTCAGCCAGACCAAAGTCGTCAGCCAGCTCATCCTCGTGTCACAAAAGAAGTGCAGATCAAGAAAATCATCGACGACATCAATGCACCAGGTCCTCTCACACGCTCAAGAGCTTCACACTTATCTAACTTTTGTGGGCACTTCGCTTTTGTCTCTATCACAGAGCCCACCAAAATTGATGAGGCATTTCTAGAACCTGAGTTGATTCAAGCTATGCAAGAGGAATTGTATCAATTCGAGCTCAACCATGTGTGGGAACTCGTCAAGCGACCAGATCCTCGGAAGCACAATATCATCGGCACCAAATGGATCTATCGGAACAAGCAAGATAAAAATGGCCTTGTGGTGAGGAATAAGGCTCGTCTCGTAGCTCAGGGCTACACGCAGGTTGAAGGACTTGACTTCGATGAAACTTTTGCTCATGTTGCTAGACTTGAAGCTATTCGCATACTACTTGCTTATGCTAACCATCATAATATCATCTTATATCAAATGGATGTGAAAAGTGCATTCCTCAATGGTAAGCTTGAGGAAGAAGTATATGTTGCTCAACCCCCAAGGTTTAAAGACCCTAAGCATCCTGACAAAGTCTTCAAACTCAACAAGGCCCTCTATGGCCTCAAGCAGGCCCCTCAGGCATGGTATGATAGGAATTCCTCACAAAGAAAGGCTTCAAACCCGGTTTACTTGACCCAACTCTTTTCACTAAGTCATATGATGATGAATTATTTGTGTGTCAAATCTATGTGGATGATATTATCTTTGGCTGTACTGATAAATGTTACAGTGACGAATTTGGTTACATGATGCGTGAAGAATATCAAATGTCCATGATGGGAGAACTGAAATTCTTCCTAGGCCTTCAAATTCATCAACAATGCAATGGCATATTCATACCTCAAGAGAAATACCTCAAGGATGTTCTGAGGAAATTCGGCATGCAATATTGCAAAGGCATTAAAATCCCTATGCCCACAAATGGCCATCTGTGCACTGATGAAAATGGTAAAGACTTCGATCAAAAGGTATACCGCTCCATGATTGGCTCTTTATTGTATCTATGTGCATCCATGCCAGATATTATGCTTAGTGTTTGCATGTGTGCCCGATTTCAAGCTACACCGAAGGAATCACACCATAAGTCTGTGAAGCATATTCTTCGATATCTAGCTCACACTCCAACACTTGGATTATGGTATCCCAAGGGCTCTGATTTTGATCTCATTGGATATTCCGACTCTGACTATGATGGTGATCGAGTGGATTGCAAGTCAACATCCGGCACATGCCATTTCCTTAGACGATCCTTAGTTTGTTGGTCCTCGAAGAAGCAGAACTGTGTGTCACTCTCCACTGCTGAAGCTGAGTACATAGCTGCTAGGTCTTGCTGTGCTCAATTACTAAGGATGAAGCAAACCCTCAAGGACTATGGCATCAACATGAAGAATGTGCCACTCTACTGTGACAATGAGAGTGCCATCAAGATTGCTCACAACCCAGTTCAGCACTCAAGGACAAAGCACATCCAGATCCGACATCATTTTCTCCATGATCATGTCTTCAAGGGCGACATCTCCATCAACCACGTGAAGAATGAAGACCAGCTGGCAGATATCTTCACTAAGCTCTCGGATGAGAAGAGATTTTGCAAGTCGTGGTGTGAGCTAAATATCTTAGAATCTTCGAATGTTCTTTGAAAAGGACACACATCCTAACACTTATGCAAAATTGACGACTTTGATGCGCAACACACGAAGTAACGTTTTTCTTCAATCAATGAAGACTAACCATCTAAGTGTGAAGAAATTAATGAAGAAACTGATTCTCAGAGCCCTACGACAATTGTACGTGGTGTGTGAAATCATCATTCTTATACGATGGTTTACGCCACCAACAAATGTTGAAAATCTTCAATTTGAGTTTTTCTTCAGTTTTGAAATTCCTCATTTTTTAATATTCTTCAACTTTGCAAAGTCTTCACTCTTTCCGTTGTTGATCTTCATTGACTATATATATGAGTTTAAGTCCTCTACATCATTCACTTATTTCTATTTCCTCAAGATTGTTCTTCTGCTAAGTGAATGTGATCGGACCCTTCCCCCTCTATGCTACACTCAACCTAATCTATTCACAATTTTTTCATATGCGTTATATCTGAAACATGTTCAAAATCTTCACTGTATCCTTGACAGCTGAAGAATTTGTGAACCCAACGTTAAAAACCTTTTTCCTGAATTTTTGGCTTTGCCGCTCAAACTGTTCCACATTCCACTGAAAGACTTATCTATTCACCCACAATCTCGCACGATCTCCACCTCTCTGTACGTGGGTGACACATGTCGCACGAATGAGAAGGGTCAGGGGCACGTTCGTCCATTTTCCTCGGGCGAACGATTTTTCAGCGCGACTATAAATACCCCCTCTCCCTCCTCTCTTCAGCTTTACTCCGCTCGACCTCCAAACCCTCGCTCGAGCTCTCAAGACCTAGCGCCACTGCTACATCCATCATCGCCGGTGAGGAAAAGCTTTGCAGCCTCAACCTCGTCGCCGTCGTACTCACGCCGAACGCGGATTTCTTCACTCCGCCGCCGCCGTAGCTGTCTTCCTCTGCCAAGTTAGGGCATGGAAGGTCTGAACTGACGAGCTTCAAATCCTCTATTCACAGTTCATCGTCTTCTTTGTCAAGGGTAATTGAAAGTGCAGTATATCGACTAGAGGGGGGTGAATAGGTGATTTTTATGAAATGCTTCAAAACATGGAAGTTTTGAAGACAAACGATAAACTCAATCCTATTCGCATGCAGCGGAAAAGTGGACTACACTAGATAAGTCGTAGTCATGTGTTCAATGAAGTGAAAGCACGAAGACTAATAGCAGCTAGGCAGTAGTGATCATAAAGGAAGAAGGAATGAAGCCAATCACAACAAGTAGATACTCAGTGAAGACAATCAGATAACGCAAGCATGCAATGACTTCACAATGTATAGAAGTAAGTAAAAGGAAGGGAAGGATATAACCAGTAGCTCGGGGATGACAGTGATTTGTTGGACCAGTTCCAGTTGCTGTGACAACTGTACGTCTAGTTAGGGAGGCTGAGATTTAACTCAGAAGACCGCGTCTTCACCTTGTTCCCCTTGAGCTAAGGACACCTAGTCCTCCCCAATCACTCTGGTAAGTCTTCAAGGTAGACTTCCAAACCTTCACAGACTTCATTCACCGGCGATCCACAATGACTCTTGGATGCTCAGAATGCGACGCCTAACCGGCTGGAGGAAACACAGTCCTCAAGTGTAATAAGTCTTCAGGTCACACAGACAGAAAGACTTCAGTGATGCCTAACACTCTTTGGCTCTGGGTGTTTGGGCTTTGTCCTCACAAGGATTTCTCTCTCAAATGCTTCGGAGGTGGGTTGCTCTCAAACGACAAAAGTCGTGCAATAACTCCGAGCAACCACCAATTTATGGTGTAGGGGGTGGGCTATTTATAGCCACTGGGCAACCCGACCTGATTAGTCCGAAGTGACCCTGGGTCACTAAGGAACTGACACGTGTTCCAACGGTCAGATTTCAAACACACACGACAACTTTACTTGAGCTCCAAGTAAAGCTGACTCATCCGCCTCTGGATAAGATTTGCTCTCATAGTCTTCGCTCGAAGACATAGGATTTGGTTGAGCATCACTTCAGTCACTCTGACTTAGTTCACTTGGACCCTACTTAACAATACGGTGGTTCCTATGACTCAACAAAGAAGAAAAGGAAACAACGAAACATCTACGTCTTCGCTCTCCATAGTCTTCACACAATGTCTTCTCATGTCATAGTCTTCAATATGATTATCTTCATATACCACCACTGATATCAATGTCTTCATACATTTTTAGGGGTCATCTCCGGTAGATTAACCGAATCAATGAGGGACTACTACATGTGTTATCCTGCAATTCTCACAAACACATTAGTCCCTCAACCAAGTTTGTTGTCAATACTCCAAAACCAACTAGGGGTGGCACTAGATGCACTTACAATCTCCCCCTTTTTGGTGATTGATGACAAACTGGTTGAAGTTTTCAATGGGGATAAAGATATGTGAAATTGTAAAGGATAAAGGTATTGTCTTCGTAAGTAGCAAAAGGCTCCCCCTGAAGATGTGCATATAGTTGATTTGCCTTTGAATGCAAATGCACATGGCAGGTTGTACTTGTGGAGATCCTCTTCAACTTATGAAGACAATTCATCATGCATAATTGATATGTCGAAGATAATGACATGCATAATGAAAAATGGACGTCTGCAGTAATGACTAAGTGCGGAATATAAGATAGCAGATGCGGAATTTATCACCGCTTTACAGAGTAGCATAAAAACGTAGCAGACGACCATCAGTTTAAGTGTTACAACTCAAAGAACCAAATGTAGCAAAACGAGAGTTGTAAACACTAGGCAAATTATAGAGCACCCACCCATATGGACCCGCTTGAAGACTATCAACTCATATGCTTCTCCCCCTTTTGTCAGTAAGGACTAAAAAGGTTTGATGACATAGAGCCTCTACTCATTCCCAGTTGGAGTAGAAGAGGATGCAGGGTCGGTGTTGTTGCTTGGTGGTGCAGAAGTAGTTGGTGCAGTGTCGATGCGCGCTGAAGTAGGAGGCGGTGAAGTAGCATCATCTTGATCATCGATCACCCTGGCGTCAATTGTTGCAGTGGAGGAGGAGTATTCAGAATCTTCAAGAGATGGAGTTCGATGCATAACAGCAGTCCTGGGAGGAGTGTTGTCAAACTTGAATCTCTCTGTGAAGCCATCATCTTGAAGATCCGCTTCAGCACTCAGCAAGGTCAAACTCTTCCAATACCTCTGACATGTTTCATGAGCAACAAAGGCATTCTTGGTGGCAAGATTGCGAATGCGATTGACATCCACCAAGAGGCTTTGCATCTGACGCTTTAACCAGAGGTGATGCTTGTCCTGTTTCTGATGAAGGGCTACCAGAAGCTCTCGGTTATTCAGGACACGAGATCGCTTCTGAGGCCGTTGAGCGATGGTGCTTTTAGTGGCTTCGGTTTCAGCGTGTCGAGGTAGACGAGTACGACCAGCCAGAGGATAAACGCGTGAGACTGCTGGAACTCCTTCAATCTGCTGAGTGAAGCTCTAGTGATCAGCGTTGTGAAGACTAACAGGCTCTTTAGCAGGCTCTTGGTAGATGGCTTCAGCTGACATATCAACCTCAGGCAAGAAAATCTGATGGTTGCGAGCAGAGGGCTGAGAGGTGACAGCTGAGTGCAACTTGATGAGGCGCATTATCCAAGGGGCATAAAATTTCAGACCAAATAGATCAACTCCAGACATAGCCATTTGCCGAAGGAAGAAATCTTGAGCATTGAAGCTGATGCCATTGAAGATGTAGAAGACCAAAGTCTTCATAGTGCCTTCAAGCTTGGCTGATGAAGAATGTCCTTTGATTGGCCATAGAGTACGCCTTATGATGTGATAGATGGTGCGTGGCAGGTACTCTAGGTCTTCAACAAAGAATTCCTTAGGATATTCAGCATCACTTGACAGAGGCTTCATCATGCTGAGCATTTGGCTCATGTTGGGCTGATGCTTCTGAAATATACTCTCCAAGGCTTCAGTGTGCAATTGACAGCTAGGTTCATATAGATCTCCTGGAGTGGGCAGGCCAGTAAGCTCAATGAGATCAAAGGCTTTAGCTTCATGATGCACATTGCCTGTCATCCACTCAAGGACCCATGTCTTCGGATCCCTGCTGTAGCCTCGGATGTGGAGGGTTGCATAGAATTGCAGAAGCAACTCTTCATTCCAATGCTCTTTATCAGTTACAAAATTGAGCAGGTCAGCATCACAGAAGCAGTCAAGAGCTTCCTCTAGGCAAGGCAGACCAGCAATAGCTTCAGTGTCAAGACGCATATGAGGGAAAATGCGCCCTTGATCATAGAGTACTCTTGAGTAGTAGCTGCGCTGCTGATGGCTCCAGAACCTATCTGATGATATTCTTGGCTTGGAATATGGGTTCTTGGCGCTGTCAAAGAAGGTGTTGTGAGCAGTGAAGCTATTGGCATTGAATGACCCTGAAGAGGTTGCAATACCTGGAAACCTTGGCAGTCTTGGCTTAGGCTTCTGAACTTGGGGCCTGTGCGCAACATGATGATCAAACTGAGGACCAGCAGCACGCGGTTTAGTGGTAGGTGGAGGAATCAGAATGGGCCACCAGACAGTAACAAGCTGATCATCCTTGTTGTATGCTTGCTCAATGGTATGTGGCCGTGGAGGCGGAACAGGAGCAGAGGCATTATCTTCAAGCTGCAGATTTGCTTCAGGTGCAGCATCGGCGTCAGGCGCAGCACTGGCTTCAGGCACAACACTGGCTTCAGGAGCAGTCACTTCAGGCGCAGTCACTTCAGGCGCCACAATGTCTTCAGGTGCCACATTAGCTTCAGCCATGACCACGTCATTGGCTTCAGTGTTGGTGGTGGCAGCCTCTGAATTTGTAGCCTCCACTTCAGGAGCTGGAGGATCGGACACGTTCTCCTCGAGAACAGGGGGTGTGGCAGTACGTTCCTCTTCAACTTGGGGTTGTTCTTCTTCTTGGGGTGGTTCTTCTTCGGCTGATGCAGCCGGAATATCTTCAGCCGCTTTGGCTTCAGATTCTGAGGGGTTCGCAGTAGGAGCAGCATCAGGTGCAGATGGTTGCTCTACTCCTTCTGGAACACTTGGGGCGACGAATTGATGCCTTACTCCTTTGCGAAGCCTGCGAAAAGCTGGCGACGCCTGAGGAGATGGAGGTTGTTGGGCCTCAAAGTCTTCATCTTCAAGCACTGTACTCGTGTCTTGAGTTTGCTGAGGTGTGGCTTGTGTATCCTGTGGGTGATCAGCCCACGAGTCATCCTGTGCAATTGGCGTCAATGGACGTCCAATGCTGATGCGTTCGCTGCTCGTAAGAACAAGCGAAGATTCAATGTTATACTCGATCTGAGGAAGGACTTCATCATCTTCAACATTGTCTTGAGGACCAATGTCTTTAGCTGCGGTGGGGTCAACAGCTGGACTGTCTTCAGCCTTTGTGGGAGCAGGCTCATGAACAGTCATTCTACGTTCTCTTTGGGCAGATGCAGGGCGAGCAACAGAGATTGGCTCAACAAGCATAGACTCTTTGGAAGTAGCCTTATCCTTCTTGGTCTTGCGCTTCTTGGTGGGTGGGGCTTCATCAGTAGATTGCTTGCGCTTGCGAGCTTCAGCTTCAGCCACCTTAGTCTTCTTGAGCTTTGAAGCGGTTGGGGTTGCCTTAGGCTTCGTGCCAGTCATGCTAGCAGGGAAGACTATGCGAGGCATTTCCTGCCTAGATTCTTCAGCTTCGGGCACAGGTTGCTTCTTCTTCTTCTTCTTCGGGCACTGATGAGGCCTTCACGCGTGCCATCAGCGCGGGGCGCGGAGGGGCCAGGATTGAAGTCTAATCCCCAATGCTTCTTGTTCTCTTTGGCCGAGTTCTTGGCGTACTAAAGATTTCGCTTGAACAGATTGTCGTCGCGACACCAGAGCAGAGAGCTTGGATCAGCATCAGCAGGCTGAGGTCCTCTGACCATGCAAGGATAGAAGCCTTGAGCAATGGCTTCAGCACGAGTCGTGGGGGGATATTTTTATAAGTGATATCTCCCCATGGATGCTTGATGGCGTTCTTCTCAGCATACTCTTGGGTCACGAACCTATATTTGAACCACTGTTCAGCCCAGTATCTTCGAATCCATTGGATTCGTGTCTTCCTCTGATTATAATCCTCCTCGGGATCAGTCTTGTATATCTCACTGAGATCACGAGGCAAATCAATGGAGGTGTTGCCACGGCGCTGTCTGCCACCCTTTCTAACCGTCTTGTCAGTTGCCATTTGCTTCAACCTGAAGGGCTTCAAACTGAATGGCTTCAAAATAGGCGAATGCTTCGGTCTGCTGGTCAGACAGGAACTGTCTTCAGGGGAGTGAATGTGACGCTGCAAAAACTCTGCAAATGAATGCAGACTATGAGAACCAAGGGATTCTCCCACGGACATGTACCTGTGACAGCATTAGAGATGCGAGGGAAGGGGAAGAGGTCATATGCATTCTCAGAAGTTTTGAAGATTAAAATAGTTTTGAAGACTTTGACCTCATAGTGCGAAGACATTTACTCATGAGAGTTGGTTCCAGATTTGTACGAATCCACGAATAGGTACAAGTGAGGAATCTAACTATGGTTGAAGCATATGTGAATTTACTAGGCAAGATATGAGATGCAGAAATGATAGATCTATATATCTAAGTAGGCAGAAACTTCTTGTGGTAAAATAGATGAATCTTTATGGATCTAGAAGATGGTAAAAAGCAAGTTTTATTTACCACACGATGAACTGCTTAGACGGAGAGGAGTTGGATGCCCAGCAGTTCGGTCTTCCGTGCCCTAACTTGGCGATGGAGGATAGCTACGGCGACGGCGGAGTTGAAGATGTCCGCGGCCGGCGTGAGGATGGCGTCGACAAAGTTGCGGCAGCGAAGCGCTTCGTCGCCGGTGTCATCGAAAGCTAGCGGAGGCGCAAGGGTTGGTCGAGGTGGAGAGGTGGTAGAAGAGCTTTTGACCGTGATGGGATGTGCATTTATAGGCATGGGAGAAGGCACATCGTAATTACTCAGGTGCCCCTGACGGTTCACGTACGAGTGACACATGGCGTTCATGTAACGCATTGGGAGTTGTCCCACAATCCCACGTACACCACGACTGTCGGAGTAGTCGTTCCGGCTTCTCCGGGTTTCAGGCATAACGGATGGAGCATTAAAATCAGATTTAAAGTTTGTCTCCGTATCTTCTGCTGACAAGGACGAACAGAAGATATTTGATAGTTTCAACAGAATGCATATGATTTGGACAGATAGAGTGTGAGATAAGAAATCATAGAGAGGTTAGGATCCGATCACATTCACTTAGTTCAAAAGATTCAAATATGAAGACATAGCTATAAGTGAATGTTGTTGAGGACAGAACACAACTCTATATATATTTATATATGTCCTGTATGAAGATAAACCAAGTGCGAAGACTTTGCAAATGTAACGCCACGAGAAATACTTCAAGCAAGAATTTGGTGGTGGCGTTACCCACCGTATAGGAAGTATTAGACCCAGACACGGCGCACAATTATCGTGGCGCTCCGAAGTCAAATTCCATGTTAATGTATTCACACTTAGACTGTAAGTCTTCATTGATTGAAGATATACTTTACTTCATGTGTTGCACATCTAAGTCATCAATATGCATAAGTGTTACGATGTGTGCCTGATTACAGGACATTTGAGGATTCTAAGATATTTAGCTCACACCGCAACTTGCAAAACCTTTTCTCATCCAAGGGCTTTGTGAAGATATCTGCCAGTTGCTCTTCAGTGTTGACGTGTATAATATCAATATCTTCCTTCATAACATGATCTCTGAGAAAGTGATGACGAATTTCAATGTGCTTTGTCTTCGAGTGCTGAGCTGGGTTGTTGGCAATCTTGATAGCGCTTTAAATATCATAGTAGAGTGGCACATGCTTCAGATGGACTCCATAGTCCTTGAGTGTTTGCTTCATCCAGAGAAGCTGAGCGCAACAAGATCCAGCAGCAATGTATTCAGATTCAGCAGTGGAGAGTGATACACAGTTCTGCTTCTTTGAAGACCAACAGACAAGTGATCGTCCTAGAAAGTGACATGTGCCTGATGTGGACTTGCGATCAACTTTGTCACCAGCATAATCGGCATCTGAAAATCCTACTAGATCAAACTCTGAGCCCTTTGGATACCATAATCCTAGTGTTGGGGTGTAAGCCAAATATCAAAGTATACGCTTCACAGCTAAGTGATGCGACTCCTTTGGTGCCGCTTGATATCGTGCACACATGCAAACACTAAGCATAATATCTGGCCTAGATGCACATACATAAAGTAAAGAACCAATCATGGAGCGGTATACCTGTTGATCAAACTCTTTACCATTGGCGTCAGGACCCAGATGATGTTTAGCAGGCATTGGCGTCGAGTACCCTTTGCAGTCTTGCATTCCAAACTTCTTCAGGCAATCTTTAAGGTACTTTTCTTGAGATATGAAGATGTCGTTGCTTTGCTGACGAATTTGAAGACCAAGGAAGAACTTTAGCTCACCCATCATGGACATTTGATATTGCTCTTGCATCGTGTGACCAAATTCATCACTGTATTTCTTGTCCGTGCAGCCGAAGATTATGTCATCCACATAGATTTGGCAGACAAATAGCTCATCATCATATGTCTTCGTGAAGAGTGTGGGGTCTAGGGATCCAGGTTTGAAGCCTTTGCTCTTCAGGAAGTCTTTGAGGGTGTCATACCAAGCACGAGGCGCTTGTTTGAGGCCATACAGTGCCTGTTGAGCTTGTATACCATATCAGGACGTTTTGGGTCTTCAAAGCCAGGTGGTTGTGCAACATACACTTCTTCTTCAATTCTTCCATTGAGAAAGGCATTCTTTACATCCATTTGATATAGAAGTATGTTGTGATGATTTGCATAGGCTAGCAGTATACGAATAGCTTCAAGTCTAGCCACAGGAGCAAATGTTTCATCGAAGTCAATCCCTTCGACTTGAGTGTATCCTTGAGCAACGATACGAGCTTTGTTTCTGACCACTTGACCATGCTCATCTTGCTTGTTGCGATAGATCCATTTTGTGCCTATTATGTTGTGCTTGCGAGGATCAGGACGCTTGACAAGTTCCCACACATTGTTCAGCTCAATCTGTTGAAGCTCTTCTTGCATTGCTTGAATCCATTCAGGCTCCATAAAAGCTTCAGCAACTTTCTTGGGTTCAGATATTGAGACAAAAGCAAAGTGCCCACAGAAATTTGCAAGCTGTGTTGCTCTTGAGCGAGTGAGTCGACCATGAGCATTTATGCTATCAATTATCTTCTCAACTTGTACTTCATTTGCAACACGAGGATGAGCTGGACGAAGATTTTGCTCTTGCTGTACATTGTCTTCATCAGGAGTGTTGTCTTCAGGCTGAGCATTGTCGTCAGGTTGATTTGGAGCAGAGATGATGAGTTCCTCATCAGATTGTGCTTCAGAAGGCATGATCTCACCCGTTCCCATTAGCTTGATAGATTCATTTGGTGAAGCTTCATCTAGCACATTTGGTAGGGACTCTCTTTGTGAACCATTTGTCTCATCAAACCGCACATCCATAGTTTCAACAGTTTTATAGAGAAAAATGTTGAATACTCTGTAGGAGTGTGAGTCCTTTCCATATCCGAGCATGAAGCCTTCATGAGCTTTGGGTGCAAATTTTGACTTATGATGAGGATCCTTGATCCAGCACTTAGCTCCAAATACTCTGAAGTAGCTTACATTAGGCTTCTTTCCAATGAGGAGTTCATAGGATGTTTTCTTCAGAAGCTTGTGAAGATAAACACGGTTGATGATATGGCATGTAGTATCAATAGCTTCGGGCAAGAACCTTCTTGGTGTTTTGTATTCATCGAGCATCGTTCGAGCCATCTCAATTAGAGTTCTGTTCTTGCGCTCAACGATTCCATTTTGCCGAGGTGTATACAGGGCTGAGAATTCATGAGTGATTCCCATCTCATCCAGATAAAGATCGAGGCCAGTGTTCTTGAATTCAGTTCCATTGTCACTTCTGATATGCTTGATCTTGATGCCATAGTTGTTCATGGCACGGTTGGCGAAGCGTCTGAAGACATCTTGCACTTCAGTCTTGTAGAGTATTATGTGCACCCATGTGTATCTTGAATAATCATCAACAATGACGAAGCCATAGAGACAGGCTGTGGTAGAGAATGTGGAGTAGTGAGTAGGTGTAATGCCCAGGATGGAGTTATACCTCCTACGTGTCGAGGCACGACTTAAAGGCATAAATCCATCCTAGAATGATCTCAAGTTCGGTAATCTTTGCACAACTCATGTAAAAGAGGGGATAGTAAACTGAAAATAGTTGGCTTACACTCGCCACGTCACAGAATTATAGTACAAGTCTCAAACATCATACATAAGAACATCACAACCCTCTAAGGGCAAAAAGCCAAATGTCAAAGTACCAAACTTAGATAAATAAACCACAGGCGGATCGAATCCTAGTAAGAGACTCCACTACTGATCGTCCGGGTAGCGCACGTAGTACCGACTACGCTCCTCGTCGTACTCCCAATCCAGCTCGGTGCCATCACCTGGATAGCTCACAGCTGGACCTGCATCTGGTGTGTGAAGTAACTGTGAGCCACAGAGGACTCAGCAATCCCGTTCCCGAGTAACAAGACTATCAAAGCCTTTGGGTGAGGATAAGGCTGAAGAAAAGAATAAGTCTGCAGCAGCAACTAGCATCTAGCTTACGTAAGTGAGAGCAAGAAGAGAAGGCCTCGGCGAGAAGTGATCACGAAGTGATCCTAGCTACAAGCTCACAATCATAACCCCTCCGTATTCAACTCCCGAATCCCTATTCGGAAATTGGCAGTCACGGAACACACGCTGGTAGTGTATTAGAAACATTGTGTCAAGTTATCTACAACCAGAATTAACAAGCTCCCATCTGCCACATAACCGCGGGCACGGCTTTCGAAAGTTCAAACCCTGCAGGGGTGTTCCAACTTGACCCATTACAAGCCCACGATCCGCGGAGTCGCAACTCCAAAGTGGGAAGACCCGAGTATCCTCGGAATCCCGTGCTCAAGATATACCGAGCTAAGGTAAGGCTAATCCAGCAAATCCTCCCGGCGTGCCGACACCCTGATAGTAGCCGCGCGTATCTCGTCTCAGGCCACGACCGGATGGGCGATCCCACAGGTTTTTACCAGACCTTGAGTTTCCTCGAGGTGGCCCCGCGTAACCCCCAGTTTGGACCAACACTCATGTGGAGCACTGGCCCGGGTTGTTGAATTAATAAAAAGGGTTTATAACTCCCTATGCAAGTTTAGTTTGTTATTAGGTAAATAGTACCAATGTTGGGACTTGCTGGAAAAGACTTAGCACTTAGCGGTTTATCGAGGGGGTCCCATACACCACAACCGTGTTAGGAACGCATAATCAAGGAACATAAAACCGGCTTATACGGTTCCTAACGGCATGAGTGGAACAAATCACCAAGCAAAAGGCTTAGCCTTCCACCCTTGCCAATATATAGATGATTTCAGTTATAGCATTTATATAGTGTGATATAACCCAACCAAACTTCAACATGAAGCAAGCATCTTCACTTCACCTGCAACTAGCAACGCTATAAGAAGGGCTGAGCGAAGCGTACTTAGCCAAGCAACGGTTTGCATAGGTGGGTTGGTTAAACATGGCAATGGTTTACAAGTAGGAGGCTGACAAGAAGATCATGGGCATCGAGGCAAAACTATAGATCGAGACTACTAGCAATAGGCAAAGATAGTAATGTTATCGGGGTTCGGTCATCTTGCCTGAAGAGAAGTCGTTCGGATCGTAAGAAGGGTCCTCGTGCTCAACCTCGTTGGTAACCTCGTGCTCGTACTCGATCTCGGTCTCAGCTTCCGGCTCTAAACAAAACAATCACACCAAGCACCAATCAGCAAGATGCAATGCGCACTCGGAAAAGATGAATGCATGATGGATGCACTAAGGATGCACATGGAGCACGGAAAATATCACTCAAGAAAATCACCTCAAAACATGATAACAATCTGATATTATTAATCTACACAGAAAAACAATCAAGTTTGATATAAGATTCGCTGAAATCGGAGTTACGGGCTAAAAGTTATGCCCGAAACAAGATTTGAGCGAAAGCTGAAAATTACAGCAACATAGCAACTTCGGAGCTCAAAATAATTGAGCTACAGCATTTAAATAACATGGCAAAAGGCATGAACACAAACTAGACATATAGTACAGCAACTATGTCCAAGGTGCACCCCCAACGGAGTCACGGATCAATAGCAATGATCTTGGACATATTGAACTTGACAATAAAATTCTGGCAGCAGAATTTTATTGAAACTTTAGAGCAAAAGATAAACATGCTACAGCCACTTAGATGGACATGTGAGGACATGGATGGAAAGACAACAATATATACTACAAGGAACAATCAAAATCCACTCCAAAACTATCATGCTTTGTCCTAGAACATCACACGAACATGGCATCGGAACGTTACAGATTTCAGACTTAGTGAAAAACCACTAAGTCCTAAAACAACAATATCATCATAGCATCAAAAGGAGCATGTTTAAGTCACCTCGAAACTAAACATGGCAAAGGGTAAGCACCTCATCAAAGTACACATGAAGGTGATCTCGAAACACACAAGCATGCATCATGTAGGTAAACACAACGATAGCAACGAGCTCAACAAGATGGCATTTCATAACCAGTGAAAACACATCACATGAACATGGCACTTTGCAACGATGATAACAAGGCAATAATAAATCTACCATGCAACCTATCACATACAACACGTAGTTCGTGGCAAGACGAACACGTGGACATGTCATTTGCATCATTCGGACAAACGAGCTAAAAGATATCACATGGCAAAGGTGGCATAAAAATAACACATAACAGAAGTTTAACTCATGATGCACTCTTGCAACAGCAAAACAAGCACCTAGATGATCTCTAACATGCATGACAACAACAGAGGAAACGTAGAGCACATCTCCACGAACGTCTCGACATATTACACGCGCGAAACGGAGCAGCAGGCGAAAAGTTAGAGCAGTTCAAACATAGCATTAGAGATAAACAGATCTGGGACTTAGGAGTGGGGGAGTCAACCTTCTCAGGCAGATCTGGAGAAAAAAATCAGCAACGGGCCTCGGCGAGCGGATCTGCGGCGGCCCGGCTTGCAGATCGGCCCGCGGCGGTGGGAGGCCGGCCCGGCGGAGCGGCGCGCTGGCCCGCGCCGAGCGGCGGCTGCGGTCCGGCTGGCGGAGGGGCCCGGCCCACCCGGCGGAGCGGGGCGGCTGGCGGCTGCTGGTGCGGCCGGCCCAGCCGAGCAGAAGACCGGGCGAGCGGCTGGGCCTCTGGCGCCTGACGGCCCAGCGGAGCGATCTGCGTAGGGAGAGGGAGCTGGCGGCTCGCGAGGAAGTGGTCCCGCTGGACCACTTCGACGGATCGGTGCGGTTGGGCTGACGAGGCCTGGCGCGCTGGGAGCCCAGGTGGCGGGCGGTCGAAGCCTCGCGGCGCTGGATCGATGCGGCTGGCGCTGGCGCGTTGACCTCGCGCCCGGCTTCGAGGGGATCGAAAGAACTGGCTGGGGGAGCTGGCCAGATCTGCGGGTTGGATCGGAAGAGAGAAAAAAAAAAGGAGAGGGGAAAGAGGAGGAAGAAGGGGAAAGGAAATAGGGATGCCCAAAATAGACCTAGGGGTCTATAAATAGCAGTTTTGTAGGGTTTGGGGGGATTTAGGGGCGCTAGGAGCCCTCCGATCGCGATCCGACGGATCCGATCGCGGGGATAGTTTTAAAGGGCCTAGGAGAAGATAACAGACTGCAGTAGGGGTGTTTCCGGGACACGAAGTGAAGGCACTTCGGACCCACACGAACAACGGATGGAAAAGCCAACGGAGTCCAAACGAGACGAGATTTGAGAGGCGGGTTGCACACAACAAAACAACAACACACAAAACAACCTCGCGGCACACCGGTAACGTTAAACGCCCGAACAACAAAGTAGGCCTACGGGACGTCACGGACACGTGAGGGAGCACCGGAACGCGAAACGGACAACGGAAGGGACACGCGGAACCGGATGCAACCGACAACACAAATGCAATGCGATGCACATGTCTACATGATATGAATGAATGCCACACACTCACACAACAAAACGACGAAAACCCGGAATGGAAATAGATGAAGCCGGAGATATATTATATACCCAAAAGGGAAAGTATTACATCCGGGGCATTACAGTAGGGCCAAATAAGTCCATGTGAAGCAGCTCAAAGGGTTTGGATGTCGTCATGATTGTCTTCGAGGGGTGCTTGGCTCTAGTCATCTTCCCAGCTTAACAGGCACCACATAGATGATCTTTCTTGAACTTGACTTCCTCGATGCCTATGACATGCTTCTTCTTTGCGAGAGTGCGCAAGTTTCTCATGCCAGCATGTCCTAGCCTCCGATGCCAGAGCCAGCACTCTGAAGCTTTTGCTAGAAGACATACGGCCATCTGTGGTCCGGCTGAGAAATCTACCATATACAGATCACCTTTTCTGTATCCTTCAAATACTAAAGACTTGTCAGATTCCATTAGTACAAGGCAACGAAATTTACCAAAGATCACAATCATGTTTAAGTCACAAAGCATTGAGACAGACATTAAGTTGAAGCCAAGAGATTCAACAAGCATGACTTTATCCATGTGCTGATCCCTAGAGATTGCAACTCTACCTAGACCCAACACTTTGCTTTTACCAGTATCAGCAAATGAGATGTGACTCTTGTTAGATGGACGTAAAGTTGAGTCCATGAGAAGATTTCAATCACGAGTCATGTGATTTGTACATCCGCTATCCATAATCCATTCTGAAGACTTTGGTGTCACTCCCTACAATGCAGTTAGGAGGATAGGCTTCACCAAAAGCCATTATGAAGCATAAACATTTGATGCATAAGTGGATTATGAAAGCTTTAGATGAAAGTTAGGACTGATAAGATGTTCAGCAAGTGATTTATGAATAGTATGAGCAGTAGGTCATTTTTGGCATTTGATCTTGTGCCCTACAAGTGTTTTAGGTCCCCAGCAATAGCATTAGAAGCCTTTGATTATAGGCTGGAGACCTTTCCCTGCAAGAGAAAGTTAGTTCTTCCTAACCACCCACATTTTCAGGGGTGGCTTAGAAGCAATGAGTCTAAGAGCAGCATCTGAGAATTTTGGCTTTGGGGCCCTAGCAAATAGTCTTGCAGGAGGAGAATAATACTCATAAGAATAAGCAGAAAAATTCTTTGATTTATGAACGTAGTGGTTTGAAGAAACACGCTCATATTCATGGGTCTGAGTATGACTTCCCTGCAAAACATCTGCGTTAGGGTGACTCAGGTGAGTCCTTTGTCTGTATGAAGCCTTAGGACCATATGAAGCCTTTGGTCTGGGGTTTGTCTTCATCCCAGGAGGTGTCATGATAGTATTTGCTGGAAGCTTCTCAAGACAACCTTTGGGTACCCAGATCTTCTTCATAGGTGGTCCATTCCTGCAGTTAGTACCAATATACCTGGCAAACACTTCACCATTTTGATTCTTAAACAGTTTATAGTTTGCATCAAAGGATTCATCAATGATAGCAGGATTAGCACAAGTGAAGCCAGATAAGGTAGATGGATCCACTGTAGGTTCCTTTGCAGCAACCCATGTGGTTTTGGGATACTGCTCAGGCTTCTAGTATGAACCATCAACATTCATTTTCCTGTCAAACCCAACACCCTCTTTCCTAGGGTTTCGGTTCAGTATCTGCTTTTTGAGGACATCACATAGAGTCTGATGCCCTTTGAGGCTTTTGTACATCCCTGTTTCAAGCAAAGTCTTCAACCTAGCATTTTCATCAGCAATAGTAGTGGTTTCCTCAGCAGAGGGGTTAGTTACCACATCAACAGTTGAAGATATTGCAACAGTGGCAGCAGTAGAGCATTCAGCAACAGATGTAGCGTTATCACGCTCAATGCATTTTAGACATGGTGGTTCAAACTCTTCATGAGTGGCACTGACATGTTGAGCAAGTAATGAATCATGCTCCTTCTGAAGATCTTCATAACATCCTCTTAGCTTTTCATGATCGGATAAGAGAGTGTTATGAAGACTTTGAAGCGTAGTTAACTTAGCCTGAGTCCTCTGAAGACTTTCAGCTAAGTTTTTCGACTGATCCATTTCTTCACCCAACATATCATTGCTCTTATTAAGCATTTTTTGAGCCTTTTCCAGAGCAATTTGTTGTTTAGTGGCAAGGGAAGCAAGCTTGACATAGCTGGGTCCAAATTCATTACCAGATTCATCATCACTAGATTCAGATGAATAGCATTAGGTTACCTTGGCACCTTTTGCCATAAGACATGGTGCAGAAGATGATGGTTCCGGATCGAAAGTCATCGTCTTGAGGGGTTCCTTGAATTTCTCAAACCCAGAATCATCATGAGTTCCATGACCTTCATAGACTTCAGAGAGACGGTCCCAGATAAGCTTTGCATGATCAAGATGCATGATATTTCTGAACTGATCTTGAGACAGACAGGAGCAGATGACGTCCTTCGTTGTAAGATTGAAAGAGTGAACTTGCGAATGTCATCAGCTTCTGCCCTCTTGCATAGATCGGTAAGACCAATCTCAATGACGGTCCACAGCTCACTGTTAATCGCCATGAGACGTTTCTTCATCATGGCCTTCCACTTGGGATACTCATGATCATCAAACATAGGGCACGACACTGTCTTCATTCCTGCGGTCGACATAACTAAAACTCTAGGTAGTTAAACCGAATCACACAGAACAAGGGAGTACCTTGCTCTGATACCAATTGAAAGTGCAGTATATCGACTAGAGGGGGGTGAATAGGCGATTTTTATGAAATGCTTCAAAACATGGAAGTTTTGAAGACAAACGATAAACTCAATCATATACGTATGCAGCGGAAAAGTGGACTACACTAGATAAGCCGTAGTCATGTGTTCAATGAAGTGAAAGCACGAAGACTAATAGCAGCTAGGCAGTAGTGATCATAAAGGAAGAAGGAATGAAGCCAATCACAACAAGTAGATACTCAATGAAGACAATCAGATAAGGCAAGCATGCAATGACTTCACAACGTATAGCAGTAAGTAAAAGGAAGGGAAGGATAGAACCAGTAGCTCGGGATGACAGTGATTTGTTGGACCAGTTCCAGTTGCTGTGACAACTATACGTCTGGTTAGGGAGGCTGAGATTTAACTCAGAAGACCTCGTCTTCACCTTGTTCCATTTCAGCTAAGGACACCTAGTCCTCGCCCAATCACTCTGGTAAGTCTTCAAGGTAGACTTCCAAACCTTCACAGACTTCGTTCACCGGCGATCCACAATGACTCTTGGATGCTCAGAACGCGACGCCTTACCGGCTGGAGGAAACACAATCCTCAAGTGTAATAAGTCTTCAGGTCACACAGACAGAAAGACTTGAGTGATGCCTAACACTCTTTGGCTCTGGGTGTTTGGGCTTTGTCCTCGCAAGGATTTCTCTCTCAAATGCTTCGGAGGTGGGTTGCTCTCAAACGACAAAAGTCGTGCAATAACTCTGAGCAGCCACCAATTTATGGTGTAGGGGGTGGGCTATTTATAGCCACTGGGCAACCCGACCTGATTTGTCCGAAGTGACCCTGGGTCACTAAGGAACTGACACGTGTTCCAACGGTCAGATTTCAAACACACACGACAACTTTACTTGAGATCCAAGTAAAGCTGACTCATCCGCCTCTGGATAAGATTTGCTCTCATAGTCTTCGCTCGAAGACATAGGATTTGGTTGAGCATCACTTCAGTCACTCTGACTTAGTTCACTTGGACCCCACTTAACAGTACGGTGGTTCCTATGACTCAACAAAGAAGAAAAGGAAACAACGAAACATCTACGTCTTCGCTCTCCATAGTCTTCACACAATGTCTTCTCATGTCATAGTCTTTAATACGATTATCTTCATATACCACCACTGATATCAATGTCTTCATACATTTTTAGGGGTCATCTCCGGTAGATTAACCAAATCAATGAGGGACTACTACCTGTGTTATCCTGCAATTCTCACAAACACATTAGTCCCTCAACCAAGTTTGTCGTTAATACTCCAAAACCAACTAGGGGTGGCACTAGATGCACTTACAGTAATTAAAATTTACTTTTACTGCCCTTGTAAATTCTAGTGATTCTTACAAATCCTCAAAAAGGTGTTTATTATTCATTCTTCACACTCTAAACACCTCACACAATATACGTTCTTGATCTGTTTCTCTAAGAAACGTTTTTCCTCAAAGATTCCTCAATTGTGTGGATTTTCAATTTGCACAACTCTGGAACCTAAGTCAAAGAATGCTTAGTGAAATTCTTCAAGAAACCTCTGGTCAAATTCCTCAAACTTGTTCCTTTTTGCGAAAACTGCTGAGAACGCATATGAACTCTTCAAATTCTTCGCACCTATACTATGTTCACAGGTACAAATGGCTGCTGCTGAATCTCTAGGTTCTCATCAACTTAACTCATTTGCAGCATTCCTCGAAGAAAAATTGCATACCTCCTCAGAGAACTCAATAGTTCAAAACCCTCAGCTGAAGAAAATGGCTGATGGCAAGAAACCTCAGAAGGGAAGGAAGAAATTGGAAGTCAACCCTGCTTTTGAGATCCCTGATGACATTTATGAAGAATATTGCACACCTGATGAAGCCACGCATGGCAAAGAGACCAAGAATCAGCGCAAGGTGCGCATTCAGAGGATAGAAACAATATGGGCTAGAGAATGGAGGGAATATCGCTATGTCACACCCAAGTACATGAAGAAATTCGCTGTACACCCTCCATGCCCAAGACCTCCATTGGCATCAGGCCAGTTCTTCCTTCTGCATCAGAAGTGAGGAAAACAAAGGAATTGACAAGTGAAGAAAAGGAAACCATCTGCTTCTTCGGAGTCTTTCGCACCGAAGAAGCTGAAGAAATTGACAAGTTCTGTGAACAATCCCATTGATGATGTTCCTCTCTCAAGCATGCCATCAAAGGAAATCATACCTTTTGGCAAAGAATATGTGATCCCAAGCGGATCAGATGAAGATGTTCCTTCTGCTGCTTCTTCAGAGCAGCTGGACGAAGAAATTGAAGTCGATAATATCCCTTCAACCTGTAATGCCCAGGATGGGATTATACCTCCTACGTGTCGAGGCACGACTTAAAGGTATAAGCCCATTCTAGAATGATCTCAAGTTTGGTATCTTTGCACGACTCATGTAAAAAATAGGGATGAAATTGCAAAAGGATAGTTGGCTTACACTCGCCACGTCACACAATACATTACATAAGCAAATCATCATCCAAAACATCACAACCCGACTACGGGCAAAGATCCAAAAGAAAGATACCAAATACATAAAGCCACAGGTCCGAATCGCCCCTAGTAGAAACCACTACTGATCGTCGAAACACGTCACACACATACGGCCACTCTCTTCATCGAGCTCCCAGTGAGTACTTGAACCAGCTCCTGCATCATTCTCGGCTGAACCTGCATCTGGTGTTGTAGTATCTGTGAGCCACGAGAACTCAGCAATCCCATAACCATGGGTATCAAGACTAGCAAAGCTTTATGGGTAGGAAGAGGTGAAGTGGTGAGGTTGCAGCAGCGGCTAAGCAATATATGGTGGCTAACTTTCGAGTACAAGAATAAGATGAGCATCTACGCAAACGGTCGCAAACTAGTAGTGATCGCTAAAGATCCTGAACTACCTACAAGTCAAACATTACCCCACCGTGTTCTCTTCTCAAATTGAAAAGAGACAGTCACGATTACTCACACAGTTGTGTGTTTTACTTTGGATCCTCTGTCAAGTTTTCTACAACCGGACATTAACAAATTCCAATCTGCCACATAACCATGGGCACGGCTTTCGAAAGATCATAACCCTGCAGGGGTGTCCCAACTTAGCCCATCACAAGCTCTCACGATCAGCTGAAGTGATAAATATAATATCATCACCCCTTATCTTCGGGAAATCCGATCAGGCTCGGCATCCCGGTGCACAAGACATTTCGACAATGGTAAAACAAGTCCAGCAAGACCTCCCGGCGTGCCGACACCCTGATGGTAGCCGCGCGCATCTCGTCTCAGGACACGTCCGGATGAGCACTACGTACAGCAACCGAAGACCCCAGATAACAGGGTGGCACCGCAAGTGGATCTAGTTTGGGACCAACACCATCAGCACTGGCCCCCCTGTTATGTAGAATTAAGAACCCGGGGACATGACCCCTATGCAATTAATTAATTAATTAAGTTATTATTATGAGCAAATTAAAACCAATGTTGGGCCTTGCTGGAGGAGTTTTATTCAAAGACGAAGTGTCAAGGGGTCCCCATATACCCAACCGTGTAAGGAACGCAAAATCAAGGAACATAATGCCGGTTTATCGGCGCCTAAGGTGGCATGAGTGGAACAAAACACCGAGCAAAAGGCCAAGCCTTCCACCCATGCCCAGTATATAGGTGTGTTAATAATAATAATAGATATTGTGATATTCCAACAACAAGTTCCCTCCTGGAACGATCTTCATCTTCACCTGCAACTAACAACGCTATAAGAGGGGCTGAGCAAGCGGGTAACATAGCCAAACAATGGTTTTGCTACAAAGGTTTCAAAGGTTAGAGGCTTCATGGCAACAAGGAGAGGGGCTGACAATAAAGATGGGTAGCACGACATATAACGATAGCATCGAGACACTAAGCATGGCAATGATAGTAAAGGTATCCAAGGGTATGGTCATCTTGCCTGAGATCCCGCAAGGAAGAAGAACAGATCCATGAAGATGACGGAGAAGAAGCCTTGAAGAAGAACCACGGGTAGACGAATGAATCCTCACGAACGCAACGGAACAAGCACTAACGAGAAGAAGCAAGCAACACGGTAAACACACCACACGAGACATGACAATATGCTCAACCAAGTATGATGCAAGACAGTTCTACATAGGATGCATTGCAAGTCTATACAGGAAGCAAAACATGGCAAGGTAGGAAGCATAGAAAACTACACAAGTCTATATGATGCAATACATGGCAAGGTATGATGCATGACAAGTCTATATAGGAAGCATTACATGGCAAGGTAGGAAGCACAGAAAAACAACACAAGTTTATATATGATGCAATACATGGCAAGGTATGATGCATGACAAGTCTATACGTGAAGCAATACATGGCAAGGTAGGAAGCACAGAAAAGCAACACAAGAACATGACAATATGCTCAAGCAAGTATGATGCAAAACAAGTCTACATATGATGCACAGCAAGTCTGCATAGGAAGCAAAACATGGCAAGGTAGGAAGCATAGAGAAACAACACAAGAAACATGACAATATGCTCAAGCAAGTATGATGCAAGACAAGTATTTATATGATGCAATACATGGCAAGGTATGATGCATGTCCGGTTGAAATATGCATGGCATGGCAAAGTGCACAAACAAGTACTACAGGTTAAGTGGAGCTCAATATGCAACGAGTTGCATATTGACGAAACACCACATTTTATTTATTTAATTGACTTTCCTTTATTTACTAGACAAGATTAAATGTTCTTATTAACATGGCAAGAGGTGAAGCATAAGAAAAACTACACTATCTAGACATTTAAATGAGGCTGGAAATAACAACAACAATTCCGGAAAATCCCCATGTGCATATTATGAATTTGTACTGTTCTGCCTAAAACATATTTTAACGTTGTTAAACAGCAAAACAAAGTGCAACAAGTTATTCTACACATTTTTCTACCCCGTTTACATATAAAGTTTATTAAATTTGGAGCTACGGTTATTTAGTTATGAAATAAACCATTTTAACATGTTATTTAAGCAAACAAAAGCAAACAGCCATTTAAACATTTTAAACAGGGATGAAAGAGGCATATTATTACTCTACACAAAATTCTAAGCATTTTACATATATAAATTTTTGCATATGATGCACAGTTGTGAAGTTATTATATGCATGATGATTGAGGGCTTTTCTGTAAAACTGATGTTCTGCGGATAAAAGAAAAAAACACTAGACAAAGAGAAAAATAACATGGGCTGAAACTCGCTGGGCGTTTGGGCTGCTCACCACGGCCTCTTGGCATGTCGTTGGAGCGGAGTTGGGCCTCAGCGCGGGCTGGGCCTTGGCGCCGTGCTAGGCCGATGCGGGGCCCAGGAGGCCGGCCGGCGCGGTCGTCCTTCTCGTGCGCTCGGCACGAGCACGGAGGCAGGGCGGCGACAGCTGCTGGCGCGGTGGAGCGGCGAGGACGAACTGGGAACGGTGCAGGGCAACAGATCCGAAGCAGGAAGGTCGAAGCTCGCCGGATGTGGACGGACTCGGCGGCCGAAGCGTTGATGAAGCAGCGCACGCGGGTCGGCGTCGGACGAGGCCCTCGGGGCAGAGCAGGCGAGCGGGAGAGAGCCGGAGGCGAGCGCTCGGGCGTCGGGAAGCGGGCTCGCCGGCAGGGGGAGGTAGGCGCTGCACGCGGTGGCGGTTGACGACGGTAGAGGCGAGGTCCGGCGGCCGGCGGGACAGAACGGCGGGGGGGACGCGGAGCTGGACGGCGGTTGCCTCGATCCAGGGGATCGAGTGCTGCGGGGACGAGCTGCGAGGAGCCAGAGGCGGGGCGATGCGGTTGGGCCCAGATCCGGCCCATGGCGGGGCGAGAACGGGCCTTGCGTGGCTGGCGGCGGGGTTGGGGACGCGTGGCCTCGCGGGAGAGGCCACAGGCGCCGGCGGGTGGCGGCTCAGCCAATGGCGACTTGCCATGTGGCGTCGGCGGGCTGGCTGGGCGCCGAAATGAAGGTGGAGGGCGGCGGCTGCAGATGGAAGGGGGTAGGTGGCGCAGAATTTTGGGGAGGAGGCCAAAAATGGCAAGGGGATGTGCTTAAATAGGCAAGGGGGTCTAGGGATTAGGGTTTGGGGTGTTTGGAGGGGTTTTGAGCCCTCCGATCGCGATCCTACGGATCCGATCGCGGGGGAGGCTATGGGAGTCCTAGTGGGCTGATTGGTCGGCTGTGTTAGAGGGGCTTCGGGCTGAGAGGAGAGAAGAGAAGAGAGGCGCGCGACAGCGTTTCGGAGACCGAAACGTCCGACGTTTTAAACCGGCGACTAGTGCCGCTATAAATATCCGTTGGGCTATCAAACGAGCCCCGAATGCGATGAAATTTGGCAGGCGGTCTACCTATGCTATAATAAGACCACACGCCAAGTTTCAACCCATTCCGAGAACATTTTCCGGCCACTTATAAAATAAATATTCGGAGGCGCCGCGGGTGCGTGCAAGTGTGTCTGGGCTCAGAACGGACAACGGAGAGGACGGGCGAACTCGGACGGATGCAAGTTTTGAAAACATGCTAATGAAATGCACATGATGTCATGACAAAGTGCAACACGCAAGCAAATGACATGGCAACGACGATGAATAACTGGCTGACACGTGGCGCATCGGTCTTGGGGCGTCACAACTCTCCCACACTAACAGAGGATCTCGACCCGAGATCCTGGAGATGGCACCGGATAAAACGGAAAAGGAAGAGGTAAAACAAAGTTGCTTCTTCGACAAACGAGTGAAACCATGAACCTTGAGAGGTTGAACAATCTTGAAAGAAAGAATACAGCGGAGATGAACGAATAAGAAAACACTCCATTAGAAAAGAGGAACAAGGAGCATTACGATAACCTTGTAGGTTGAAAGACATGAGCGAAGAGCTCAAGGATGACGAACAAAATTTCAAAACCACTCTGGTTAAAACAAGATGGAGAAGCAATAAGAACGGAATAATTTGGAAAACATTCCAACTGTAAATGGAAGGAATTAACATGAGCTTGAGGAGATGGAATGATACTTGAAGAAATCAACAACACACTGCCTCTGAAACAAATGAAAGAATGACACAAGGGGTAAGAAAGATTTCAGGCAGCACTCCAGTCGAAAATAGAGGAAAAGCTAGATAGATGACGGAACTTGAATGGAGGACACGACACTCCGGTTAAATAGACAAGTAAGGAAGAATATGATCTTGATAAAAACGAGAAGATGGTCAAAGAGAGCAATATCACAATGCCTCCGGAATGAACGAATATATGCTAGATCGTTGGAAAGAAAAGAACGGAGAAGAAAATGACAACTTCTCCCACGAATGAATTAGAAAAAATCCTCCTTACGAAGAAAGGTTGAACGGAGTTGTTGGAAAAAATCAACAACAAAAGAATAAGCTTGTTGTGGGCTTATGGAAAACATCTCAAGTTATGAGGTGACAACCAGCCACTAATGGAAAACAATTGATTGGATAGAGGTAAGCAAGGAGACGAAAGAGTTATTTCACCGAGAGGATAATTGAAGAACTTGGGTCATTTAGAAGCATCACACATAGAAACAATCCCAATGGAAGGCTTTAGGTGAAATCTATACCAAGATAACTCCAGCGAAGAAATTGACGGGTTTAAATATCTCATTCCCGACAACTTGTGAATCATGAAACATGAAGGAAATTGGCAAAAATGACATACCACCATCTCAAACTATAAGGTAGAAAGAATTGCACTTCGGAATGCAAGAAGAAGAATACTTGAGCTCATTGATCAAGAATCTTGATGAATACTTCGAGGATGAAATAAATCATGATGAACCACCATGCAGAACTCCGGTAACAAACGAATGAGAAGTGAAGGAAGAAAAGAATAAGATTGAAGCCTTGCAATGATTAGATGGAGCTTCGCGACAAGATAAAAAGAAAACTTGGAACTCCGGAAAGAAAGACGAAACACTCCGAACCTAGAGTTTATTAAGCATGAACAAACCCTGAACAAGGAATTAAATCACCTTGAAGGAATAAGAATAAGAATTATGTCATGCTTATCCTTCACCAATTTAAATTGACGACAAGCAATGGATTTGGCATACTACTTATTCTCGTTGCAAAGAATTAAAGAGAGATCTCGCACAAACTTGAGAAAAGTCTTGAACGACTCACCGGTTACGATTTTGGAAAGAACGAGTGAAATGGCATGATAACACAGTAAAGAATGTTTAACAAACCACCATACAAATTGAAATGGAGTGATGACAGAGAACAAGCCATCGTAAGGAATTGAAATTGAGTGAATATAAAAGAATGAATCACCGAGAAGAATATGGAGACGAACGAAGAGGCATCAATTAAGAATAGTTGGAGGACGAAGTTGAAAACTGAGAACGAAGAAATCTTCTGAAATGAGGGCCTTCGGAGGATCACAATGGAAAGAATTCATGAAATGCTTCGGACGGTTATAAAAAGAATTCCCCACAATCGGAACAATAATGAGGATGGCATGAAGCTAGAACCACAACTCATCAAGAGAACGGGCCGAGATTTAAGAGAAACTCTTCTCCGGTCTTCACATGTTGAGAAGAACGACGAGAATATCATGAAGAATTGTTTAGGAACCCGTAATGAGAATTAGAAGGTTGAACCAATGATTAAAAGAGTTTGAAAGCGATCTTGGAGGATACATTTGACCGATGAGAAAACCATTCTTACGTCAAACTTGAAAATAATTTGAGTATAACTCCAGAAAATAGAAGAGTCAGGTAAGATCCTGGGAAAAGACCTATGGATTATGAGCCCACCGAAGAGAACACACCGTTGAAAATATTGCTTAAGAGATGTTGCACCGGTTGAATTAAATGGCTTGAGTAAGATGAGAATCCTCAAAATAGCTAAACGGATTAAGAATTGAAGCACGAATCTTCCGAGCTATCTTCAGCACTTCGGAGAAGAATAGCAAGAGGAGAATGATTAATTGGTGCACCGGAATAAGAAAACATTGTGAAATGAAGAAAAGGATAAGATCAACACCGATATCTTGAATTAAATTCACCGGAGAATTTGAGAACAAAAGAATGATGAACTTGAAGTTTCCTGAGTATCTTCCTGAGAATCACCGGATAATGAAATTGAACGAAACGAATGAAGAAACATCACATTAATAAAATGGATATTTCATTCTAGAATTTCTGACTCCTAGAATAAGAAGGGAGGGAGGGCGGGGAAACAAAGATAACTTGGGATGAATGAAACAGGCACCATTGAGGAAAACCAAGACTTGATCTTGCACATATTAAAAGGATCGGGTAACTCGAAGAGTAGCTCGCCGGTTGAAAGAATTTAACATAGCAATCTTGATGATCAAGAAAGACTAGCACTCCCATAGAAATATGAGAACACTGATTAAGAAAGGTATGGAATCAACACTTGACATCGAAGCAACTCGAATACCAGAATCAAGACAAAAAACAATGGATAGATATGTTGCAACAAAATCTTCACAATATCATTCGAACGGGGAATTGAACGAATGAATTCCATAGCTTAATGGTACAACACTTGACGAGAAGACACTTGGGAGAACAAAAGGTAAATAAAAACAACAAGGAGCAGATAGAACAAATACAAGATAGAAGCTTCCTCCCACATATTCGTGCTGAAAGCTCATGGAACGTGTTACAAAAGGGTTTTGCAATCCCCGGTTCAGCATAGCCAAGGACCCTTTAAGATGCAACTCCCGATCGGAACAAATGCCCATAAAATTACTTCACTCAATGTAGAACCCCGAACTCCATATCGTGCATTCGTTGGAAGAATGCCTACGAGCTACTAGATGAACCCACCTATTAATTTCCGAAAGTTTCCAGTTATGCAATCAGGTGTTGGGGATACAAGGGAAGCACCGCGCACTCAACTCTAATCCTACATCCAGCTATATCCATCCTTCAACACATAACCAGTTATTTCCGGAAACCGTTTACCTCGGACCTTCGAAACGCATCTGCTATACAAGCTATGGCAATACTCCCGAACTACCTCCCCAGTACTGGGTGATGTCGGGGTTATCTTGCCACTAACCGCATAGGAGAGTTTTCGATGTCGGCCGTCTTAAGTATTCCAGAACTGATGCGATATATTTTGTGATGACAACACCTTGGAGCTCAACTCCCCGGGACACTACCACAACCCCTAAATGACAGGAGGCATCGAGAACAATGTTCTCGTCACAAAGACATCGGAACAATTCAAACAATACTTGTGTGATCCTAAAAAAAATTGGTAAATTTTTTAGAGTAGAAGAGATAAGCAATCGTCAGGAGTCCTCACCAGAGTGAAAAGGGATGAGGAGCAAAAAGAAATCCTACTCTCCGATATATATATATATATATATATATATATATATATATATATATATATATATAGGACTCAAAACATTTTCAAGTGTGTGCCTAGACTCAACCGTCAATGATTCGATCAATCAGTGGGGGCTCCTAGGTCGGAGAAGGCTCTGAATACCAACTTGTAATGCCCAGGATGGGATTATACCTCCTACGTGTCGAGGCACGACTTAAAGGTATAAGCCCATTCTAGAATGATCTCAAGTTTGGTATCTTTGCACGACTCATGTAAAAAATAGGGATGAAATTGCAAAAGGATAGTTGGCTTACACTCGCCACGTCACACAATACATTACATAAGCAAATCATCATCCAAAACATCACAACCCGACTACGGGCGAAGATCCAAAAGAAAGATACCAAATACATAAAGCCACAGGTCCGAATCGCCCCTAGTAGAAACCACTACTGATCGTCGAAACACGTCACACACATACGGCCACTCTCTTCATCGAGCTCCCAGTGAAGTACTTGAACCAGCTCCTGCATCATTCTCGGCTGAACCTGCATCTGGTGTTGTAGTATCTGTGAGCCACGAGGACTCAGCAATCCCATAACCATGGGCATCAAGACTAGCAAAGCTTTATGGGTAGGAAGAGGTAAAATGATGAGGTTGCAGCAGCGGCTAAGCAATATATGGTGGCTGACTTACGAGTACAAGAATAAGATGAGCATCTACGCAAACGGTCGCAAACTAGTAGTGATCGCTAAAGATCCTGAACTACCTACGAGTCAAACATTACCCCACCGTGTTCTCTTCTCAAATTGAAAAGAGATAGTCATGGTTACTCACACAGTTGTGTGTTTTACTTTGGATCCTCTGTCAAGTTTTCTACAACCGGACATTAACAAATTCCAATCTGCCGCGTAACCGCGGGCACGGCTGAGCACTACGTACAGCAACCGAAGACCCCAGATAACTGGGTGGCACCGCAAGTGGCTTTAGTTTGGGACCAACACCATCAGCACTGGCCCCCCTGTTATGTAGAATTAAGAACCCGGGGACATGACCCCTATGCAATTAATTAATTAATTAAGTTGTTATTATGAGCAAATTAAAACCAATGTTGGGCCTTGCTGGAGGAGTTTTATTCAAAGACGAAGTGTCAAGGGGTCCCCATATACCCAACCGTGTAAGGAACGCAAAATCAAGGAACATAATGACGGTTTATCGGCGCCTAAGGTGCATGAGTGGAACAAAACACCGAACAAAAGGCCAAGCCTTCCACCCATGCCCAGTATATAGGTGTGTTAATAATAATAATAGATATTGTGATATTCCAACAACAAATTCCCTCCTGGAACGATCTTCATCTTCACCTGCAACTAACAACGCTATAAGAGGGGCTGAGCAAGCGGGTAACATAGCCAAACAATGGTTTTGCTAGGAAGGTTTCAAAGGTTAGAGGCTTCATGGCAACAAGGATAGGGGCTGACAATAAAGATGGGTAGCGCGACATATAACGATAGCATCGAGACACTAAGCATGGCAATGATAGTAAAGGTATCCAAGGGTATGGTCATCTTGCCTGAGACCCCGCAAGGAAGAAGAACGGATCCATGAAGAAGACGGAGAAGAAGCCTTGAAGAAGAACCATGGGTAGATGAACGAATCCTCACGAACGCAACGGAACAAGCACTAACGAGAAGAAGCAAGCAACACGGTAAACACACCACACGAGACATAACAATATGCTCAACCAAGTATGACGCAAGACAGTTCTACATAGGATGCACTACAAGTCTATACAGGAAGCAAAACAGGGCAAGGTAGGAAGCACAGAAAACAACACAAGTCTATATGATGCAATACATGGCAAGGTATGATGCATGACAAGTCTATACAGGAAGCATTACATGGCAAGGTAGGAAGCACAGAAAAACAACACAAGTTTATATATGATGCAATACATGGCAAGGTATGATGCATGACAAGTCTATACGTGAAGCAATACATGGCAAGGTAGGAAGCACAGAAAAGCAACACAAGAACATGACAATATGCTCAAGCAAGTATGATGCAAAACAAGTCTACATATGATGCACAGCAAGTCTGCATAGGAAGCAAAACATGGCAAGGTAGGAAGCACAGAGAAACAACACAAGAAACATGACAATATGCTCAAGCAAGTATGATGCAAGACAAGTCTTTATATGATGCAATACATGGCAAGGTATGATGCATGTCCGGTTAAAATATGCATGGCATGGCAAAGTGCACATACAAGTACTACAAGTTAAGTGGAGCTCAATATGCAACGAGTTGCATATTGACGAAACACCACATTTTATTTATTTAATTGACTCTCGTTTATTTACAAGACAAGATTAAATGTTTTTATTAACATGGCAAGAGGTGAAGGATAAGTAAAACTACACTATCTAGACAATTTAAATGAGGCCGGAAATAACAACAACAATTCCGGAAAATCCCCATGTGCATATTATGAATTTGGTACTGTTCTGCCTAAAACATATTTTAATGTTGTTAAACAGCAAAAAAAAGTGCAACAAGTTATTCTACACATTTTTCTACCCCATTTACATATAAAGTTTATTAAATTTGGAGCTATGGTTATTTAGTTATGAAATAAACCATTTTAACATGTTATTTAAGCAAACAAAAGCAAACAGCCATTTAAACATTTTAAACAGGGATGAAAGAGGCATATTATTACTCTACATAAAATTCTAAGCATTTTACATATATAAAGTTTTTGCATATGATGCACAGTTGTGAATTTATTATATGCATGATGATTGAGGGCTTTTCTGTAAAACTGTTGTTCTGCGGATAAAAGAAAAAAACACTAGACAGAGAAAAAAACAACATGGGC
The DNA here is from genome assembly GCA_902687465.1 of Secale cereale. Lineage (NCBI taxonomy): Eukaryota > Viridiplantae > Streptophyta > Magnoliopsida > Poales > Poaceae > Secale > Secale cereale. Next base: position 439,490,809 of record LR738710.1, on the reverse strand, counting down.
TGAAACTGGCTGGGCGTTTGGGCTGCTTACCACGGCCTCTTGGCCTGTCGGTGGAGCGGAGCTGGGCCTCAGCGCGGGCTGGGCCTTGACGCCGTGCTAGGCCGATGCGGGGCCCAGGAGGCCGGCCAGCGCGGTCGTCCTTCTCGTGCGCTCGGCACGAGCACGGAGGCAGGGCGGCGACAGTTGCCGGCGCGGTGGAGCGGCGAGGACGAACCGGGAACGGTGCAGGGCAACGGATCCGAAGCGGGAAGGTCGAAGCTCACCGGATCTGGACGGATTCGGCGGCCGGAGCGTTGACGAAGCAGCGCACGCGGGTCGGCGTCGGACGAGGCCCTCGGGGCAGAGCAGGCGAGCGGGAGGGAGCCGGAGGCAAGCGCTCGGGCGTCGGGAAGCGGGCTCGCCGGCAGGGGGAGGTAGGCACTGCAGGCAGCGGCGGTTGACGACGGTAGAAGCGAGGTCCGGCGGCCGGCGGGACAGAACGGCGGCGGGGACGCGGAGCTGGATGGCGGTTGCCTCGATCCAGGGGATCGAGCGCTGCGGGGACGAGCTACGATGAGCCAGAGGCGGGGCGACGCGGTTGGGACCAGATCCGGCCCACGACGGGCCGGGAACGGGCCTTGCGCGGCTGGCGGCGGGGCTGGGGACGCGTGGCCTCGCGGGAGAGGCCACAGGCGCCGGCGGGTGGCGGCTCGGCCAATGGCGACTTGCCATGTGGCGTCGGCGGGCTGGCTGGGCGCCGAAATGAAGGTGGAGGGCGGTGGCTGCAGATGGAAGGGGGGTAGGTGGCGCAGAATTTTGGGGAGGAGGCCAAAAATGGCAAGGGGATGTGCTTAAATAGGCAAGGGGGTCTAGGGATTAGGGTTTGGGGTGTTTGGAGGGGTTTTTGAGCCCTCCGATCGCGATCCGACGGATCCGATCGCGGGGGAGGCTATGGGAGTCCTAGTGGGCTGATTGGTGGGCTGTGTTAGAGGGGCTTCGGGCTGAGAGGAGAGAAGAGAAGAGAGGCCCGCGACGGCGTTTCGGAGACCGAAACGTCCGACGTTTTAAACCGGCGACTAGTGCCGCTATAAATATCCGTTGGGCTATCAAACGAGCCCCGAATGCGATGAAATTTGGCAGGCGGTCTACCTATGCTATAAATAGACCACACGCCAAGTTTTAACCCATTCGGAGAACATTTTCCGGCCACTTATAAAATAAATATTCGGAGGCGCCGCGGGTGCGTGCAAGTGTGTCCGGGCTCAGAACGGACAACGGAGAGGACGGGCGAACTCGGACGGATGCAAGTTTTGAAAACATGCTGATGAAATGCACATGATGTCATGACAAAGTGCAACACTCAAGCAAATGACATGGCAACGACGAGGAATAACTGGCTGACACCTGGCGCATCGGTCTTGGGGCGTCACACAACCCCAGTAATCTCATCGCCAATGCTTCAGTTCACAGTTGAAGAGGCTGGCGTTGAAGAAATGAGCGACGACGATGAAGATGTGGACATTGGGAGCACAACTCATGTGCTGAACGACGACTTTTGGGACAGTATGCACCCCAATTCTCCATTGTTCACACCGTTGCAGCAAATTCCTCAGTCCCCAGAACGTGCTGAAGTTCATACGGGCTCTGAAGAACCTCGCACCACTCCCTCCGTCTATGAAGTAATTCCAGCCACTAGTGCTGATGAAAAAGCTCATGAAGAAATTCCAGCCACTAGTGCTGATGAAAAAGCTGCTGAAGAAATGAAGTCTCCAATTGCAGCTGAAGAAGAAATAAAAATTCCTCAGCCTGCGATTCCTGAGGCTGTGATGAAATTGACTTACAATCCTCAGCCCAAGCCTAAGGATCCATTCTCTAAGAAGCAAAAATTCAAGGATGATGACTTCTTCCATGAGCATGTGTTCTTCACTGACTTCAATCCATATGACTCTGCTCATCTTAGAAGGAAGCGTTTCTGGACCACCAGCCAAACCAACTTCTATTCCTCACTACTTTTTGGTAAGGACAAAGTCTTCGACCATGAGCATATTCCTCATGTGGATATGGAATCCTTGCCTTGCTTCACACCGGTCCTCAGAACTCTCTTCGATGCTGGATTGCTCTCATTCTGCACTGACATATGCGACTGGAATGAAGAGCTCATTCTTCAGTTCTATGCAACACTGCACATCACCGAAAAAGCTGAAGATGTGAACTCTTGGGTGCTGGACTGGATGACAGAAAATACTCACTTCAAGGCACCGGCCTCTGAATTGCTTCAGGCCCTGCCTCTCAGTCCTCCCTTTGAAGGTGCACGGTGTGTATACTATGAACCTGAACTTACTGATCACTATATGCAAGTATTGATGAAACCGCTGAGGCCTGGTCAAGCACCAAGAACCAAATTCCTCATGAAGGAATTGCTATATGTGCCTCGGACTATCTATCGAATTCTAACCAAGACCTTGAGTCCAATCAAAGGCCACGACTCAAATGATGAAGAAATCCCTGGCATCATGAAGAATTTATTGTTTTATATCATGCATGGGATCCCCATCAACTATCATGATTTCTTCATGAGGACTCTGGCAAATGTGGCGTTGTTTCCTTTCAACCTGAAGCCTTATGCTCCCTGGATCATGAGAATCATCAGAACAAGGTCTTCTATTGATTACAAGGCTGACTTTCATAATCATCTCAGCTATCTGCCTCCTCTTGAAGTCCTCAAACAGACATATTCTTCAGTTGATGGAAAAGGCAAAGCTGCAATCATTGATGAAGGCATTCGTCCATTGGATGGTCAAATCCGCAAAGCCGCATCCTACTGTACCAATGATGCCTCTGCCACTCATGACTCTGTCGCCAATGCTTCAAAGCAAAATCCTCAAGGCACAACTCCAAGGGTAATGACTGATCGTGAGCTTCTCCTCAGTCTTCATCAGAAGGTCGATCGCAACCATAAGTGGGTCAAGAGGCAGTTTGGTTCAATTCTTCACAACATGACTGCGACATATAATGCAGTGAAGAAAAACCATTACTACCTCCATGAAGTTTTCAATCGCACCTGGGTTGTTCTGTTAATCTCTATAGTGAAGAAGATCTGAAGCAAATGGGCTTCAAGGAAGACTTTGAATGGTCTCAGCCTCTGGCGAAGAAATTCAAGAAAGTCAAAGTTCCTTCATTGGTGGTAGCTCATATTCTTCATCATGCGAGACGGACGAGTATGAAGATTTGGACGACACTGCGGCAGACCCTGATCCAACAACCGACCCCAACAACACTGACGCTCCTCCATCATTTTCGTGATATTCTTCAAGGGTGTTAGTCCTCATTTTTCGTCCCTTTTGGTCATTCAATGACAAAGGGGGAGAAACTTGAGTTAGTCTTCAAGCGGGTCTTTATATATGGGCATTTTTTTGCTAAGTTACAACTCTCGTTCTTTTGAAGACTTTATTGGATCGAGTTGTAAACTTAAACCCGATGGTGGTCTGATACTTTCGCTATGTTTTTCCGCATACTATTTCCTCATATAAGTTAATGCATGCATGCTGAATTACATAAGTCACCATATTCCATCATGCATTTAAAATTCTTCATATCATATGTAAAATGCGTGTATGAATTACAAGATATAGGGGGAGATCTTCATGATACTACTCTTCAAATGTGCATTTCTTCAAAAGCAAATTCCTCACTATGCACATCTTCTGGGGGAGTTCTTCTATATCTTGCAATCAGATTCCTCAATATCAGTATTTACACTTCATATGTTTATCCCCGTTGAAAACTTAACCTATATTGTCATCAATCACCAAAAAGGGGGAGATTGTAAGTGCATCTAGTGCCCCTTAGTGATTTTGGTGTATTGAAGACTTATAGGTTAAGGGACTAATGCGTTTGTGAGTGTACACAGGTCTATAAATCTATGAGGAGTTTAATATTTATAGAGAAAGTCGGCCCCTAAAAATGAATGTCTTCAGCTAAAGACTTTGGATTTCTAAAGACTTTCTGAAGATTTTGAAAGTGAAGAAATTGGTGTGACCTTGAAGACTTGGATAATCATGCAAGGATTATGAAGCGTGAAGACTTTTGTTTTCGTAGTTTCATTTTCTCTTTCTTGAGTCATAGGAAACACCGTACTGTTAAAGGGGATCGAGGAAAAACTAAGGAAACATATTTCCAAGTGATGCTCAACTCAAAGCCTACACTACCCAATCCTTTCGAGTGAAGCCATTGGAAATCTCATACAGTTCAGTCAATTTCTTCAGTGACAGAGACACGGTTCTTCTCGTCTCTGAGGAATTTGTTCTATCTGAGGAGTTAGGAATTCGCCAGTGCGGATTTCCTAAAAGTGAGGAACATGATAGCCCTGAGGAATTTGATACTCAACATTCCGACCGTTGTTGTGCTATGCGCCAGCTGTCCTAAAATATCCACCTACCTAACGGTCATATCATTTAAGGGCATTTATGTCTTATCATGTCAGGCTGCTCTCTAGGCTATAAATAGCTGCCCCCTTAGCTAGTTGGCTGCTCCAACAGAAACTGTCACTTGTCATTAGAGCAGCCCATCCTCCGAGGACTTTGAGCGAAAATCATCAAGTGAGGAAAAACCCGAAACCCAAACACCTAAAACCCCAAAGTGATTGAGCATCACTGAAGATATTGTTCCTGTGTGGAACCGACGCTTGTTACCTTTGAAGATTGTGATCTTCCAGACGGTTAGGCGTCAATGGTCTAGAGCATCCAAGAGGAATTGTGGATCGCCGAGTAACCGAGTTTGTGAAGGTTTGGAACTCACCTGTGAAGACTTACCACGAGTGATTGGGCGAGGACTGTGTGGTTTTAGCTCAAGGAGAATATGGTGAGGACTTGGTGTCTTGGACTGTGTGTCCGGTACTGGGTGTCCGGGACTCTGTGTCCTCGGGTTTAAATACCTAGCTGCTCCAACCAGACGTACAACTGTCACAGCAGTTGGAACTGGTTTACCAAATCATTGTCTTCATCAAGCTTACTGGTTCTATTTCCTCAACTCTTCCATGTACTCATTCATGTGTTGTTGAACTTGATCTGTACTGTTTGAAGATTTTGACTGAAGACTTTCTCAATTTCCTCAACCCTATTTCTTCAGTCATAAGTCCTCAGCATGCTTATCCTGTTTACACACTACCTATACTCTGTGCTTGTTTTCTGTTCATCATGATGACCATGCTACTGTCTTGCACCTGTGTATCTTTTCCGCTGCTAAGTAGTTCGTCGCTTAGAAAATTCCTCAGTTAGAATTTACTTAGGGAAAAATTCATAAAAATCGCCTATTCACCCCCATCTAGTCGATATAACGCACTTTCAACAAAGGATACTAATGAATATTGCTAGACATATGGAATGCAACCATAATACAAGCAGACAAGTATTTGCAGAGCAATAGTTGTCAGAGAATTACCGGAATATGGGACAGTATTTCAAAGTATATTGTGAATCATATGATCAACTAGTAATGAACAGTTCCTCGATAAGGGTGAATAATTATTCGTAGGGGTATTCATGCGGCAAAGAATTGCACGCTAGTAAGCATAAAGATTCTCAGAACATTAGAGAGAACTTCGGGGTATCTTGTAATAACAAGATCAACGGGGAATGGTTGTATGAATGGCAAGTATACATCGTTATCCATAGGGGGTTTATCGATGGAAGAGAATTGCAAAAGCGATGGCACAAAGTCTCAAGAGAACATCATAGAGTATCTTCGGAACCTTCTGGTGCAGCAGTTGATCATCTGTATAAGGGGCTCTCCCGTAGGAAGTAGTTACGAGAACCTCGAGTCAGAGTTAGTAAAATCATTTCACCCGAATAGAAGAGAGATCAGAGTCCCATAGTATAGATGAGGAATAAAAGAGCCAAATCCCACCCAATTGTCATGTGGGCCCGTAAGTCACACAATCAATGTTAGTAAAAGTTTTCCAAAGGCTAGATTCAACTTCAGCCAAGGAGTGGAAAAGGGGGATTCATACAGGCAATCGGCCACTGATACCAACTTGTGACGCCCCCGATTTGACCGTACAGTAATCATGCACGCAAATGTGTACGAGCAAGATCAGGGACTCACGGGTAGATATCACAACACAACTCTAGACACAAATTAAAGATCATACAAGCTTCATATTACAAGCCAGGGGCCTCGAGGGCTCGAATACATAAGCTCGGTCATAAACGTGTTAACGAATGAAATAATATCTAAGTATAGGCATAAGTTAAACAAGATGCCATAAGAGGGCTAGCACAAACTTGGATACAGATCGAAGAGGCGCAGGCCTCCTGCCTGGGATCCTCCTAAACAACTCCTCGTCCTCGGCACACTCCACGTAGCAGTAGGCTCCGGCTGGGTAGTAGTAGTCGTCGGCAGCGGCATCTGGCTCCTAGACTCCACCATCTGGTTGCATCATCGGAGAACAAGGCAAAAGGGGGGGGGCAAAGCAACCGTGAGTACTCATCCAAAGTACTCGCAAGCAAAGATCTACACTACATATGCAATGGTATCTGTATAAATGGGTAATGCTTGTGGGCTAAACTGCATAATGTCTGAATAAGAGGCGGAAAGCTAGGCCTATCGAAGACTACGCTTCTGGCAGCCTCCATCTTGCAACAATAGAAGAGAATAGTTGGTAAGTTCACCAAGTAACACCATATAACATAATCCTAGCCGGCAATCCTCCCCGCGTCGCCCTATGGGAAAGTGATCACCGGGTTGTATCTAGCACTGGAAAGAGTGTGTTTTATTAAGTATCTAGGTCTAGTTGTCATGAGGTCGGAATATAACTCCGGGTCGTCCTGTTACCGTGGACACGGCTATTCGAATAGATTACTTCCCTGCAGGGGTGCACCACATAACCCGACAAGCTCAATCCCTCTGGCCGGGCACACTTTTCTGGGTCATGCCCGGCCTTGGAAGATTAACACGTCGCAACCCTACCTAGGCCCAACAGAGAGGTCAACACGTTGGTCTAAATCCTAAGTGCGCAGGGGTCTTGGGACCATGTCTCTTTGCACTCCTTCATGTTGCAAACATGGCCGGTGAGTAGACCTAGCCCCCTTATACAAGTGTAGGCATTCTAGTCCAACCCGGTGTGCGCCAGTCAGTCGCTGACGTCTGGCAAGCTTCGGTCGATACTACGACACCGGTTGCCCATATCTTTTCCCGCGTAGCAGTTAGTGCGTATAAGTCCAATGACCCAACTCAGATCAAATATCCAAACTCGTTAAGCGTGTTATTATGAGATAATCGCAGACAACACCCATGGACCAGCCAACCTTTCTACTGGGTGTCTCAACCTGCCCTGTCGCTCCGCCACAAAGAATCACTCGGGGGGCATCGGGAACCCAGGCCCACCACAACCTGGATGGAACCACCTGCCCCTTCAGCCCCTAGCCTATGAAGCACTTGCGATACTCTACGAGCTGACCCGGCTTTAGTCACATCATGTATCATGTAAAGTATGTATATAGTATACCCGTGATCACCTCCCGAAGTGATCATGGCCCGATAGTATAGCATAGCAGACAGACAAGAATGTAGGGCCACTGATGGAATACTAGCATCCTATCTAAGCATTTAGGATAGCAGGTAAGGTATCAAGAATTGTAGCAGTAATGATAGGCTATGCAACAAAATAGGAGCTATCGAATCATCAACAGTAGCAAACCTAATGTAAGAATAAGAGAGAAGAGAGTTGGCGATATCTCGTTGATCAAAAGGGGTTTACTTGCCTAGAAGTTCGGCAGAGAAGGACAGGTCATCAAAACCATAGTCGATCGGGGCAGCAACAGTGGCGTGAGTCTCGAAGTCTAATGAAGAGAAGAGGAGGGAGAAATAATAAATATAATGCAAACAGATGCATAACGATGCATGACATGGCAATAAATGGTGCTACGAGTGATCTAATGCGGTACAATGCGATACCGACGAAGGGGGAAAACATCCGGAAAAGTATTCTCGGTGTTAGGCATTTTTGGATAGATGAAACGGAGGAGGCGATTGCATGTTCACTGGGCTAGGGGCTTGTGAGGGATGAACGGACAACATATTCAGATTCGTCACGTTTTTCTGAGCAACTTTCATGTATAAAATATTTTCATCCAAATTACAGATTAATGTATATGATTTTTCAAAATGTTATCTAATATTCTGAAATTAGAGGAAATATTTAATTCGAAAATAAATAGAAAATGTTATGTGTACCTAGTGGTTGTCTATCCATAGGGACTGACCTGTGGGGCCAGTTGACTCGGTCAACTGCCCAGATCTAGTCAACAGTCATGTTGACCATTGGCTTGTCAATACTGACCGGTGGGGCCTGTATGTAAGTGACACATATTTTAACAAGAGTTTTAATTAATTTAACTTATTGTCTCAGATTAAATTAGTGGCCTTGGGCCCACGGGTCAGTGAGCGGTTAGGGGAGTGGGTTAGTGCCAGGCAGGGGTTAGCTTAGTGGGAGGTCATCCCACTAATCGAATAGAGGGGTGGTCGGCCGGCACGCACAGCTATACCTGGCCATCTGTCGGGCCGGGCTGGGCTTCGGGCCAGGCCTGTCGAAGCCGGAGGCAAAAACCCTAGGCCCGAGCCCGGCCCGGCCCGGACGTCGGGCCTGATTTTTGGGCCCAAGCTCGGCCTGAAAGTGATAAAGCCTGTCGGGCCTCGAGCCTCAGGCCGGGCCCCTTCAGTAAATCATGAAAACAGCGGGCCCGGGCTCGAGCCCAGCCCGGCCTCGGGCTCAAAATCTAGGCCCGAGCCCAGCCGGGGTACAACATTAGGCCTGGCCGGGTCAGGCATTTACGTGTCGGGCCGGGACGGGCCGACCGGGCCGGGTTGCCCATGGACAGGTCTACGCACAGCCGAGGCCATGGCCGGGGTGTGGCCGACGGCGAGCAGCCAGGAGCGACAGCGGTAGGCGGTGACACGGGAAGCGGAGGCGATGGCTCAGGCGAGCATAGCCGGGCAGCAGCAGCAGCGTGCGGTGTAGCGAGCGGTGGCTGCGGCTGGAGTGGGGCAAGGAGGCGAGGCCCGCCAGCATGTGCGGCAGGGCACGCGGGTGGCGGGCGCAGTAGCAGCAGGGGAGAGAGGGGCGGGCTCGGCATGCACCACGGGCGAGCGGGGCCAGTGCATGCGGGGCGCGGCCACGGGCAAGGGTCGCGGGCGGACGATCCCCGTGCGCGCACGCGAAACAGGGCGGGGGCGCAGTGAGCGCAGCAACAGGTTCGGGCGATGATGTAACGACGGCGGAATGGACAAGATTCAAGAGGGGGAGGCGGATCTCGAGGAGAGAGGGGGGAAAGGCAGCGGGGGCTCACAGCGGAGCGGATGACGCAGACGGCGAGGGCAGGAAGCTCCTGGATGGTGGGAATCGAACATGGCGGCCGGCGACGCAGAAGGTCAAAGATAGAGTTGACCGCATTGTCTTGGCGCTTCTCTGAATGCGCTCGACGACGTAGAGGCAGAAGACCACAAGGCGGACCTCACCGACACGACGAGCGGGTGAACCACTGACGATGGTCGCGACAGTCGTCGGAGGTGTGGCCATGGCGATTCGGATTGTGCGTGCGTGTGAAAGAAATGACGCGGTGAGGGAGGGGAAATGACCTAGGGTTTGGGAGCGGCGGGTGGAGCCTTGTAGGCGCCGGGAGGGTGCGGTGGATGGCTGATTGAAAGTGAAACTATTCATCGGGTGGTTTTGGTAATTAATAACAACATATAGCTCATTGAACTGATATCCTTTCAAGATAAATATTTCACGAAGTTCAATGGTTGGCATTGCATGGATTAGAGATGTGGACCCCTCAAAAAGCTAAGGACAAAGATTGGCAAAAGCTCAACACTCTACATTTTCATTTTAGTGATCCAAGATCACATTGAGTCCATAGGAAAAGCCAATACTATTAAAAGGGGATGAGGTGTTGCTTAATGGTCTACTTGCTCAAAATGCTTAGTTTTAAGCTCCAAATCCCTCAACCACTTTCTCATTTGCACATATGTCGCAAACCTAAAAGTCAAACTCGGCCCCACGGATTTTATCTACCCGACGCCACCAAGTTCACTTGACATAGCCACTGCCACAAACCCTAATCAGTTCGGTCTCACGGATAGGGATTTCGGTCTCAGTGAAATGGGATTGCCAACTCTCTGTTTCCCCTTCGTAACATTTTGGTCTAACCGAGATGAGCGGATCGGTCCCACCGAGTTGGTAATGCAAACTCTCTAGTTACCTTTTGTAACGTTTCGGTCTCACCGAGTTTGCCTGGCCAAGTCTCTGTTTTGCCTACTACCAAAATCGGTCTCACCGATTTTGTGTAATCGGTCTCAACGAGATGAGGTTTGCCCTAACCCTAATGCATCGGTTTAACCGAGTTGATAGTATCGGTCCCACCGAGATGTCTAACGTTCACATTTTGAACTGCTTCGGTCTGACCGAGTCTGGTCAAATGTGTGTAACAGCTAGATTTTGTGTGGAGGCTATATATATCCCTCCACCCCTTCTCCATCAGTGAGAGAGCCGTCAGAACATGCCTACGCTTCCACTATTCATTTTCTGAGAGAGAACCACCTACTCATGTGTTGAGACCAAGATATTCCAATCCTACCATATGAATCTTGATCTCCAGCCTTCCCCAAGTTGCTTTACACTCAAATCTTCTTTCCACTATATCCAAATCTGTGAGAGAGAGTTGAGTGTTGGGGAGACCATCACTTGAAGCACAAGAGCAAGGAGTTCATCATCAACACACCATCTATTACCTTTTGGAGAGTGGTGTCTCCTAGATTGGTTAGGTCTCACTTGGGAGCCTCCGACAAGATTGTGGAGTTGAACCAAGGAGTTTGTAAGGGCAAGTAGATCGCCTCTACCCTAGTGAGGCAAGTCCTTCATGGGTGATGGCCATGGTGGGATAGACAAGGTTGCTTCTTTGGACCCTTCGTGGGTGGAGCCCTCCATGGACTCGCGCAGTCGTTATCCTTCGTGGGTTGAAGTCTCCATCAACGTGGATGTACAATAGCACCACCTATTGGAACCACGCCAAAAACATCCATGTCTCCAATTGCGTTTGCACTCTGCAACCCCTCCCTTTACCTTCATATGCAATGATTTACTTTCCGCTGACACAACTCTAGAATTGCATGTGTAGGAAGATTGCTTGACTTGTGCTAAAATTGATAAAAACTGTCAAAACTTAAAACTGGGAAAAGGCTAAGTTTTTATTTGGTCAAGTAGTCTAATCACCCCCCTCTAGACATACTTTCGATCCTACAAGTGGTATCAGAGCTTTGGTCTCTATTTGCCTTGATTTCCATAGCTTTGGTCATCATAGCCTTGGTTTCAGAACCTAGGAGAGTATGGCGTCTAGTGAGGGAAGTTACCACCGTAGAGGTCCTTACTTTGATGGTACAAATTTTGCTAGTTGGAAGCATAAGATGAAAATGCATATTCTTGGACATAACCCCGTCGTTTGGGCTACTGTGTGTATTGGTTTGCAAGGTGAATTCTTTGATGGGAAGGAACCAAATCGTGAAGCCTCCGCTGAAGAATTGAAGATGTTGCAATACAATGCTCAAGCTTGCGATATCTTCTTCAATGGATTGTGTCCCGAAGAATTCAACAAATCAGCCTTCTTGAGAATGCAAAGGAAACTTGTGATACTTTGCTTGATATGCTCGAAGGTACCGACTCTGTCAAGGAATCCAAGATGGATGTGCTTCAAAGTCAACTTGACAAGTTCAAAATGAAGGATGGTGAAGGTGTCGCTAAAATGTACTATAGGCATGCTCTCATCACAAATGAGATTGATGGCTTAGGAAACGAAGAAATGACCAATAGATTCATCATCAAGAAAATCCTAAGAGCCTTGGATGGAAAATATGACACCGTGTGCACATTGATCCAAATCATGCCCAATTACAAAGATCTCAAGCCAACGGAAGTCATTGGTAGAATTGTTGCTCATGATATGTCACTGAAGGATAAAGAAGAGCTTCACAACAAGTCTAGTGGCGCTTACAAAGTTTCATATGATGCTCCTACATCATCAAGTGAGAAACAAGTCTTCAATGAAGAACTGAGCATAATGGTGGAGAACTTCAACAAGTTCTAGAATAGTAGAAGCAAAGAGACAAGTTCCAAGTCAAGGTCCTACAATGACAAAATATCTTCTAGCCGTGAACGCAATTGCTACAATTGTGGGAGACCCGGACACTACTCAAATGAGTGTACGGCTCCACACAAAAGAAGAGAAGACTCACCTAAAAGGAGAACTAGAAGGGAAGAATCACCACCAAGAGAGAGAAGGAGTAGAGATGATCGTTATGAATGAAGACCCTCTTGTAGAAGCAAGGATTCGGAAAGGAAGGACAAATCATCAAGGAGCTATACAAGACGAAGACATCAAGCTCATGTTGGTGAATGGGTATCCGGTTCCGACTCCGATAACTACTCCGAGAGAAGTTATCACTCCAACTCAGAAGATACTCAAGATGAAGGTGTTGCTGGAATTGCTCTTGCGTCATCCAACTCCTATGACATATTTGACCAAATGAAGAAATTGGAAGATGCTTCATGGCTAAAGGCCCTAAGGTATCACACCCGAATATCTTGATTTCAATAGTGATGAAGATGATTTGCTAGGAGATGATGATTTACTTGTTGGTAGCAATAGTGATGAAAACTATGATGAAATTGCTATTAATCATGCTAATCAAGATAAAACGAATGACAATGATAAGGAGAAGATTGAGCGTCTAACTAAAGAATTAAACACTCTCAAGTTAGCTCATGAAACTACCTTAGAGGATCATCGAGAACTTTTGAGGACTCATGAGAAGCTACGCTCTGAAAAGCTCAATCTAGAGCAAGAGCATGAGTTCTTAAAAGCAATCATTGATGATCTTCGTAAGAAAAGTTCTTCTTACATTGCCAAGCGTTTACTCTTGTCTACCTACATGCCACACGTAAAATCTAGCAATAAGAACAAGAAAGGTTCTTCCTCTAGTAGTAACAATAATCATGATAAATCCAATGTTATTGCTTCTAGTAGTTCTCTTGATTCCAGTAATGATTCTCTTAGCCAAGTTACGCTTGATCAAGAAAATAGCTTATTGAAGGGAATTATAGAGAAAGGTGTTTATAAGAGCCTTGCCGGGAGTAAGCAATTCGAGGAAATTGTACGCAAGCAAGGAAGGCACCAGAAGAATCAAGGTGTTGGTTTTGAACGAAAGTTCAATGCCAATGGAGTTGAGTGGGAACAAGATCAATACCCCAAGACAAAGTTTGTTCCTCAACAAGAGAAGTACGATCCTACTTCCTTCAAGGGGACACAAGCCCAAGATGATCTTCCACCACAAGACCACAAGCTAAAGGGCAAGGACAAGCTTCAAGAAGAGATTGATGCATTTGAAGAAGCTCCTAAGGCATTGGTCAAGTGGGTTCCCAAGACTACATCAAGTTCTACTTTTTCAAGTACATCTACAACTCCAAGGATCCCCATCAAGATGGTGTGGATCCCGAAGAAGAAGAACTAGAGTGTTCTTGAGGGTGACTCCGCCAATATACTTCACTCTTATTAATATTGGCAAGGAAAAGTGCAATCAACTTTCACATCTTGCACTAGTTCAAGGAGTCACAAACCCTCTTGTTGGTAAGACAAGGGACAAGGTCACCTAATGCTTTCATGGACATCATCTTGTGTGCAATTCACTCTATGTCCATGGATATCTTTGTATGTTCCTTGTGGGAGTAACCCATGCAAGTATTGAAAGTGCAACTCAATCCAATGGATTTCTCCAAAATGATCTACATCAACATTGAGCATCTACATCTTCAACACCTACATGAAGTCATCTTCGACAAAACCCAAGGTTAGTTCATCCCTCTTAGGGGGATATCACATCTAGGGGGAGCTTTACTCTAAGAATTGAGCTAAAGCAACTCTAATGGTGTGAACACAACAATGCTTTATGTAAAAGTGGTAATCCCACTTGAGCTTAAACGATGAGTCTGACCTATGATCAAATGTTCTCATTTGACTCCTAAGTAAATATACTCATGTATAGATGACCTAGTCATCGCCAATTGCTTGATAGATGCTAGAATGGTTGTGCATGCTTTGCCACATATTTCATTTGCTATCTTATTGTGTGAGCATGTTGAGTGCATACTTTTCTCATTCGAGGACATCCATTTGTTGCTTTGATTGTTTGGCTTTCTTCTTTGCCAAAAGGATGGACAAGAATGCCTAAGAACCCCCTCTAGCTATTTATGTTTTTCTTACATCAAACTCTATTCATGCTACATCACAAAAGTTTGATCAAGTCAGATTTGAACCACTCTGAGTGAGGAGCACTTGGAGTATCTGATTCGTCATGGACTTAAACTTCCAAAACCTCTTAGTGCATTTCGGTCTAACCGATTCTTTCCTTTCGGTCATACCGAGTTCATTAAGTTGATCTAGGTTTTCAATCTCGGTGCAACTGATTGGAACAATTTGATCTCACCGAGTTGCAGTAACGGCTAGCAGTTTTGCATCTCGGTTCCACCGAGTCGTTCCACTCGGTCACACCGACAGAGTCTGGATATATATATACCCACTGGCCGAAACTTGGAAAGTTTCTCGAATCCTTTCGCCCGTGCCTATCCAGCTCTGCCAACTCGAGGTCTCCGGATCATCCTCTCGTCGCCCGCGACCTCCTGCCGCTGGTATCCGCCGCCGCCAACGAAAATCTTCGCCGTCATTGTCGTCGTAGTGAACTCATCACCGCGTTAGGGTATGAGTTCAACCCTTTGTGTTTTCCTCAATATGATTCTAAGCACAAAGTAAATGCCATGATTCTTGCCATGTATGAGATCATCCTGTCCAGAAAAAATTCCATATATATTTTTTGATTCAAAGTTTTAGGGTTAGGTTTCCGCTGAACTCATCTCGGACCGATCGGGTTGTAGAAATTGGTCCCACCGATTTGGCTTAGGCCATTGCACTTGTAATGTTTGGTCTGACCGAAACTTACAAATCGGTGTGACGGAGTTCAACTCTCAGTGAAACCCTAGCAATCTCGAAGTCGCCTAACTGTGTCTCGGTCTGACCGATTTCACCAGTTTAGACTCACAAAGTTGCTTCGATGTCACCGAGTTTAACAAATCGGTAGCTTCGAAATGCTTTCTGTAGAAACCTAAAACTAAGTCTTTGACTCAACTGTTTTGCAAAATCTCTGCACTTTGTGATGCTCATCCACTCTACCTCAACTACATCTATTCACAGGGTCTGCTTGCAATTCCAGTCCCGTCTGAGGGCAGTGATAGTCCGAACAGGTCAGAGGAGCAGGCACAACTGAGTGTGGGCTCTAGTCCCTCCAATAGCAGTTACTATGAGAGCAGCAGAAGCACTCCAAGTAATCTGCCAAAGGCTGCTACCAAGACAAGGAAGAAGAAAACTTCTAATAGTGAGGATGGAGACTTTGTGGATGAAGAAGTCACTTCAAAGAAGGCTGTCAAGAAGGAATAATCTGCTAGAGTTGTCAAGCCTGGTCTGAACAAGAAGGCCCCTGCCAAGAGAGCTCCAATGTCAAAAGTCAGAGCCTCCAATCAAGAAACAATGGTGTTCACTCTTGAAACAAGAGATGATGAGACAGTAGGATCTAAGAAAAGAGCTAGGAAGACCACAGCCAGAGTGGTTGGCAAGCCATCCATGAGAGATGATGATGCTGATGAGCCTATTGCACCTGCTGCAAACACTCAAAGCTGATGGGGGGTGCTATCAAAGCCAAGGCTGCTCCATCTAAGCCCAAAGCTGCCCCCAAAGCTTCTGCACCCAAGAGGTCCACTAGAGACATTCCAGCAGCTAAGAAGAACAAGGCCCCAGTGCCAGATGTTCCTGAGGAAGAGGAAGATCAAGATCAAGAATCCTCAGATGATGATGAGTCTATGATGCCCAGAAGACTAAAGCCAAAGATTCCAGATCATGATGATGCCCATCGTGTTGATGAAAACATGAAACTGAGAAAGGATACATGTCTGAGAAGATGGAGACAGACTGATCCATATGCTACCAGGAGAAAAACTGTTGTCGACTATAGATTTCACACCAAGGAACAACATGATTTCTATGAGACAGTCTTGTTGGACAAGAAGCCCATTGTCTGTGACATGAAGTGGATGGACTGGAAATACATCGACAAACATGCTGATTTCTTTCCAGGTGTTCATGAGAGCTTCAGGCAGAATGAAGTTGACAAGTTTGTGGGAAAGAAACTAACTAGATGGAACAATGAAATGATCATGCAATTCTACTCCACTACTCATTTCTATCCAGATGGTGGAATTGTATGGATGACTGAAGGTATAAGGCAACAATCAACTGTTGCTGAATGGGCAAGTCTGATCAATGCCCCCAAGGAGAATGAAAATTACACTGATGTGTATGCCAAGTCCAGGATGGATCCTAACTCTATGGCAAATATGTACAAGCCAATTCCTGACAAAGAAGTGAAAACTCATAAGTTTGGCTCCATATATTATCTGTTGTCTAGATTGACCACAGTCAACACTATACTTAGGCACACCTTGTTGCCCAAGTCAGGAGATCATAGAATGATCCGAGGTCACTCCATCAACTTGCTCCATATGTTTGACGTTCCCGAGAAGTTCAAAGTCATGATCCTCATTGTAGAGATAATCAAGAGGACAACAGCAGACCAGAAAAGGTCTTGTGGATATGCCCCTCATATTCAAATGCTTATCAAGTCCAGATTAGAGAAAGAGACATATCTGCTTGACAAGAGGCATCTTCGTCTTAGGCTAGATTTTGAGGACAATGAAGTTGTCATGGATGCATCCCATCCCACTTTAGTTGAAGGCCAAGAGAAGATTGCAAGCAAAGGCAGCCAAGCAAGCTAGCGCTTCTGGAGCTCCTAAGACCAAGAAAGATCAGCTCAGTTATCTGCTTGAGGCCACTCTGAGGATTGAGAAGAGTTTGGCCAACTTGACACAGAATCAAGCGAGCCTTGAAAGGATCATTGAGACAAAGTTCTATGATCTAGATGTGAAGATGACAGAGATCCAGGATACTGTGGAGAAGCTCAAGGAAGAGGATGAGGATAGAGATACGACAAATGCTTTTCAGAGAGTCCCAAGAGGACCAAAATCTTAAACTGTGCCAGTTGATGAGCCCAAGCCTACACTTTCAGCTCCTGTAGCCACTGCTACAATTGTTCCTCCAGCATCAACACCTCCAGCTCCACAGACTTCATCGGAAGTGTTTGCAGATGCTCTCATCTCCACGCCATCTGCGCACACCGACGAGAAGACTTCTTCTGCAGCTCTCGAAGATCGTGCCTAGAGTGCCGCATATCACTATGCATTTTCGAGCTTTTTGGTAACTTGTTGCCAAAGGGGGAGAAAGTGTATAGATCATTAGGCTTCGAGAGAGAGTGTCTTGCCTCTTTTTGTTGGTTTTTGCTTGCTACTTCATTTGGTTGTTTGGTTATTTCTACAATTTGCTTATGTGTGTGAGATACCACTTATGCTTGATCATATCATACTATGCTTAATGTGTGCTTATCTAATTGTGTATATTCATTCACTTGTCACTTTGGTGATGAGTGCTTATTGCATAAATCTTATCATTTTGAGCGCTCCACCAAGATGTATGTGACATGGAATAGTAACCCATGATCCTAATCGATTATGCATTTGCATTCAAAAGCAAATCTTAAATAATGCACAAATTTAGGGGGGGGGGGCTCTTGCTTATCACATACTTCTCAAAGCGACGATATATATCATTCTTATCATCTTTTATCGAAGCTTTGATCTATATGTTGTCATCAATTACCAAAAAGAGGGAGATTGAAAGTGCAACTATTCCCCGGGTAGTTTTGGTAATTAATAACAACGTATAGCTCATTGAACTAATATCCTTTCAAGATAAATATTTCAGGAAGTTCAAGGGTTGGCACGACATGGATTAGAGATGTGGACCCCTCAAAAAGCTAAGGACAAAGATTGACAAAAGCTCAAGACTCTACATTTTCATTTTAGTGATCCAAGATCACATTGAGCCCATAGGAAAAGCCAGTACTATTAAAAGGAGATGAGGTGTTGCTTAATGGTCTACTTGCTCAAAATGCTCAGTGCTAAGCTCCAAATCCCTCAGCCACTTTCTCATTTCCACATATGTCCCAAACCTAAAAGTCAAACTTGGCCCCACCGATTTGATCTACCCGACGCCACCGAGTTCACTTGACATAGCCACTGCCACAAACCCTAATCAGTTCGGTCTCACTGATAGTGATTTCGGTCTCACCGAAATGGGATTGCTAACTCTCTATTTCCCCTTCGTAACGTTTCAATCTAACCGAGATGAGCGGATCGGTCCCATCGAGTTGGTAATGCAAACTCTCTGGTTACCTTTTGTAACGTTTCGGTCTCACCGAAAGGAGCGGTCGGTCTCACCGAGTTTGCCTAGCCAAGTCTCTGTTTTGCCTACTACCAAAATTGGTCTCACCGAGTTTGTGTAATCGATCTCACCGAGATGAGGTTTGCCCTAACCCTAATGCATCGGTCTCACTGAGTTGACAGTATCGGTCCCACCGAGATGTCTAACGTTCACATTTTGAACTGCTTCGGTCTGACCGAGTTCTTCTATTCGGTATGACCGAGTCTGGTCAAATGTGTGTAACGGCTAGATTTTGTGTGGAGGCTATATATACCCCTCCACCCCTTCTCCATCAGTGAGACAGCCATCAGAACGTGCCTACACTTCCACTATTCATTTTCTGAGAGAGAACCACCTGCTCATGTGTTGAGACCAAGATATTCCAATCCCACCGTATGGATATTGATCTCTAGCCTTCCCCAAGTTGCTTTCCACTCGAATCTTCTTTCCACCATATCCAAATCTATGTGAGAGAGAGTTGAGTGTTGGGGAGACTATCACTTGAAGCACAAGAGCAAGAAGTTCGTCATCAACACACCATCTATTACCTTTTGGAGAGTGGTGTCTCCTAGATTTGTTAGGTGTCACTTGGGAGCCTCCGACAAGATTGTGGAGTTGAACCAAGGAGTTTGTAAGGGCAAAGAGATTGCCTACTTCGTGAAGATCTACCCTAGTGAGGCAAGTCCTTCGTGGGCGATGGCCATGATGGGATAGACAAGGTTGCTTCTTCGTGGACCCTTCGTGGGTGGAGCCCTCCATTGACTCGCGCAGCTGTTACCCTCCGTGGGTTGAAGTCTCCATCAACGTGGATGTACGATAGCACCACCTATCGGAACCACGCCAAAAACATCTGTGTCTCCAATTGCGTTTGCACTCTCCAACCCCTCCCTTTACCTTCATATGCAATGATTTACTTTCCGCTGCCACAACTCTAGAATTGCATGTGTAGAAAGATTGCTTGACTTGTGCTAAATTGCTAAAAACTGTCAAAATTTAAAATTGGGAAAAGGCTAAGTTTTTATTTGGTCAAGTAGTCTAATCACCCCCACCCCCC
>LR738710.1:439412397-439471218 GCA_902687465.1 Secale cereale | reverse complement strand
CCCCCCCCCCCCCCCTCTAGACATACTTTCGATCCTACACCGACACGTGGCCATCCGTGGCCATGGGCGGTTGCACGGCCTCCACCTCCCTCTGATCAACATAGGGAGGAGGAAATAGTGAAGGTGGGCCGACTAGGCTGTTGGCTGACCACGGTGGGCTGGGCCACTCGCGCTGTGGACTAAGGCCCAGGCCACTAGTAGCTTAGGTTCTTTTTCTACTTCTCATTTTGTTTCTTTATTATTTATGTTTAGCATTTTTTATTTAGTACGGAATGATTTAAGTAAAAAAAGTAACACTTGACACATTAAATACTATGCAATAATCTGAGTTGGTACAAAAAGTCTCAAAGCATTTGGGAGTGTTTAACTATTTTGGAAAATTGAAAAGGCAAAAATAATTACTGTTGGACCATTTATTAATTTCCTAGGAATTTATCTGTGACTAAAATGATATTGGTTTCTACATGAAAATTCATTAGTGAATATTTGTAACCAGTTAAACAGTTTTAATTCACGGTTTTATGAAACTATAATTTGACTTGTTATTTGAATTTATATTCGAACTAAGTTTGAAACAAATAAGGTTTAGCAAAACTTTTTTTATGATAACCTGACATCATTAATAGGGGTTTGTTGTTGCTTGACTATCGGGGTGTCACAATGTGTTAGCCCCCCTCCAAACAAAAAGGGGTGAAAAGGGTTTGGGAAGGTTGCAACGATGTTTTATACACTTGGAAAATATGACACATAAGGGCATCTCCAACGCCCACCCGCAAATCTCCTGCATGCCTCTGGACCGTGGAAGCCATCTAACACGGTCCTGTATCGCTTCGTGGCACGGCCCCGACACGATTTCTCCCGTAAACCGGAGACAAACATGGAGGAGGGTTGTGGGAGTCCGAACCACTCCCAAGACCTTTTCTTATCGTCCTGGCCCATCAAAAACCCACCCCCATCCCGTGCGCACTTCTTGTTGGGCGCCAGCTGCCCGCATTCATGTCGCTGTGGAGCACGCCGCTCCACATTGAAGACGGCTCAAGACGGACGTGGCCTCTCATTGCCTCCGCAATTGAAGCGACGCGCCGACCTAGGGCACTGCCCGTTGCATGCCCGACTGAACATGCCTCTTCGCCGCATTCAAACGCCTCCATTAAACCCGTATGAAACCCAAGGAATCTACTCCCGCCACACGTCCGTTCATGAGCGGGTCGGCATTAAACGCAACACCGGGCAAGCTCCTCCCTCCTGTCTATTTAAATGAGGCCAGACGCCGGGCAAGAATCACACGGCCAAGTCCGCTCCCCATCTCCTTCTCCACTCTTTTGATGGCATCCGATGAGCAGGAAGAGCAGTTCTCCGGCATAAATGCTAGTTGGACGGCCCATCGAGCCCGTTGAATGCGAGCGATGCAGCTTGCTGCTCCACCTCCCGTGCCTGGCCCGACAGAGCAAGGTGCCGCCCCAAGCCGGCGCGTGGTTTAGCAGCTCGCCGCTCCAAGCCAGCTCGCAGGGGGGCTCGCAAGTTGCTCCAAGCTGGCACAGCGGGGAGCACAACAGGGTGGGGATCGTCGCTACCGTTGACGACGCCTCGTCGTACCGCGCCATCCACCGTCGACGCGCGCGTAGCCGCACCATGCTAGCAGAGAAAGAAACCGGCTGCGCGGATATCGACGAGGTGGCGGCCAACACGTCCCCGCCTGCCACCATCATTGAGGAGAAGTAGAACACGGGAGGCTGCTGTCGTTTGGGTCCCATGAAGGCCACCACTGAGGCGACGCCGGCTTACACATCCGGTGTCTTGCTCGGTCTCAGCGCAGACCATCATCGACCCACCACCTGGGCTCCACGGAAGTGGAGACACCCTCCCTCCCCTCCGACTGAAGCATCAGCTGGCGGTTCCACTCCGATGAGTGGTGGGGAAGCGAGCCGTCCTTTTCGCTGAAGCATATACCTCCGAGGCACCCGGCAGTCCGGTGAGCAGACTATCAGACATGGGGAAGACAAACAGATCTGTCGTGACCGGTCGTAGACTAGTATAGTGTATCCGTGTCAGGGGAGTGGAGCTCCGCGTGGCCGTACGTGCCCATAGTTTTAACTTTTTCGTTAAAATATGTTCAAAATGTAAACGCTTTTGTCCGGTTTTATGAAATCCGTCATATTTAAATGAAATATGGCCATGTCTGCATGAATTTCATCCGGTTGGTATGATTTTTTGTGAAAATATATGCGATTACGGTTGGAAACTAAGAAAGTTTCATATTTCAATGTAGTACACTCGAGAACACTTAAATGTGTTCGAGCAGCCGCGGAGGCCAGGCAAGCCAATCTTAAGATCAGCCCGCCCTACCCACACCCATTAATCTGGTATATGCAGGAGTTGTTACTACAATTGCATAAGAGAAATGACTACTTCCTCCGTTCTTAAATATTTATTTTTCTAGAGATTTCAACAAATGACTACATATGAAACAAAATAAGTGCAATCTACATTCTAAAATATGTTTACATACGTCCGTATATTGTAATCCATTTGAAATGTCTAAAAAGACGAATATTTGGGAACGGAGGGAGTACATTTCATCATTACTGTAGGGGTAGTAGTAGTGGACTAACGTCTGTTTGGGCAGAAGAACCGAGTCAAAAATATTACTCCCACCGTTCCTAAATATTTGTCTTTCTAAAGATTTCAACAAGTGACTACATACGAAGCAAAATGAGTGAATCTACACTCTAAAATATGTCTACATACATCTGTATGTTGCAGTCCATTTGAATGTCTAGAAAGACAAATATTTAGGAACGGAGGAAGTACCTGCAAGCAACATAACAAGTTGTGACTTGGTCAGGGTGATAGGTTTGTTATACTGTCTTGATTGATGACGGAGCCATTTGGATGACGAAGGTGCATAAGGGTCATCTTCTAGCTTTTCGAGATACGCTTATCTTTCATGGAGTTTTGTTTGGATGCAAGTGACAGAGTTTTATCTCGCATGTCGTCAGGCCTATGTCCATTTCTGAATGTCCAAGGCTTGGCTACCACCGGGCCTGACATTTGGCAGGACTGGAGGACTTGGAGGGGGAGCAAGAAATAACATAAAGAAAGGTAGTAACAACGACCAGAGCAGACGAGGAAGTTGATCGTGGATATACAATCGTTTCGGGGTCTAAAGACAGATGATTACAAGGATCTTGTCCGACCCCTGTGGCAGCGTGCGCGTGTTGGATGATGGCGTCAGGCGAGTGAAGTAGCGTCAAATTGCACCACATGTGGAGCAGCTATGGCTCCTTTGTTTATCAAGCAGAGCTGGGAGCTAAGATGGTACTGTTCACCAAGAAGACCATGTCCATGTAAATTATACTGCAGTACACTTCCGACAATGACCAAGACTAAGTCAGTAATACTTCTCCGTTCCTTTTTAGTCTGCATATAAAGTTTGATCAAAGTCAGGCTCTGTAAAGTTTGACTAACTTTATAATGAAAAGTAACAACATTCACAATATGAAATTATTATTATCAGAGGCACCATGAAATATATTTCCATACTATATAGTTTTAGTATTATAGATGTTCGTATTTTTTGATATAAAATTGGTCAAACTTTATGTAGTTTGACTTTGACCAAATTTTAAACGCGGAGTAAAAAGAAACGGAGGGAGTACATCGAGAAATGATTAGCCATGAAAGTTCCTTCAAAATACAGGCTTCAAACTGAAACAAATGTGCTTCTGATTTTTTATCAAAGAATAAAGAAGAATTTAAATATAGACTAGAGGGTGACGCGCGCTTTGCTGTGCCGTTCGTCGGTCATGAGTTGAACCTTTATACATTTCTCAAAGAAGATAGGGAAGACTTGCATGTCTTTGCATCATGGCTATATTAGCAAATAAGCCGGAGAGATTTGGAAGATGTACCCACTATTTAAGAACTCACATAGCTAAATTATTTGTAAACTTTCGATATACTTCAAGTCTTATCATGCTTCTTCACAACTTAGATGTTGTGTAATTAGAGGTAGATGATAAGACAGCATACGGCCAAAAATATATTAGCATGCACCAATGCAATTTCTGTAGCTCAGTAGTAAAAACGATTGTGGAGTAATTGGTTAGCTGAAAAACAATATGCATCACCGTAAACGCTGCAGACGGCGAACTGCAAGGAATGACTCGAAGCAACAATATAAAACTAAGAAATGTCGAGTCTAAGATGTTGATATGAGAAATATAAATTTTATACCAATCTAAAGTAATTGGCTAAAAATATTACTAAACAGAAGTAAACTCAATGGTAAACTAAGAAGTAATTTAGTTTGCACTCACTTCCAGAAACCTTTCACTTGTTTTGGAGCACTTAGCAGCATAGCAATATCCAAATCAATAGAAATTTGGCAAGCATGTAAATAAGCCAACTAAGTAGTACACATACTAATTATATTAAGACCAATGTTATGGTTCAAAATAAATAAATAGGATCAACTGAAACTGACCAAATAGACTGGAATGTTCATGATTGTTCACAGTATGAACTGGAATGTCAACTTGTGAAACTGATCATTTCGAAATGTAAAACGGTTTATTTTAAATAGAAATAATTTGCTACCCATGGTGGTAGCTACGCACGGCCCCAATTTTTATCTTTAATTATTTTGATAAATTATTTTTGACTATACAAAATAACTCTATAACGAAAATATCATGACTTCGAACTAGCTAGGCAAGCAAACATGCAATTATGCCAAAAAGGCAAACAAAATGAATAAGAGAAGTGAGTAAAGCCCCTTTCTACACAACAAAAAGGCACTTGTGTCCAAAAGATAATAAAAAAGACAAAGAGAAGTGAGAAAAGGTCATTTCTATATAACAAAAACGCACTTGTGCCAATGCTATAAGAAACCCGACACCTCATATATCAAAAAAAGGAACTTATAATAAAGAGTGTGGAGTTGCCACCATGCGTGCGTAGCTACCATCATGCATAGAAAATTGCCTCTCTTATTTTAAAATAGTTAAATATGTTCTTTCAAAATAATGCAATTGAAGTAGATATGATTTATCTAAAACAAGCCAGTGAAAAGTGAAATGTAAGTTATGAATGTGAAAAACAACATAAAACTGAAATAAGAACTTGTGAAACTGATTGAAATCATTTCATTCATAAGATTTTCAGCGGGTGAAATATTTGAAATGTGTTTCATGAATTATAAACTCACTCAAAATTTATTCAAAATCGGCCTTGTTTTACAGGTCTTTGCGACATGAGTTCAAATATATAAAAAATATTGAAATCGGAAAGTTTGGTTTAAGATATATGAATTATTTAAGTTAGCAAAGGTGAAATAAATGGATGAATTAGTTTGGGAAAGAGAAGAGAGAGAATGGGCAACACATGCATGCAAGACACTGTGTCATCTGACCAGAAGCTGACATTGACGGGACCCATATACCATGTTTGCGGGATGTATAGCTATGTATTTCTAAAACAGAATGCTTCGCTTTCTATACTGTACATTGTTGCATCAATCTTCAGACTGCAACGAGCGGCTCCAGATCTACCGATACATGCTGAAACCGCTCAATTTTCCATTTCAAAGAGACCCCATGTTGCGCAAAGGATTGCAACAAGGGTCACGTTGCAAAACTAGCCTATGGTGTGGGTTGCTTTGGGCCGTCTGATCAAGGAGATGATATGGTAGCAGAGGGGATCGGTGCGATCAGCGGGGTGAACACAAGTGTTTCCGTTCAATTAGGAGGTACAGAAGCAAACCTCTAGGCCCCTATTGGTTCGGGGTTTTCCGGCCCAAAACACCTGTATTAGTCGGAGATGTAAAAGTATCCGGCCGGATCCTAAAATCGCGCTTGGCTTGGTTGTTTTTGGTGGCGTTAGTGCGTTACAGCCGAAAGATTTTACAGACCAAACAACGGGTGTATTCTTATCGGCCGGTTTTATACTTATGAACGGTATAATACCTCCGTAAACTATTACACCTGTAAAAACAAAACGAGTTTCCAAGCGGGGCCTTACGTTTTAATGTCCAACATCCACGCCCGTTTTTACCAAGAACAAGAGCTTGGAATTTTCTGGTGGTTGTACCATCACCGGCACCGTCAAGAGATACAATCAAGAGCGCAGCTGGCAAAAAGTTACAAATAACAGCAAAAATGTTGCAGCAGCCCTAAAACTGTAACTTTGGCAGCAAACTGTGCAGGGTTTATAGCAGTGCTGTCAGTAACGAACTGTAACTTTGGCAGGAAATGACAAAGCACATGGTAGATTACTAGAGGCGTGTCCGTAAACAACTCGGCCGTCGCGCCATTGGACGCGCGTGCGGACAGGACATCCAGCCGCCCTTGCAATTTCGTTCCATGCGTCACCTTCGTCCTCCTCCTCCCCGTCCCTTTCTCCTCGACGAAACATGTCGCCATTAGATGCGACTTGTTAGTGCACCCACTACATATATAACAAAGCTGCAGTCACCAATCGAGCTGCATCATTTGGTAGGGAGAGCTTAGAAGCATATACCTACCTTTGTCTGCCTGGCCTGGGTCTGGGGTAGCCAACCAGGAGGGAGGGAGGGAGGGAGGATGCACAGGTACGCCACGAGGGACATATGGGAGATGGAGGACCGCCAGAGCCCGCGCATGGGGTGCAGCGTCGTCCTCGGCGTTGACGGCGGCGCCAGCAACACAGTCTGCGTCTGCATCCCGGCCGCCATGCCCTTCGCCGACCCGCTCCCCGTCCTCGCCCGCGCCGTCGCCGGATGCTCCAACCAGAACTCCGTAGGAGGTACGCCTAGCACCACCATCACCACCTGCCATCCAACGATCACATCAACGCTGGCCTGGCCTGGCCTGGATTCCACCTGATAAGTTTCGAGATACGATCAAAGCTTTGCCACTAAATTTTGTTGGCTTGGAATTCTTCAGAGGACAAGGCGAGGGAGACGCTGGAGCGAGTGATGGCGCAGGCTCTCCACAAGGCTCGCCGGAGACGATCAAATGTGTGCGCGGTCTGCTTGGCCGTAGCCGGCGTCAACCACCCCATCGACCAGCACAGGATGCTGGACTGGCTCAGGTGCTTATCTGTTACCTGCTGCCAAGATATCCGCCGGAAAACCCTGAAATTAACATGTGTCTGTTCCAGGGAGATTTTCCCGAGCCATGTGAAGCTGTTCGTGGAGAACGACGCGGTGGCGGCACTGGCGAGTGGCACCATGGGCAAGCTCCACGGTTGCGTGCTCATCGCAGGGACAGGGACAATAGCCTACGGTTTCACCAGTGACGGCAGGGAAGCACGGGCAGCTGGTGCAGGACCGGTGCTAGGTGACTGGGGAAGGTTACACACACACCTCTAACTTCTTCACTACTCCCTCCGTTCACTTTTGTAAGACCGTTTAGACATTTAAGACAGCACATAAAACAGTTCAATTTCAGCTGTCCTAAAGGACTTACAAAAGTGAACAGAGGGAGTATCTTTTAACTCCTTGGTAATACTATATCTTTTTAAGTGGAGCAAACTGCTTAAGAAGCAACTACTGAAGCTGATATCTGGTTGTTGCGGCACTATATATTGCAGTGGCTATGGGATTTCAGCACAGGCATTGACAGCAGTTGTGAGGGCCTATGATGGTAGGGGTCCTGAAACAGTACTCACAAACAACATCCTTGACTTCCTTGGACTCGCGTCGCCGGATGAACTGATAGGGTGAATATTGATCAACTTGTTTTATTTTACTTGCTTTGAAAACAAGTGCAAGTCTGTTTCACTTACTTGGCGCTTACAGAGTTCGGTTACCAGACCTAAACCCTACTCAAATATTCATCTGCTGACATTATGTGAGCTGAAGCATTATGTTAACTACTTCCTCCGTCCGAAAATACTTGTCATCAAAATGGACAAAAAGGGATGTATCTAGAACTAAAATACATCTAGATACATCTCCTTTTATTCATTTTTATGACAAGTATTTCCGCACGGAGGGAGTAGGAGTGAAGAGAGCACAGAATGAAAAACTGCAATAATGTGCTACCATGAAAATTGCAGCATTTACTTACCTGTTCATTCTTTTCATGGCAGTTGGACATACGAAGACCAATCTTGGGCGCGCATTGCTGACATTCTCCCTGTTGTGGTAGAATCTGCCGAAGCCGGCGATGAAGTAGCAAACAAGATCTTGCACAATTCAGTTGGTGAACTAGCTTCCAGTGTCAAGGCTGTAGTGCAGAGACTTGCGCTGAGTGGGGAAGGTGAAATAGGAACTTCCTTCTGAATGACATGTATAACAGGCCTTGCCACAAACACATAGGCCACTTGCCATAAAAATGGCAAATACTCCCTCCGCCCCCAAAAAAGTGACTCAACTTTGTACTAGCTTTAGTAACATGTTTCTGACCTTCTAATTTTGCAGATGGAAAAGATCTATTTCCGCTTGTTATGGTCGGTAAAGTTCTCGAGGCAAACAAGAGGTGGGACATTGGAAAGGAAGTGATAAATTGTGTTACCAAAGCTTATCCAGGGGCATATCCAATACATCCCGAGGTGAGCCAAATGATAAACTCACTGTGTGTCTACCATAATGCCTACATGGGAATATTCTGCCGATTCCGCCATTTTAATAAATGATTGATGTGACCAAATATGTCAGAGAAGATTGAAGTTGCATCAGGAATAAAGTTAAGGATTAGTTTTAAAAGTTGAAGAAATGGTGTTGACCTCAGGAATGAGTACCTTCAGATCCTAAGACCTAATTCTCATAGAAAGCTTATGTCTGTTTCTACCTGCAGGTGGAACCAGCTGTTGGTGCAGCATTACTAGCATGGAATGCTATAGCAAGTGAATTGGATGGTGATCTTAGGGCTGCTGCTTAAATTGTCCAGCACTTCAATTTCCTACCACATTCATGTAAATTATGTTTTGTGTCACACTATCAGCTGGTGTTTTGCATTTGTTGTAGCAAGTTGTTTTGAATATGTTGTAATGTCTCCAAGAAGGTTTATATCACAAATATGTGAAAAAGGAAAGAAAGAATCGAGAAAGAATGCTAGTTTAGCTGAAAGTTTATTCAACAGAAAAGGTGCATCAAAAAAAAAAGAAATGAAGATGCTTATGTCCTCTGAGATCTTGCTCCGAATCACTGAAACTTCAGTACCCAAAGATATATTGCTTCACAAATAAGCAGTAACCAGTACGCATAACATCACTTGACTGAGATTAAGGCAACTGTTGCTCAAGCAAACATGCCTGAAGTGACCAGTACGCACAAACAGAACATATTTATATCCCAAGTAGAGTGGAAATGACTAACAAAAATGCTAATTAGAGGGCGCTCCTTTCAACGTCATCAGCAGCCAAGGATTCTTGCAACAAAATACTTTAACCAGATGCCTGAAAAAGAGACATATAGGTACCTCAAAGTGAACAAAATAAGCCAAATGGCAGGCACTTACCTCAAATGTGGTCAACTATTGCTCAAACAAGCATCAAAACAATGACCACAGGTCCGCAACAGTCATGTCAATCAACCACATACATTGCTCAGGTACACATTAACCGTGTACCTTCAACAACTTAGTAATACAAATATAAAGTAGCTCAATCATGACTAACTGTTGATGTATAATGTGCTGCCTAGTCTCTTCCATCAGATTGGTCTTTTGGTTGCATTGGCTAGAGCGTGCACTTCTACATGGTATCGGAGCCAAGAGGTCTTGAGTTCAAGACCCGGCTGGCGCAATTAAAATTGCAGCCCACTTTCGGTCCACGTTTAGGCCTGAGGAAGCCACACGTGAGGGGAAGTGTTGATGTATAATGTGCTGCCTAGTCTCTTCCATCAGATCGGTCTTTTGGTTGCATTGGCTAGAGCGTGCACTTCTACACTAACAACTGGAAAAATTAATACATTTCGATATACATTCGAAATAATGCCATTTCTTGAGAAAAACAGCTTCCTCCAAGATGCTACCTCTGTAACTTAGTGTAAGACGTTTTTGCAGAACTGCAAAAGCGTCTTACATCAAGTTAAAGAGGGAGTAGTACATTAGTATATTACATATAGGCTTGTTATGGCCATTAGTAAAACAAAAAAATTAATAAAAGGGCGACAAATTAACTAAACTACACCACGTTTATGTATCTTGATGTTAGGAGTCATTACTACAGGATAAACAATACATGGCTAGTATAAGAATAACATCATGTACATACAAATTGCCGGCAAAAGTACTATCACCCTCACTGATTATATGAACTAAGCATGCCGTAACTATTCAATATTCAATATTCCCCGACAAAAGAATGCTATTCAGATTAATCAGAATGCTATTCAATATTCCACCGCAAAAAAATGCTATTCAATATTCACTTATACATACACAATACAATATGTATACCATCTGCGGAGTGGCCAACTATGAAACAACTGAACCAATTATTCACATTTTGTTTAGCCATGTGTATAGAAATCAGAAAGCTATGTGCAGTGCACCTAGCTTCTGTTCACAACCCCCCTGCTTTGAACATTCAGTCTGATAGACACCCACAACTTCGTAATGACTGTTGATTCGTAATAGAAACCATCATGACATCAATAGCCTTCTAGCACCTCTTAAGCCTCTCCCTACTAAATTTAGAACCTATATTATCTGCA
The DNA here is from genome assembly GCA_902687465.1 of Secale cereale. Lineage (NCBI taxonomy): Eukaryota > Viridiplantae > Streptophyta > Magnoliopsida > Poales > Poaceae > Secale > Secale cereale. Next base: position 439,460,576 of record LR738710.1, on the reverse strand, counting down.
AATACCAAAGGTAAATCAATACTCCCTCCGTCCGGAAATACTTGTCATCAAAATGAATAAAAGGGGATGTATCTAGATGTATTTTAGTTCTAGATACATCCCTTTTTGCCTATGACAAGTATTTTGGGACGGAGGGAGTAGTAAGCACCGATCAGCCATGCACATAATCAGTTGTGATGAAACATAAATGATGAGTAAATGACTAAAATTTAGAACTTGAGTCCCACGTGTCAAATATGTAATCCCTAAGGTACTGATGATACATTGCCTATTCAAACAGTATGGCAGTGTGGGGATTTTGAGGTGATTAAATGAAGCTACAGTAGCATGGCACATCTTCATCCTGACAGATTAGAGATGTGCTAGCTGGTTAAGATTAATAATTATATTTGTCCCATCCAAGCAGTTAACAAGTTTATAATATGAATACGGAGTACCTACACGTTAATGATAAAATAACTTCAAATGGATATTTATAAGAAATCTAATCAATTGGGTTGGAGTGTTCACTAAAGTTTACAACTTGATCATATCCATTTAGTGCTAGGTAAGAAAGGTTATCTCACCTAGCAGCTCCAACTTATGTTGCATCTTGTAAGTCATCTTTTTGTTTATTCCGTAGACCTGCAACAAGCTTGCATGTCTTCAAGAACGCATCTAGTAACTGCACACAAGACATTAAGTATGAGTAAGATTCTTCCCATCTTAGAAAATTTAAGATATATTAGCTCCAGCATCTGATCATTGATGCACAGAACAAGGATTCTTCCCTTCTGACTACTAAATACTAATGGTAGATCATCATAAAGCACATATATGCAAGTACCGAAACACAGAAACCAATTGTTTTGAACTTTCACTTATATATAACAGGCAAAAAAACAGGCAGGTGGCCACAGGACGTGCAAAATTCAATCACATTGGGTATCCAACGCAAGTGATTTGCATTTCAAGAAACAGCAATGCTCAAATAGTAGAAATTTTAAGTGCATACAGACCAGGGTAGATGAGTAAGTTAGAACTAAAGTTAAAATTAACCACATGACCCACTTACCCCAGGGTACTGCTGAAAGACAGGAGAATAATGCTCGAGGGTCACATATATCTTTTGCACAATACTTAGGAGTGCAGTAACCTTGTTTTCCAAAATGTCAACCTGAATCAAATGGGCAAACAATGAAAGAGGTTATAATATGAATTTAGTATAATTGTGTTACTGAAGTCAAACAGAAGCATACTCAAACAAAGAACATACAATGTATCCCAGCCAAAATCAAAGGGGTTAATATCAGTGACTTGCATGCTGGCAATGAGCAATGTCCTATTTGCCAAATTACTGTGAATCCTCTTCAACAGTCACAGGATGAACATGATTATGTAACCATCTATGAGTTTTACCCTTTGATGCTCAAATAATCGAAAATAATAATAACTGAACCGAAATAAGGAATGGGGCTCAGAAGAGATTAAACTAACTTGATGCAGCAAATGAAAACATCGGTTTATCTGACAAATGGGTGAGAATAGCTTGCACTAAGTGTTTGGTTAGGCTTAACTTTAGCTTATAAGCCAAAAGCACAAAAATAAGTGCTTCTTTGGCTTATAAGCCAAAGTTAAGCCCAACCAAACACCCCCTAAAGCTTCTTGCCGGTATCATGCATCCTTTCAGTTGGGAGAATTCACTGTCTACTTGATTATAGCCAGAAATAAGAAGCACCTTCTTCTTTTTGCGGGAATAAGAAATGCCCTTATGAGTTAGATACTTCTCGGCATAAGACCAATCGGAAAGGACTAATCCATTGTTTAAGAAGCAACATTAGATATGACCAGAAAAGAAATACCTCAGCTTCAGCTTTTCGAAGCTCGGAACGTCTTCTGTTTAGCATTTGCTTATATGAGAGGCCCTTCTTAGTTAGTACTATTGCCTGTTGAACCACATGGTTACATTGATCTCTCAGATTATCTGACCTGAATTAAACAATACTCATATCAATTTGTGTGAGAATCAATAGTATGGATTATATTCAGAAGATAGATGCGCATACCTTTTTTGATTTCCTTTGATGTCTCCTGAAATTTTATGTTCAATCTCCGCAAATTCTTTTGATAAATCCATAATAGATACCGTAATGAAATCTAGTTGTATTATGTGCTCATTTTTACCTAGAAACCCATTGTATTCCAACTTTTTTGTTTCATCTTCCTGTAAGGTAGTTGACGCAATCTCTAAAGTCTGGCTCAGTTTGACGAGCTCCCTATCCCCCATACTCGGCTCAGAACTCCCGTATGATCTTGGTGATACGTGAGGCTCCATCTCGATATCACGAAGTATCATTTCCTCGCTCTCTTGCTTGGTTAGCTCCGGATCTTCCTGATTATTTCGGATGAAGTGCTCCTTTTCTAGTAACAACAACTTCTCTTTTAACTTCTGATTTTGTTCATTAGCTAAACACAATGCCTTCTCCTTTTCTGAGAGTTTAGCTTCAAGTGAGGACACTTCTGCTTGACAATTCCGTGAGACATCTTCCATGCTGGTCCTACAGTCGTCAACAAAATTTCTTGTCACAGTTCGGTATACTTCATCTCTAATAGTGCTTTCAACATAGAGATCCTGATAGTCTCCTTGAATGGTGGCGACTTGTCTCTTAAGTTGTTCTTCAAGTGACAGTCGAAGTGATATGTCCCTCCTGGAATCAGATATCTGGCATGATAATTCCTTAATATCATTCATCTTTTCTGCAAGTAAACCGCTAAGATGCTGGTTTTCAAGGTATAGTGAATCAATTACATTATTCAATCTGCAATTTTCCTCAAGTGCCTCACTAGTGCTGCAAACTGTAGGTATCTTTATGGTGCTAGAAATGATTGTGTCAACCCTTGAAATGATATCAGGAACTTTCTTTCTTAGATGCTCAAATTCTACATCATGCTTAAGATCTAATGACGCCTTCTCTCGTTTGAATTTGAACAGCTCTTCCGTTTTATCTTGTAAGTACAATTCATGCAACCTCTTTAATTTACTAATCTCAGATCTGAAGTAGTTTATGATTTCTTCCGCAGTTGAACCCTTGAGATGCCGAAAGTCAGATTTTTCAGAAATTACTTCTCTGGGACTTACAGATCTCTGTGTTGCAGACTTCTTGGTCTCCACACTGGAAGATGCAGAGTGTTCCTCCCCTGTTTTCTTTCTTAAGAGATTGTATTTCCATCTGTTACTCCTGTTACCCAGATTTTCATGCTTACTGTGGGGACTATGCGATTCATCTTGTGAAGGTAACAGCATATCCGATATAGACATCAACTCTTGACGGATTGCACCACACTGAACCACAGTTTCCTTCCGGTTCTTCCTTAGATTGTTGACAATGGAACTTTGTTCAAAAAACCTCCTCTCTAGCTCATCCTCAAGAGTTCTGATAGAGTCTCCAATCATAATGCCGGTGACCTCTAATTGCAAGTCATGCTCCCACTGAAGATCGTGAATTGAAGCGTCGAACAGGCTCAACATCTCCTTAATTTGCCGGAACACCACTATCAAGAGTAGCTTTAGGTCATTGAACCCCTCATCTATCTCTACTATTGGCTTTCCATGATGACATATCACAGGGCATGGAACATGTGCATCACTCTCATGAACAAAGTTATGGCTTTTGAAGAGCATCATATCCTCCTTGAGCTTATTAAGCTGTTGATCGACTTCCAGCTTCATAAATTCTAAGTACTCTGTGTAATTGATCTCTACATCTGCATCCAGAAGGTGTTGATGCAGCCGCGACATTACAGTTGCAAACGCCTCAAAGTTGCTTCCGATATCACAGCTGCAATTGCAGGACAAGAAGGATGGCGGCGGTGGCACTGCTGAACCTTCCAAAGACGAGGGTGTGTCGAGAGAAGGCCGATTGAGCAAGGACATACCATTCTGAGGTGTACATCGGGATTGACTAGTGTTGGCTGCTGGTATGGTCAGCCTACCAAGAAATGGATCCATTCCTTGGTCGAACACCTGCAGCATTTAGAAAAGAAAATTAAAAACAATTAATTCTAGGATAATGTTTACGCTTTGGTAGTAGAAGAAAAATGTGCAAATGCCAAATGGAGTACACTGTTGCCTTATTGTGAATTGTGATGTACAATTCGCTTCTCACTTAACAGCCTGCCATAAGAACGGGCAGCAAATTTACTCCAGTCCAGCCCACACTAAAAAACTGCCCCTACCAGTTGCGGTAAAAATGCACGGAAGTTTAACAGCAGTTGGTTCTCCCTGCTGTGCTCTTCTTATCCCTACCATTACCAAGTAGCAAGCCAAGCAACAGCAGAGCATACAGTTGATTCGCTCGCGCAGCTCCGTCGGTCCATATAGAACCCTAAACAAAAACGGCCGCGACGTTTCCAGTTACAACGCAGCGGGTGACACGCGGTAAACAAGCAAACTGAACCCAACCCCGAGACCGAGAGTAGACGGTTGATTTACCGCCAAATTTGACAGTGCAAAGGGAAGCAGAAGCGGAAGCATGGAGAAACACTTACGGGCTGGATCCGCGCCATGGGCAGCAGGAGTTGCGGCTCCGAAAGCGGTGGCCGCCCGGGAGGAGAGGAGGCCTCTAGCTAGGGTTGGGAGAGGCAACGGGGGTGGTTGCAGCGGGAGAAGCGGGCACGGACAGAGAGGCGGTGGTGGAAGTGGAACGGGGAGCGGTGAAACCGGGCTGTGGATTGGACCAGGGAGACGCGACCGATCGCTGGCTCGCCGCGGGGAAGACGACACCACCGTTGCGTTGCGAGGCGGGCGGCGCGGGGTGGTAATAACCAACGGACCAGCTGCGGCACGGCACGGAGAAGCTGACGTCGGGGTCCGTTTCAACGCGGGGCCCATCGAACGGCGGGGTGGTTGGGAGGTGGGGAGTGTGTAGCGACCGCGTAGTGTGGGACAGGTTGTGTGTGCGCATGGGCCCAGCAATCGGCGGGGTGCTGAGCTGGATTGATTATACAAGTACGGACAAGAGCGAGGGAGATGCGGGTGAGCTTCAGGATTGCCGCGGAATTTGAGGGTGGCCGTCGGATGTGCCGGGTGGCCCGCCGCTCCCATGGCTTTTGCCATTGGGGTTTTCCTCCTCCTCTTTGCCGGCAAATATTTGTCCGTTCGTTTGGGGTTATTTTACTCTTGGTTGATTCATCCTAGTACCTATTTTTAGTTAATCACCGAAGTACTAATTGCGTATCAATCATTTTTCTTTTGCATGACTAAAATAAGGATGTCCTAATTATAGGCTCCAAGAATCGAATATTAAAGCATGACATTAAGAGGTCGTCCATGTTTTTCTCTATAAAAGCCAAAGGCTGACCCTCCCCTTTAGTTTTATTCTTTTGTGTTTCTTAATTATGTACTCCTTATTTCGCTATTTCTATATGCCCATGTGCATGTCCAAACAGTGTCCGGGTGTGTCTTTATATGCTCATTCAGTCCACTCTCTAAATTATCAAGACACATGCATATGATTGATAGAGATGGAGGAAGAAAATCAAAAGAAAGAGAAAGAGTGATCTGAATCTCACGTGATGGGCTATTCGAAGTCGGAGGTAAAGAACGCTACGTTATGGTTCCCTGAGAGGTCATGCATTCGAATCAAAGGAAATAATAAGTTCCTGGAGACTAAAATAGAGCAACGTATCATAACAAAATAAGACCATCTACGGCCAGAGTTTGGCAAATCCAATATCTCAAATGCCCGCAGACGTATCTAGGCGCACCGCGAGCACTGAACGGTCACGCCTCAAATTTCTCTCTCCACATCCACGTGCCTCATATCCATCACCCTATATTCATACTACACACGCAACGTGATGAGCTACTCTGCGTGATCAAACTGTTGGAAATACGCCCTAGAGGCAATAATAAATTGGTTATTATTATATTTCCTTGTTCATGATAATTGTTTATTATCCATGCTAGAATTGTATTGATAGGAAACTCAGATGCATGTGTGGATACATAGACAAACACCATGTCCCTAGTGAGCCTCTAGATGACTAGCTCGTTGATCAATAGATGGTTACGGTTTCCTGACCATAGACATTGGATGTCGTTGATAACGTGATCACATCATTAGGAGAATGATGTGATGGACAAGACCCAATCCTAAGCCTAGCACAGATCGTGTAGTTCGTATGCTAAAGTTTTTCTATATGTCAAGTATCTTTTCCTTAGACCATGAGATTGTGCAACTCCCGGATACCGTAGGAATGCTTTGGGTGTACCAAACGTCACAACGTAACTGGGTGGCTATAAAGGTGCACTACAGGTATCTCCGAAAGTGTCTGTTCGGTTGGCACGAATCGAGACTGGGATTTGTCACTCCGTGTGACGGAGAGGTATCTCTGGGCCCACTCGGTAGGACATCATCATAATGTGCACAATATGTGATCAAGGAGTTGATCACGAGATGATGTGTTACGGAACGAGTAAAGAGACTTGCCGGTAACGAGATTGAACGAGGTATCGGTATACTGACGATCGAATCTCGGGCAAGTACTATGCCGATAGACAAAGGGAATTGTATACGGGATTGATTGAATCCTTGACATCGTGGTTCATCCGATGAGATCATCGTGGAGCATGTGGGAGTGATACGTCCAAAACGTATCTATAATTTCTGCTTGCTCCATGCCTCTTTTGTGTGATATTGCTATGATATTTATACACTTCCATACACTTTTGATCATATTTGGACTAACCTATTAACTCAGTGCACCCAAGTGCCAGTTTCTGTTTTCTTTCTGGTTTTCCCGTCACGAAAACTGCCAGAAAAATCCCGGAAAAATGATATAAAAAATCAGCGTTCCGGAAGCTTCCACACGGCCGAAGTAGGGCCGGAGGGGGGCCACCAGGGCTCCAGGCGCCCTGGTGGCGCGGCCCCCCTCCTGGCTGCGCCGGGGGGGGCGCCGGGGCCCCCCAGGCCTCCGCTGATGCCCCCCTTTGGCATATATTTAACACGCGTCCCGAAACCCTCGAGGACGGAATCCTTTTTCGCGATCTCATCTCTGTTCCGCCGCCGCCGCGCTTCCAAGATCGGGAGCACCAGGAGAACCCTTCCCGGCACCCTGCCGGAGGGGAGGATCACCACCGGGAGCCTCTCCACCACCATGGGCGCCTCCCGGATGAGTTGTGAGTAGTCTTTCTTGGACCATGGGTCCATGACCAGTAGCTATGTGATGTTCTCCTCCCCTTCTTGTGCTTCACTAATTAGACCTCGTGAGATGCCCTACATGATCGAGGCACATATGTAATCCTTATGCTATTGCTATGTTGAGTTTGCTGGGATCCGATGAATTGTGAGATTATGTTCAGATTGTGTTTGAGTAATATATTTGATTCACCTCTTTTATATTTATGTTCGTAAGTAATTCTTGCATGTTCTCCGTTGTTATTTATTGCTTTGGCCAAGTAGTAGGTAGTGACTCCAAGAGGGAACGTTATGCTTGATTGTGGGTTCATGCCCCTCGATGACTAGCTTGAGTGACAAAAACATGAGTCTAGGGGATGTGCTGTTGCCACAAGGGGGAAAACAACAGTGCTTGTGCCCGCGGGTGCAAGGATTGTTTACTTTACGCAAAGTTCTTTTAATGCAGTTGTCTGTTGCTTTGAGTTTACACTATGGGTGGGACTCGCAACTTAATACCAGCGAGATGTTCTGGATAGATATCTCAAGGTGGATGATTAGTAGTAGATGCAGATGTATTTCGGTCTACTTGCCTTGGCGTACCGCCCATGCTTTGAACCTCTACCTTTCTTGCAACATAGTTAGCATTGGTTTGCGCACATAATTCTGTCAATTGCCCAGCTGTAATTCGTTTACCTCACATAGCTGTTTTATCGTCTTTTGGGAGAGAGACATCACTAGTGAACATCATGGGACTCCGGTCCATATTACCATCACTGATCACATCCGCTATTTACTTTCTGCTTTTACATACTAGTTACAGTTTTACCTATCACTATTATCTCTTGCGTTTGATCCTTTGTAAACGACAAGGCCGGAGGGATTGACAACCTCTCTGTACTTGTTGGGAGCAAAGTTATTTGTATCTGTGTGCAGGTCCAAGTTGATTGCTAATATCTGGCGCCGTTAGCAGTTGACACCTTCTTGTTGAAACTAGGAGTCTCAGGGGAAATCGATCCTTGGTATCTTTGCCAAGGGAAAACTACCGCTACACTGCATCTCAAACCTTCCACTTTGGGTAACCAACGAGGGGCGAGAAGCCATCAAGCAAAGTTTTCTGGCGCCGTTGCCGGGGACTCCACTCTTCAAGATAGGGGAGTTGCGCGCTATCTTTTACCTTTGCTTTTTAGTCTTGTTAGTTTACCTTTCAGTTTCGCTTTAGTATCCTTTATAAAAAATCACAAACAAAAAAATATTTGCTAGTAGTCCTTTTTGTTTAGTCAAGCATGTTAGGATTTGGTTCTTTGAGGGAATCAGAAGTTCTAGATTTCCATCAAAGGGATGGAGAAAATATGAAGAAGGCATGGGATAGAATTTCTGATGCACATAGGAGAATTATGCCTTGGATACCTATAAAAATTGTGCTTAGAAATTTTTACCATGGTCTTTTTAAATGGTGTAAACACTCTCTTGATATTGTAGCTGAAGGAGATTTCCTAGAGTGTGATGATGCTAGAGCTCTTGAAATTATACATGGTCTATCTAGTTACTTTGTTTATGATCACAATTTTGATACTGTCATAGATAGACTTGCTACTATTGAGAAAAGAATGGATGCTCTAGACTTAATGAAGGTAGAGAAACCCAAACCCAATAAGAGAGACATTTTGGAAATAGACAATGATTGGGAGCCTTTTGTTAGGATTAGCATCTCTAATCAAGACTTCCTTGCTTATTGTGATATTGGATCTATGGTTTCTACTATGCCAAAAATTGTTCATGATTCTTTAAAATTTAACATGGATAGATTATCATCTTATCATGAACACACTAATGGAGATATTTCTGAAATCCAGGGAAGAATAAAAGACGTGCCAGTTAAATTCCTTAAAGGGATTACAATGGTTGATTTCTTCATCATGAAGCCAAACCAAGGAAATATAGTGCTTGGAAGGGACTTCCTCCGAGCAGTTAAAGGCTTCATCGATATAGGTAAGGGACAAATCCGCTTACGCGGGAAGGCAAAAGGTGTGTACCCCTTTCCTAGAAGGAACAAGAATGAACTTGTTGAGGAACCATTTGAAGCAATTTATAACTCCGATTATTATGATGATTATTGATTCCTCTTTGCATTATGCCTAGCTTAAAGGCATAAAAGAAAGCGCTTTTGGGAGGCAGCCCACATGAATAAAAAAAATTATTTTGCTTTTGTTGTGTCTTGATGTTGTTACTACAGTAGCATCATCATTGTATCTTTACTTTTCAACTTTGTGCCAAGTGTAGCCTCTGATTGCAAGAAAGTTCAAAAGTTGTGACGTGCTGTCCAGGAAACAGATTCTGTCCTTGGATAGAAAAATTCGTATAAAATCACCAGATCATCTTTTTGGTCTGAATTTTTTCGACAGCATGCTCTATACAATTGTCTTTCGGGCGTCTGTTTTGAGTTTTTTGATTAGAGTTGCAGAAGTGCCCCGAAAAAATCATTGACTACCTGCTGTTCTGTTTTTCACAGATTCTGTCCTGTTTTGCCTTTCCTTCATTTTGCAAACTTTGAGCTTGCTTTTTCTTTGCAAAAACCTTTTGGCAATCTTGAGAAACAGTAGACCTTCAAGAATATCTTTATTTCCAGCAAGGAACAGTTATTTTATTATGGGTACTAACCTCGCTAATCAGATTATGATGAGTTATGTATGAAGGGAGTTTTCAAGTGTGCGAGGGAAGATGATAAAAAGATTCAGGAGTGTCAAACGCTCAAGCTTGGGGATGCCCCCATGCACCCCCAAGAAATATTCAAGAAGACTCAAGCGTCTAAGCTTGGGGATGCCCCCGTGCATCCCCTTCTCCATCAACATTATCAGTTCGTCTTTCGTTCCATTATATTTTTATCACTTCATGTGTTATGTGCTATGCTTGGAGCGTCTTGCTTTTAGTTTCCTTTTTAGTTTTCTTTAGCTTTTCATAACGAGTTGGAACTCAGCTTTCTTTGTGTGGGAGAGAAACACGCTCCACTTCAACCTAGAACACAACATAGAATTTTCATGTTTATCCTTGTTGTGTGTGTTCTTTATCTTTCAATAGCTACTATCATGTTCAGCTTTTAGTTTTCATGCTTATCTTTTTAAAGAGCTTTTGTTTAGTTGGTCGCTTGAACTCTCTTTAGTTACCATGCTTATCTTATTAAGAGAGTTTGCTTCTGTTGCATTGGTCGATATGTCTATGATAAAAATGCTACGTGCATAATGGTGCTTAGTAGTTCATATTTTCTTATGGTTAGTCTCAAATAGCTGGGGGATTCCCAATGTGTTATTGGAGTACCAACATGATTTGTTTGCCTATGATGTGGTATGGTTTAGTAATATCTTCCTTCAAGAATTTATTTTGATTGACTTGGCGTATGCTCACGCATATTTAAGACTGTAAAGAAAGTCTGTCAAGCCTTGATGATCTTTAATTTCTGAGTAGCGATATAACTTCCATGCCTGATTCAATGTTGCTTTGTCGCTCTGCATGATTATGACCGTCATTGCTCTTTTAGTTGGTCGCTCCCAGTCTTTTGCTAACCTCCACCTGTACTAAGCGGACCGACTGCTTGTGCATCCAAATTCTTTTAAACCAGTTATGCCATATGAGTCCACCATACCTTCCTATGCATGGTATTTACCTGCCATTCCTAACGGATACTTTCATGTACCATCTCGAAATTATTCAAAAAAAAAGCATTCCTCTTTTGTGCCTCTGTTTTAGTTCATGAGGAAGTAGTAGTTAATTCATGATCTTTTTAAGTTGGACAAGCTTCACCCCGGGATTGCATGTATAATGTGCAAACCCATAATACGAGAAGGAACTGGCAAAGAGTGCGCCCGGCTAAAAATTAATATAACAAACAAACCCTCCTTCACGCTTTGTTCATGAGAAATCAGAAAACTTTGGCAGTGATAAACAAAGGAGATTAAGAGGATGTGATCGTCCTCATTCGGGAGCCGTTCCTCGAAACTTGTCCATCTCAAGAAGTGATTGAGTTATCTCCTAGCATTCGTTGACGGAACATGCATAATCTAAAAAAAAATTATTACCTCTGTTTTTAAAACCAAGAGCTCTGGTACATGCTTTGTCTTTGTTTCCGACCACGGGTTTTCAACCTTGCCAACAAAAGCCACGGTTCGAGAGTCTCCACCTTCTTTTAAAGCACCAACTATTAAGAGCATGATTGTCATTCTGAGTGTAATGTGCATTGTCCCAGAGTACCATTGTCTTTTGCATGATTATGATATTGTTTATTCTGAAATCATTGTATCTAGTCATCACTTAAACCTTGGAGGTGCCCCTGCATTTATGTTTTGCTTCACTAAAGGGGGCAAGCGAGATATCACTTTATCATATTTGCACACCATGCTCATTACAAATCTATTTGATGTTTCAGTATCATGTTGTAAAACTTTCAGTTCTTTGTGATTTTCTCATGAGGCAACTTAATTACTACAGATTCATTGTCTTAGTAAGCTTTTGTCATATGACTATGAAAATTCCTTATAAGGTTAATAGCATGTCACCACAGAAATTATGCTTGTTATCATTTACCTACTCGAGGACGAGCAGGAATTAAGCTTGGGGATGTTGATACGTCCAAAACGTATCTATAATTTCTGCTTGCTCCATGCCTCTTTTGTGTGATATTGCTATGATATTTATACACTTCCATACACTTTTGATCATATTTGGACTAACCTATTAACTCAGTGCACCCCAGTGCCAGTTTCTGTTTTCTGCTGTTTTTGTATTTCAGGTTTTCCCGTCACGAAAACTGCCAGAAAAATCCCGAAAAAAGTATATAAAAAATCAGCGTTCCGGAAGCTTCCACACGGCCGAAGTAGGGCCGGAGGGGGGCCACCAGGGCTCCAGGCGCCCTGGTGGCGCGGCCCCCCTCCTGGCCGCGCCGGGGGGGCGCCTGGGCCCCCCAGGCCTCCGATGATGCCCCCTTTGGCATATATTTAACACGCGTCCCGAAACTCTCGAGGACGGAACCCTTTTTCGCGATCTCATCTCTGTTCCGCCGCCGCCGCGCTTCCAAGATCGGGAGCACCAGGAGAACCCTTCCCGGCACCCTGCCGGAGGGGAGGATCACCACCGGGAGCCTCTCCACCACCATGGATGCCTCCTCGGATGAGTTGTGACTAGTCTCCCTTGGACCATGGGTCCATGACCAGTAGCTATGTGATGCTCTCCTCCCCTTCTTGTGCTTCACTAATTAGACCTCGTGAGCTGCCCTACTTGATCGAGGCACATATGTAATCCTTATGCTGTTGCTATGTTGAGTTTGCTGGGATCCGATGGATTGTGAGATTATGTTCAGATTGTGTTTGAGTAATATATTTGATTCACCTCTTTTATATTTATGTTCGTAAGTAATTCTTGCATGTTCTCCGTTGTTATTTATTGCTTTGGCCAAGTAGTAGGTAGTGACTCCAAGAGGGAACGTTATGCTTGATTGTGGGTTCATGCCCCTCGATGACTAGCTTGAGTGACAGAAACATGAGTCTAGGGGATGTGTTGTTGCCACAAGGGGGAAAACAACGGTGCTTGTGCCCGCGGGTGCAAGGATTGTTTACTTTACGCAAAGTTCTTTTAATGCAGTTGTCTGTTGCTTTGAGTTTACACTATGGGTGGGACTCACAACTTAATACCAGCGAGATGTTCTGGATAGATATCTCAAGGTGGATGATTAGTAGTAGATGCAGATGGATTTTGGTCTACTTGCCTTGGTGTACCGCCCATGCTTTGAACCTCTACCTTTCTTGCAACATAGTTAGCATTGGTTTGCGCACATAATTCTGTCAATTGCCCAGCTGTAATTCGTTTACCTCACATAGTTGTTTTATCGTCTTTTGGGAGAGAGACATCACTAGTGAACATCATGGGACTCCGGTCCATATTACCATCACTGATCACATCCGCTATTTACTTTCTGCTTTTACATACTAGTTACAGTTTTACCTATCACTATTATCTCTTGCGTTTGATCCTTTGTAAACGACAAGGCCGGAGGGATTGACAACCTCTCTGTACTCGTTGGGAGCAAAGTTATTTGTATCTGTGTGCAGGTCCAAGTTGATTGCTAATATCTGGCGCCGTTAGCAGTTGACACCTTCTTGTTGAAACTAGGAGTTTCAGGGGAAATCGATCCTTGGTATCTTTGCCAAGGGAAAACTACCGCTACACTGCATCTCAAACCTTCCACTTGGGGTAACCAACGAGGGGCGAGAAGCCATCAGGGAGCCCACATGGGTATCCAGATCCCGTTGTTGGTTACTGACCGGAGAGTTATCTCGGTCATGTCTACATGGTTCCTGAACCCGTAGGGTCTACACACTTAAGGTTCGATGACGCTAGGGTTATAGGGAAAGTATGTACGCGGTTACCGAATGTTGTTCGGAGTCCCAGATGAGATCCCGGACGTCACGAGGTGTTCCGGAATGGTCCGGAGGTAAAGATTCATATATGGAAGTCCAGTTTTGGTCACCGAAAAAGTTTCGGGCGCTATCGGTAACGTACCGGACCACCGGGAGGGTCCCGGGGGTCCACCAGGTGGGGCCACCAGCCCCAGAAGGCTGCGTGGGCCAAGTGTGGGAGGGGACCAGCCTCAGGTGGGCTGGTGCGCCCCCCCCCCCCCCACCAAGGCCCAAGGCGCATGGAGAGTGGGAGGGGGGCAAACCCTAGGTCCAGATGGGCCTTAAGGCCCACCCTAGGGCGCCCCCTCTCTCTTCCCCCCCTTGGCCGCACCCTAGATGGGTTTTGGGGGCTGTCGCCACCCCTAGGGAGGGAACCCTAGATGGGGGCGCAGCCCTCCCCTTCTCCTATATATAGTGGGGGTTTTGGGGCTGCCAGACACATGAGATCGTCTCCCTCTTGGCGCAGCCCTACCCCTCTCCCTCCTCGTCTCTCGCAGCGCTTGGCGAAGCCCTGCTGGAGTCCCGCGCTCCTCCACCACCACCACGCCGTTGTGCTGCTGCTGGAAGGAGGCTTCCCCAACCTCTCCCTCTCTCCTTGCTGGATCAAGGCGTGGGAGACGTCACCGGGCTACACGTGTGTTGAACGCGGAGGCGCCGTTGTTCGGCGCTTAGATCGGAATCAACCGCGATCTGAATCGCAGCGAGTACGACTCCTTCATCCGCGTTCTTGCAACGCTTCCGCATCGCGATCTACAAGGGTATGTAGATGCACTCCCTTCTCCCTCGTCGCTAGATTACTCCATAGATATATCTTGGTGATGCGTAGGAATTTTTTTGATTTTCTACTACGATCCCCAACAGTGGCATCATGAGCTAGGTCTATGCGTAGTATCTTGCACGAGATTACTCAAAGTAGTTGTGGGCGTGGATTTGTCAATTTACTTGTCGTTACTAGTCTTATCTTGATTCGGCGGCATCACGGGATGAAGCGGCCCGGACCGACCTTACACGTACTCTTACGTGAGACAGGTTCCACTGACTGACATGCACTAGTTGCATAAGGTGGCTAGCGGGTGTCTCTCTCTCCCACTTTAGTCGGATTGGATTCGATGAAAAGGGTCCTTATGAAGGGTAAATAGAAATTGGCATATCACGTTGTGGTTTTGACGTAGGTAAGAAACGTTCTTGCTAGAAACCTATAGCAGCCATGTAAAAACTTGCAACAACAATTAGAGGACGTCTAACTTGTTCTTGCAGCATGTGCCGTGTGATGTGATATGGCCAAAAGGATGTGATGAATGATATATATGTGATGTATGAGATTGATCATGTTCTTGTAATAGGAATCACGACTTGCATGTCGATGAGAATGACAACCGGCAGGAGCCATAGGAGTTGTCTTATTTACTGTATGACCTGCGTGTCACTGAATAACGCCATGTAATTACTTTACTTTATTGCTAAACGTTAGCCATAGTAGTAGAAGTAATGTTTGGCGAGACGACTTCATGAAGACATGATGATGGAGATCATGGTGTCATTCCGGTGACGATGATGATCATGGAGCCCCGAAGATGAAGATCAAAGGAGCAAGATGATATTGGCCATAACATGTCACTATTTGATTGCATGTGATGTTTATCATGTTTTACATCTTATTTGCTTAGAACGACGGTAGTGAATAAGATGATCTCTCGCTAAAATTTCAAGAACTGTGTTCCCCCTAACTGTGCACCGTTGCTAAGGTTCGTTGTTCCGAAGCACCACGTGATGATCGGGTGTGATAGGTTCTAACGTTCGCATACAACGGGTGTAAGCCAGATTTACACACGCGATACACTTAGGGTTGACTTGACGAGCCTAGCATGTACATACATGGCCTCGGAACACGGAAGACCGAAAGGTCGAACATGAGTCGTATAGAAGATACGATCAACATGAAGATGTTCACCGTTGATGACTAGTCCGTCTCACGTGATGATCGGACACGGCCTAGTCGATTCGGATCATGTATCACTTAGATGACTAGAGAGATGTCTATATGAGTGGGAGTTCATTAGATGAACTTAATTGTCATGAACAATAGTCTAAGTTGTCTTCGCAAATTATGTTGTAGAACAATAACTGCGTTGTAGCTCCCTGTTTAATATGATCCTAGAGAAAGACTAAGTTGAAAGATATTGTAAGCAATGATGCGGACTGGGTCCGTAGTCCGAGGAGTGTCCTCACTGCTGCACAGAAAACTTACGTCTTTGATGCACCGCTCGATGTGCAAACCCCTACAACATTGTCTATGGATGTTGTGAACACCTGACAGACACGTCCTGATGACTACTTGATAGTTTAGTGCGCCATACTTTACGGCTTAGAATCGGGATTCCAATGACGTTTTGAACGTCATAGAACATGTGAGATGTTCTAAGAGCTGAAATTCGGATTTCAGGCTCATGCCCGTGTTGAGAGGTATGAGACCTCTGACAAGTTCTTTTGCCAAAAAGATGGAGGAGAATAGCTCAACTAGTGAGCATGTGCTCAGAATGTCTGGGTGCTAAAATCACTTGAACCAAGTGGGAGTTAATCTTCCAGATGAGATAGTGGTTCACGGAATTCTCTAGACACTATCACCAGGCTACTAGAACTTCGTGATGAACTATGACATGCAAAGGATGAGATGATCCTGAAGCTATTAGCGGTGCTTAAGACCGCAAAAGTAGAAATCAAGAAGGAGCATCAAGTGTTGATGGTTTAACAAGACCACTAGTTTCAGAAAGGGCAAGGGCTAGAAGGGAAACTTCATGAATGGCAAACCAGTTGTCGCTCTAATGAAGAAACCCAAGGTTGAACCCAAACCTCGAGACTAAGTGCTTCTATTGTAAGGGAAACGGTCACATGGTAGCGGAACTACCCCAAATACATAGTAGATAAGAAAGCTGACAACTTCAACAAAGTGTGTTTGATATACATGTTATTGATGTGTACCTTACTAGTACTCCTTGTAGCAACTGGGTATTGGATACTGGTTCAGTTGCTATTATTAGTGACTTGAAGCAAAAGCTACAGACTGAACGGAGACTAGCTAAGGGCGAGGTGACGATGTATGTTGGAAGTGTTTCCAAGGTTGATAAGATCACCATCGCACGCTCCCTCTACCTTCGGGATTAGTGTTGAACCTAGATAAATGTTATCAGGTGTCTACGTTGAGCATGAATATGATTAGATCATGTTCATTGCAATACGATTATTCATTTAAGTTAGAGAATAATGGTTATTCTGTTTACATGAATAATACCTTTATGGTCATGCAGCCACTGTTCAAGATATCTTCCGATATGCCGATAAATCAGCTGATTTATCGCTTACCGCTGTCTGGCCGATAAGATAAATCGGTCGATAAATGAGCAGATATGGCGATAAATCGGCCGATATGCCGATACACGGGCCGATTTACCCCTTATCATGGGTCGACCAATAAGTTACCGATAAGAGATATGCCCAACATTGCATGCAGCCAATGGTTTATTGAATCTCGATCATAGTAATACACATGATAATGATAAAAAACGCCAAAAGATGTAGAGTTAATAATGATAGTACCACTTTCTTGTGGCACTGCCGCTTAGGTCATTTTGGCATAAAATGCATGAAGAAACTCCATGCTGATGGATGTTTGGAGTCACTTGATTTGGAATCGCTTGACATATGCGAGCCGTGCCTCATGGGCAGGATGACTAAGATCCCGTGTTCAGGTACAATGAAACGGGAAAGTGACTTGTTGGAAATCATACATGCTGATGTGTGTGATCCAATGAGAATTACGGCGTGTGGTGGATATCGTTATTTTCTCATCTTCACTGACGATTTGAGTAGATATGGGTATATTTACTTAATGAGGCAAAATTCTCGAACATTTGAAAAATTCAAGCAATTTCAGAGTGAAGTTAACAATCATCATAACAAAAAGATCATGTTCCTACGATCTGATCAAGGGGAGATTTTCTGAATTATGAGTTTGGCAATCATAAGATATTGTGGAAATGTTTCACAGTTGAAGCCACCTGGAACACCACAGCGTAATGGTGTGTCTGTACGTCGTAATCGAACCTTATGAGATATGGTGCGATCTATGATGTATCTTACCGATCTACCGCTATTATTTTGAGGTTATGCATTAGAGACAGCTGCATTCACTTTAGATAGGGCACCATCTAAGTTCGTTGAGACGACGTTGTCTGTTTTGGCAAGAAACCAAAGTTGTCGTTTTCCTAATGTTTGGGGCTGCGATGCTTATGGCTTCAGCCGGGAAAAAGCTCGAACCCAAAGCGGACAAATACATCTTCATAGGATACCCAATGGTAACAGTTGGGTATACCTTCTGTCTCAGATCCAAGGGCAAAAATGTTTGTCGCTAAGAACGGGTCCTTTCTCGAGAAGGAGTTTCTCTCGAAACATTTGAGTGGGAGGAAGATAGAACTTGATGAGGTTATCGAACCCTCACTTCAACCGGAAAGTAGTGCAACACAGGAAGATGTTTCTGTGGAACCTACGACTGTTGAAGAGGAAACTAATGATAGTGATCATGAAGCTTCGGATCAAGTTGCTATCGAACCTCGTAGGTCAACAAGGATATGTACTACTCCTGAGTGGTACGGTGATCCTGTCTTAGAAGTCATGTTGTTGGACAACAATGAACCTACGAACTATGGAGAAGCGATGGTGGGCCCGTATTCCGACAAATGGTTAGATTACGAGAAATATGAGATAGGATCCATGTATCAAAACAAAGTGTGGACTTTGGTGGACTTGCCCGATGATTGGCAAGCCATTGAGATAAATGGATCTTTAGGAAGAAGACGGACGTGGACGGTAATGTCATCGTCTATGAAGCTCGACTTGTGGCAAAGAGTTTTTTCACAAGTTCAAGGAGTTGACTACGATGAGATTTTCTCACCTGTAGCGATGCTTAAGTCCGTTGGAATCATGTTAGCATTAGCTGCATTTATGAAATCTGACAGATGGATGACAAAACAAGTTTCCTTACCAGCTTTCGTAAGGAAAGGTTGTATGTGATACAATCAGAAAGGTTTTGTCGATCCTAAGGATGCTAAAAGGTATGCTAGCTCCAGCGATCCTTCCATGGACTGGAGCAAGCATCTCGGTGTCGGAATATACGCTTTGATAGAGTGATCAAAGTTTTTGGGTATACAAAGTTTGTTAGAAACTTGTATTTACAATAAAGTGAGTGGGAGCACTACAACATTTCTGATAAGTATATGTGAATGACATATTGTTGATCCGAAATGATGTAGAATTTCTGGAAAGCGTAAAGGGTTGTTTGAAAGGAGTTTTTCAAAGGAAGACCTGGATAAAGCTGCTTATATAATTGGGCATCAAGATCTATAGAGATAGATCAAGACGCCTAATGAAACTTTCAAAAGAACACACACCTTTGACATGATTTTGAAGGAGTTCAAAATAGATCAGTCAAAGAAGGAGTTCTTACCTGAGTTGTAAGGTGTGAAGTTGAGTAAGACTCAAAGCTTGACTGCGGCAGAAGGAAGAGGAAGGACGAAGGTCGTCCCCTATGCTTTTGTCATAGGCTCTATACGGTATGCCATGCTGAGTACCGCGCCTGATGTGTGCCTTACCACATGTCTGACAAGAGGGTACAAAAGGTGATCCAGGAGTAGATCACCAGATAGCGGTCAAAATTATCCTTAGAGGAATAAGGAAACGTTTCTCGGTTATGGAGGTGATAAAGAGTTCGATGTAAAGAGTTACGTCGATGCAAGCTTAACACCTATCCGGATAACTCTGAGTAGAGATACCGGATACGTATAATGGAGCAATAGTGTCAGGCCCAAGATGTGATTCTATCCCGATCATGTGACACTTACGTGATTGGGGCACAACCGCATTTCGGGCCCTTAGCAAGATGGATATCATTACATCGTACCATTACATACATACATGGGGGATACAACAATACATACAAGCCACATGAATACAACAACATCAATACAAGGCATCCCACTACAGATGCAAACAATGAAAAGAACACGACATCCATCTGCTATCCCAGGCTGCCGACCCGGAACCTAACCCAAGACTGAAGAAGAAGAAGAAGAAGAAAGAACTCCAACACAACGATCAACGCTCTCACGTCAAGACATCGGAAACCTGCACCTGCACCTGTTGTTGTAGTATCTGTGAGCCACGAAGACTCAGCAATCCCATAACCATGGGTAACAAGACTATCAAAGCTTAATGGGTAGAAAGAGGTAAAGTGGTGAGGTTGCAGCAGCGGCTAAGCAATATATATGGTGGCTAACTTACGAGTACAAGAATAAGATGAGCATCTACGCAAACGGTCGCAACTAGTAGTGATCGCTAAAGATCCTGAACTACATACGAGTCAAACATAACCCCACCGTGTTCTCTTCTCAAAGTGAAAAGAGACAGTCACGGTTACTCACACAGTTGTGTGTTTTACTTCGGATCCTCTGTCAAGTTTTCTACAACCGGACATTAACAAATTCCAATCTGCCACACAACCGCGGGCACGGCTTTCGAAAAATCATAACCCTGCAGGGGTGTCCCAACTTAGCCCATCACAAGCTCTCACGATTAGCTGAAGTGATAAATATAATATCATCACCCCTTATCTTAGAGAAATCCAATCAGGCTCGGCATCCTGGTGCACAAGACATTTTGACAATGGTAAAACAAGTCCAGCAAGACCTCCCGGCGTGCCGACACCCTGATAGTAGCCGCGCGTATCTCGTCTGAGGCCACGACCGGATGGGACAAGCTATGAGTAAAACCAGCCCTCGGGTTTCCCCAAGGTGGCCCCGCAGGTTGCCCGTTTGGGACCAACACCATCAGCACTGCCCCCCCCTCTATGTAGAAGAATCCTCGGGTAGCGCCAACTCCCTATGCAATTTAATTAATTAATTAAGTTGTTATTATGAGCAAATTTAAAACCAATGTTGGGCCTTGCTGGAGGAGTTTTATTCAAAGACGAACTGCCAAGGGGTCCCCATATACCCATCGTGTAAGGAACGCAAAATCAAGGAACATAATGCCGGTTTATCGGCGCCTAAGGTGGCATGAGTGGAACAAAACACCGAGCAAAAGGCCAAGCCTTCCACCCATGCCCGGTATATAGGTGTGTTAATAATAATAATAGATATTGTGATATCCAACAACAAGTTCCCTCCTGGAACGATTTTCATCTTCACCTGCAACTAACAGCGCTATAAGAGGGGCTGAGCAAGCGAGTAACATAGCCAAACAATGGTTTTGCTAGGAAGGTGTCAAAGGTTAGAGGTTTCATGGCAACAAGGAGAGGGGCTGACAATAAGATGGGTAGCGCGACATATAACGATAGCATCGAGACACTAAGCATGGCAATGATAGTAAAGGTATCCAAGGGTATGGTCATCTTGCCTGAGATCCCACAAGGAAGAAGAACGGTTCCATGAAGACGAAGAAGAAGCCTTGAAGAAGAACCACGGGTAGACGAACGAATCCTCACGAACGCAACGGAACAAGCACTAACGAGAAGAAGCAAGCAATACGGTAAACAAACCACTCAAGAACATATCAATATGCTCAACCAAGTATGATGCAAAACAAGTCTACTTACGATGCACAGAAAGCCTACACAGGAAGCAAAACATGGCAAGGGAGGAAACACATCAAAACAACACAAGTCTATATATGATGCATTACATGGCAAGGTATGATGCATGACAATTATATACACGAAGCAATACATGGCAAGGTATGATGCATGACAAGTCTATACAGTAAGCACAGCAAGTCTATGAAGCATAACATGGCAAGGTATGATGCACGACAAGTCTATACAGAAAGCACAACAAGTCTATACAGGAAGCATTACATGGCAAGGTAGGAAGCACAGAAAGCAACACAAGTTTATATGATGCAATACATGGCAAGGTATGATACATGGCAAGTATATCTATGATGCAAAACAAATCTATACAGGAAGCACAGCAAGTCTATACAGGAAGCATAACATGGCAAAGTAGGAAGCACAACATGGCAACGATGCAAGATGCACCCAAACATCAAGCAAACATACTCCAAACATGTTAACAAGATGATAATATGATTCTACATGCAAAATCACTCAAGTTTCATATAAAGAACACCCCAAACGGAGCAACGGGCTAAAAGATACACATGAAACAGTATATAACAACAAGCTGAAGTTAACAGCCACATGGCAACTTTGAAGCAAGGTAAATATATGCTACAGCACTCAAACATGGTGACAAGAAGCATGGACATGAACTAGACATATCCTACAACAAACAACTCCATTGGAGCATCTCCATAGGAGGAATGGATCAATAGCAACAAGCTACAACATTTTGATCATGACACTAAAAACCTGACAGCAATATTTTATAGCAACTTGAGAGCAAGAAGTAAATAAGCTACAGCAAGTCAAATGAGCAAGTAAAGGCATGAATGGATAGACAACAACATATACAACAAGGAATGATCAATGGCCACCCCAAAACTAACATGGATTCACCTAGGGCATCAAGCAAACATAGCATCAGGATATTACAGATACCAGACTTAGTGAAATTTCACTAAGTGTTAAAACAGCAATAACAACATGGCATGTTTGTGAGCATGTTTAAGTCAACACAAGGCATATCATGGAAAGTTAAATGCACCACATCAAAGAACACATGATGGGGAGTCCAAAACATATAAGCATGCAACATGGGGACAACCACATCAATAGCAACAAGCTCCTCAACTAGGCATCTCGTAACAACTTTCAGAACATAACAGCCACATAACACTTTGCAACAGAGATTAACATGGCAATATGAACTCAAACAAGCATGCTATAGCAACCAACATGTAGAGCATCTCATGATGAACATTTTGACATATCATTTGCATCATTTGGATAAACATGCACCAAGTTATCATATCTCAAACATGGCAACAAAATAACAAGTAGCAAGAGTTTATAACAAGTAGCAGTCTTGCAACAGATATTAAAGCATCTAGATGAACTCAAATGAGCATGGCACAATGGAACAAAGTGTAGAGCACATCACCACGATCATTTTGACATATCATTCACTCAATTTGGATCACCACACAAAAAGTTATTGGCAGTCAAAGATGCAACATGATACTAACAGAAAAAAGGACTTAGCACAAAAAGGGGCAACCTCGGGAAACGGACATGTCCGAAGCCAGCGGACACATCTGACGAATGGGACCCGCGGGCAGAGAGAGGAGCGGACACGTCCGGGGTCAACCGGACATGTCCGGGCGGATCCGGGGCAGAGGAGGTCCGGCACGGCAGCGAAGCGAGGCGCCGGCGACGTGGCGCTCCAACGGGCATGGGAGGACGACGGGACGACGACGCTGGGACCTCCGGCGAGGAGCGGATGCAACAGCGAGGTCGGGGCAGGCGGGATCCTGGCAGATCCGGCCGGTCCCTGCCGGATCAGAGCACGGGGCGGCGTAGGGCAACTCCGGCGAGGCGAGCTCGCGGGCGGCAAGGCCGGAGAGGGAGGGAGCTCGGGGCCGAGCTGAATCGGGGCCGGGGCGGCCAGATCCGGCGGCGGCGCGATGCGGGGACGAGGCTGCGGCTCGGGCCGTGCGGCGGGACGACGGCGATGGCCGCCGGCGACGGTGACGCGGCGAGGGAGCAGAGAGGAGAGCGGGGCGGCTCGGGCGCGGGCTAGCGGGACGCGGCGCTCGGGCCCGGGGAGCCCAGATCGGCCCACGGCGGGCTGCGGCCGGGCCGAGGCGGGCCAGGCGCGGCGGGAGGGCGCTGAGGGGCGCGGCGCGACGTGGCTTCGGCCACATGGAGGGCGCCGGTTGGCTGCCAGGGGTGGAGCCGCTGATGTGGCCCAATGGGGGTGCTGCCACTTGGTGAAATCGAGGTGGCTGGCTGCTCCAAGTGGCGGGGGTGGAGAGGGGCTGCGCGAAAATGGAGGAGGGGGGTAGGTGGAGGCCATTTTTGGCATGGGGAAGGAGTATATATAGGGAAGGGGCTAGAATTAGGGTTTTGGGGGGGGGGTTAGAGCCCTCCGATCGCGATCCAACGGCAACGGAGTGAAGGGGGAGTAGGCTGGGCCTAGTGGGCTGTGTAGAAGGGGTTTCGGGCTATGAGGAGAGAAGGGAAAAGAGGCCTGCGGGGTTTTCGGAGACCGAAAACATCCGACGAAATAACCGGCGACTAGTGCCGCTATATATATATCCGTTGGGCTATCAAACGGACTCCAAATGCGATGAAATTTGGCAGGCGGCCTGTCTACACTATAATAAGACCACATGCCAAGTTTCACCCCATTCCGAGAACATTTTCCGGCCACTCATAAAATAAATATTCGGAGGCACCGCGGGCGCGTGCAAGTGTGTCTGGGCTCAGAACGGACAACGGAGAGGACGAGGGGACTCGGGCGGATGCACGTTTTGAAAACATGCTGATGCAACACACATGATGACATGGCAAGATGCACACGCAAGCAGATGACATGGCACTGACAACGAATAACTGGCTGACACCTGGCGCACCGGTCTCGGGGTGTCACAACACTCCCCTACTAACAAGAGATCTCGTCCCGAGATCTTAGGAATGAGACAGAAGGGAAAAAGGAAGAACAAAGTTCTTCGAGGACAAAAGAGTGAAAGAAAAGAACCTTGAGAGGATGAACAACTCAAAAGAAGAAGAATGCAACGAAGAAGGACAAAGTTGCAAAGACTTCGGTAAATAAGAGGAACAAGGAATACGACGAGAACCAAAAGGTTGAAGAATATGAAGCACGAGTTGAAGGAACAAGAATGGATTCAAAGTCACTCCGATTAAAAGAGATAGAAAAGGAATCTCCACGAAGGAATTCGGGCAGCACTCCGACTGAAATGAAAGGAATAGCACACAGATTGACATGAATGGAATAGGACAAGAACCTGAGGAGATGGAACGATACTCGACGAGAGTAACAACACAAAGCCTCCGGAAGAATGGAAAGAATGGAATGAGAAGAAGGGGAAGAAGATGACAACTTCCATCACGAATGGATTGAAAGAACATCTTCAAGAGAAAAACTTGAACGGAGTTGTTGAGAAAATTAACAACAAAAGAATAAACTTGTTGTGGACTTATTAAAAACATCTCAAGACTTGAGGTGAATTATGCCGCAACCAAAAGATGGATTAGCTGAGAATGAAGAAATGCAAAACTCCACTTCAAGAGAATACGGAGAATTATTTACATCTCGGGACACCAAAGAATAACGCTTGAGCTGCTCAACAAGAATTTGGTGAACAGTTGAAGAATGATTTGAATCGCGATGAACCACCATGAAGAACTCCGGTAACGAAAGGATGATGATATAGAAATGACGGGCGAAAGAATAAGATTAAAGCCTTCCGATGATTAGAAGGGGTTTCCAACGAGATAGCCGAGAAAAACTTGAACTCCGGGAAAAAAGATTAAAGCACTTGGAACTAGAATTTATACATCAAGAATAACTCCGAATGAAGGAATAAATCAACTTGATGAAAAGAATAAGAATTATGTTATGCTTATCCTCCACCAATTAAATTGCTGCGAAGCAATGGATTTGCATACAACTTATTCGCGTTGAAAAGATTAAAGAGGGATATCTCGCGAACTGCGGACATCTTCACGAACGCCGGTAGGATTGAAATAGAAATGAATGGATTGATATGATAACACCGGAAAAGAACTGTTGAGCGAATCACCGTAAAGAATTGAAGCCGAGTGAATAAAATGAATGAACCACCGGGAAGAATTAATCGAATGATGAAATGAACAAACCACCGAGAAGAATTACAATCGACTGAAGAACGAGAATGACCACTGTAAGGAATGAAATTGAATGATGCAAGTGGACAAGCCACCGTGAAGAATTGAGATTGAGTGAACACAAGAGAATGAATCACCGGGAAGAATAAAGCACTTGAGGACAATTGCATGACGAGAACGAAGAGATCGCGAACTGGTTAAAGAATACTTGAACAAGCACCGGAAGAATGTGAGACGAACGAAGAGGCATCAATGAAGAATATTTGGAGGACGAAGTTGAAAACTGAGAACGAAGAAATCTTCTGAAATGATGACCTTCGGAGGAACACAAAGAAAATAATTCATGAAATGCTCCGGAAGAATTAAAAGAATTAAGGTTGAACCAGCGATGAAAAGAATTAAAAGCGATCTTGGAGAAGGCATATGACTGATGGAATCCATACTTACGTCATACTTAAAAGAATTTTGAAACACTCCGGGAATGAAAGATTCGGGTAAGATCCTGGGAATAAACCTGTGGGTTATGAGCCCACCGAAGGGAGAACTCCGTTGAAATGGAATGCAAAGGCGATGATGCACCGGAACGAATGAAAAACTCGAATGAGGTGACAACCTCGAATTAATTGGAAGACAGACGAATATCCTGAGATTTCTTCGGAACTCCGGAATAATTAAATGGCGAGAGATGAACGAGCAAGGTGAAGCAATTGAGCCGAGGAAAAAGAATATGAACAACACCGAATACTTGAGTTGAATCCACCGGAAAAGAAAAGGAGATAAAGAAGGTCAAACGAGAGGAGACTTCATCGGAGAAGAAAAGAGATGAAGGATGACGTACAAGACAATAATTCACCAGTTGAAATAACTGAGTAAAGAATGCAAAGGATTCACACGAGTAGGGTGGATACTCGATTAAGAACTCCGGCTCCGAGAAGAAAAAGGGTGGGCGGGTGGGAAAGAAAAAACCACTTCGGGCGGGAAAAAACACCCTCGGTTGAAAAGAACTGAGGTTGATCTTGCAAAGAAGAAGAGGGTTGAATCCACTTGACGAGAGATGCACCAGATGAAAGAACTGAAAACTCAACGAACGAAAACTAACCACGAGATCCTAAAAAAAATTGAAGGGGAAGAGGGGTAATTCAGAACACCTACATCAAGATTCCTCACCAGAGCGACGAAGGGACAAGGGAGTAAAAGAATTCCTACTCTCCGATATAACTAGACTCCGAAAAAAGTTTTTTTGCTAGACTCAACAACGGCCAAACTACGATCAATCAAGGGGGCTCCTATGGTCGGTCGAGGCTCTGATACCAACTTGTCAGGCCCAAGATGCGATTCTATCCCGATCACGTGACACTTACGTGATTGGGGCACAACCGCATTTCGGGCGCTTAGCAAGATGGATATCATTACATCGTACCATTACATACATACATGGGGGATACAACAATACATACAAGCCACATGAATACAACAACATCAATACAAGGCATCCCACTACGGATGCAAACAATGAAAAGAACACGACATCCATCTGCTATCCCAGGCTGCCGACCCGGAACCTAACCCAAGACTGAAGAAGAAGAAGAAGAAGAAGAAGAAGAAGAAGAAAGAACTCCAACACAACGATCAACGCTCTCACGTCAAGACATCGGAAACCTGCACCTGCAACTATTGTTGTAGTATCTGTGAGCCACGAGGACTCAGCAATCCCATAACCATGGGTAACAAGACTATCAAAGCTTAATGGGTAGAAAGAGGTAAAGTGGTGAGGTTGCAGCAGCGGCTAAGCAATATATATGGTGGCTAACTTATGAGTACAAGAATAAGATGAGCATCTACGCAAACGGTCGCAACTAGTAGTGATCGCTAAAGATCCTGAACTACATACGAGTCAAACATAACCCCACCGTGTTCTCTTCTCAAAGTGAAAAGAGACAGTCACGGTTACTCACACAGTTGTGTGTTTTACTTCGGATCCTCTGTCAAGTTTTCTACAACCGGACATTAACAAATTCCAATCTGCCACATAACCGCGGGCACGGCTTTCGAAAGATCATAACCCTGCAGGGGTGTCCCAACTTAGCCCATCACAAGCTCTCACGATTAGCTGAAGTGATAAATATAATATCATCACCCCTTATCTTAGGGAAATCCGATCAGGCTCGGCATCCTGGTGCACAAGAAATTTTGACAATGGTAAAAAAAATCCAGCAAGACCTCCCGGCGTGCCGACACCCTGATAGTAGCCGCGCGTATCTCGTCTGAGGCCAGGACCGGATGGGACAAGCTACTAGTAAAACCAGCCCTCGGGTTTCCCCAAGGTGTCCCCGCAGGTTGCCCGTTTGGGACAAACACCATCAGCACTGGCCCCCCCTCTATGTAGAAGAATCCTCGGGTAGCGCTAACTCCCTATGCAATTTAATTAATTAATTAAGTTATTATTATGAGCAAATTAAAACCAATGTTGGGCCTTGCTGGAGGAGTTTTATTCAAAGACGAACTAGACATATCCTACAGCAAACAACTCCATTGGAGCATCTCCATAGGAGGCATGGATCAATAGCAACAAGCTACAACATTTTGATCATGACACTAAAAACCTGACAGCAATATTTTATAGCAACTTGAGAGCAAGAAGTAAATAAGCTACATCAAGTCAAATGAGCAAGTAAAGGCATGAATGGATAGACAACAACATATACAACAAGGAATGATCAATGGCCACCCCAAAACTAACATGGATTCACCTAGGGCATCAAGCAAACATAGCATCAGGATATTACAGATACCAGACTTAGTGAAATTTCACTAAGTGTTAAAACAGCAATAACAACATGGCATGTTTGTGAGCATGTTTAAGTCAACACAAGGCATATCATGGAAAGTTAAATGCACCACATCAAAGAACACATGATGGGGAGTCCAAAACATATAAGCATGCAACATGGGGACAACCACATCAATAGCAACAAGCTCCTCAACTAGGCATCTCGTAACAACTTTCAGAACATAACAGCCACATAGCACTTTGGAACAGAGATTAACATGGCAATATGAACTCAAACAAGCATGCTATAGCAACCAACATGTAGAGCATCTCATGATGAACATTTTGACATATCATTTGCATCATTTGGATAAACATGCACCAAGTTATCATATCTCAAACATGGCAACAAAATAACAAGTAGCAGCAGTTTATAACAAGTAGCACTCTTGCAACAGATATTAAAGCATGTAGATGAACTCAAATCAGCATGGCACAATGGAACAAAGTGTAGAGCACATCACCACGATCATTTTGACATATCATTCACTCAATTTGGATCACCACACAAAAAGTTATTGGCAGTCAAAGATGCAACATGATACTAACAGAAAAAAGGACTTAGCAAAAAAAGGGGCAACCTCAGGAAACGGACATGTCCGAAGCCAGCGGACACATCTGACGAACGGGACCCGCGGGCAGAGAGAGGAGCGGACACGTCCGGGGTCAACCGAACATGTCCGGGCGGATCCGGGGCAGAGGAGGTCCGGCACGACAGCGAAGCGAGGCACCGGCGACGTGGCGCTCCGGCGGGCATGGGAGGACGACGGGACGACGACGCTGGGACCTCTGGCGAGGAGCGGATGCAACGGCGAGGTCGGGGCAGGCGGGATCCTGGCAGATCCGGCTGGTCCCTGCCGGATCGGAGCACGGGGCGGCGCAGGGGAACTCCGGCGAGGCGAGCTCGCGGGCGGCAAGGCCGGAGAGGGAGGGAGCTCGGGGCCGAGTTGAATCGGGGCCGGGGCGGCCAGATCCGGCGGCGGCGCGATGCGGGGACGAAGCTGCGGCTCGGGCCGTGCGGCGGGACGACGACGATGGCCGCCGGCGACGGTAACGCGGCGAGGGAGCAGAGAGGAGAGCGGGGCGGCTCGGGCGCGGGCTAGCGGGACGCGGCGCTCGGGCCCGGGGAGCCCAGATCGGCCCACGGCGGGCTGCGGCTGGGCCGAGGCGGGCCAGGCGCGGCGGGTGGGCGCTGAGGGGCGCGGCGCGACGTGGCTTCGGCGACGTGGAGGGCGCCGGTTGGCTGTCAGGGGTGGAGCCGCTGATGTGGCCCAATGGGGCGCTGCCACTTGGCGAAATCAAGGTGGCTGGCTGACTTGGCAGCGCCAAGTGGCGCGGGTGGAGAGGGGCTGCGCGGAAATGGAGGAGGGAGGTAGGTGGAGGCCATTTTTGGCATGGGGAAGGAGTATATATAGGGAAGGGGCTAGAATTAGGGTTTTGGGAGGGGGGGGGGGTTAGAGCCCTCCGGTCGCGATCCAAGGGCAACGGAGCGAAAGGGGAGTAGGCTGGGCCTAGTGGGCTGTGTAGAAGGGGTTTCGGGCTACGAGGAGAGAAGGGAAAAGAGGTCTGCGGGGTTTTCGGAGACCGAAAACATCCGACGAAATAACCGGCGACTAGTGCCGCTATATATATCCGTTGAGCTATCAAACGGACTCCAAATGCGATGAAATTTGGCAGGCGGCCTGTCTACACTATAATAAGACCACATGCCAAGTTTCACCCCATTCCGAGAACATTTTCCGGCCACTCATAAAATAAATATTCGGAGGCACCGCGGGCGCGTGCAAGTGTGTCTGGGCTCAGAACGGACAACGGAGAGGACGAGGGGACTCGGGCGGATGCATGTTTTGAAAACATGCTGATGCAACACACATGATGACATGGCAAGATGCACACGCAAGCAGATGACATGGCACTGACAACGAATAACTGGCTGACACCTGGCGCACCGGTCTCGGGGTGTCACAAATAGTTTGGAATAGCTCCAAGTGGAACGTGGTAGCAGCATCTACGATATGACATAAACTTATGCGAAGTACATAGGGATCTGAATGTTGCAGACCCGTTGACTACAACCTCTCTCACAAGCGTGACATGATCAAACCCAGAACTCATTGAGTGTTAATCACATATTGATGTGAACTAGATTACTGACTCTAGTAAACTCTTTGGATGTTGGTAACATGGCGATGTGACCTGTGAGTGTTAATCACATGGCGATGTGAACTAGATTATTGACTCTAGTGCAAGTGGGAGACTGTTGGAAATATGCCCTAGAGGCAATAATAAATTGGTTATTATTATATTTCCTTGTTCATGATAATTGTTTATTATCCATGCTAGAATTGTATTGATAGGAAACTCATATGCATGTGTGGATACATAGACAAACACCATGTCCCTAGTGAGCCTCTAGATGACTAGCTCGTTGATCAGTAGATGGTTACGGTTTCCTGACCATGGACATTGGATGTCATTGATAACGGGATCACATCATTAGGAGAATGATGTGATGGACAAGACCCAATCCTAAGGCTAGCACATATCGTGTAGTTCGTATGCTAAAGCTTTTCTAAATGTCAAGTATCTTTTCCTTAGACCA
The DNA here is from genome assembly GCA_902687465.1 of Secale cereale. Classification (NCBI taxonomy): domain Eukaryota; kingdom Viridiplantae; phylum Streptophyta; class Magnoliopsida; order Poales; family Poaceae; genus Secale; species Secale cereale. The sequence goes on along the minus strand of LR738710.1, from coordinate 439,429,705 downwards.
TGAGATTGTGCAACTCCGGATACCGTAGGAATGCTTTGGGTGTACCAAACGTCACAACGTAACTGGGTGGCTATAAAGGTGCACTACATGTATCTCCGAAAGTGTCTGTTGGGTTGGCATGAATCGAGACTGAGATTTGTCACTCCGTGTGACGGAGAGGTATCTCTGGGCCCACTCGGTAGGACATCATCATAATGTGCACAATATGTGATCAAGGAGTTGATCACGGGATGATGTGTTACGGAACGAGTAAAGAGACTTGCCGGTAACGAGATTGAACGAGGTATCGGTATACTGACGATCGAATCTCGGGCAAGTACTATGCCGATAGACAAAGGGAATTGTATACGGGATTGATTGAATCATTGACATCGTGGTTCATCCGATGAGATCATCGTGGAGCATGTGGGAGCCAATATGGGTATCCATATCCCACCGTTGGTTACTGACCGGAGAGTTATCTCGGTCATGTCTACATGGTTCCTGAACCCGTAAGGTCTACACACTTAAGGTTCGATGACGCTAGGGTTATAGGGAAAGTATGTACGTGGTTACCGAATGTTGTTCGGAGTCCCGTATGAGATCCCGGACGTCACGATGAGTTCCAGAATGGTCCGGAGGTAAAGATTCATATATGGGAGTTCCCGTTTTGGTCACCGGAAAAGTTTCGGGCGCTATCGGTAACGTACCGGACCACTGGGAGGGTCCCGGGGGTCCACCAGGTGGGGCCACCAGCCCCAGAAGGCTGCGTGGGCCAAGTGTGGGAGGGGACCAGCCCCAGGTGGGCTGGTGCGCCCCCCCACCAAGGCCCAAGGCGCATGGAGAGTGGGAGGGGGGCAAACCTTAGGTCCAGATGGGCCTTAAGGCCCACCCTAGGGCGCCCCCTCTCTCCCCCCCCCCTTGGCCGCACCCTAGATGGGTTTTGGGGGCTGCCGCCACCCCTAGAGAGGGAACCCTAGATGGGGGCGCAGCCCCTCCCCTTCCCCTATATATAGTGGGGGTTTTGGGGCTGCCAGACACAAGAGATCGTCTCCCTCCTGGCGCAACCCTACCTCTCTCCCTCCTCGTCTCTCGCAGCGCTTGGCGAAGCCCTGCTGGAGTCCCGCGCTCCTCCACCACCACCACACCGTCGTGCTGCTGCTGGAAGGAGGCTTCCCCAATCTCTCCCTCTCTCCTTGCTGGATCAAGGCGTGGGAGACGTCATCGGGCTGCACGTATGCTCAACGCGGAGGCGCCGTTGTTCGGCGCTTAGATCGGAATCAACCGCGATCTGAATCGCAGCGAGTACGACTCCTTCATCCGCGTTCTTGCAACGCTTCCGCATCGCGATATACAAGGGTATGTAGATGCACTCCCTTCTCCCTCGTTGCTAGATTACTCCATAGATAGATCTTGGTGATGCGTAGGATTTTTTTTGATTTTCTGCTACGATCCCCAACACAAACAACACACAACGAAATCGGCATCAAGTGAAGAACCAAATGCACATAAAAGAACTATACATCATCCAAAAAAGATTATCAAAGTTCATCGCCAAACAAGTTATTAATTTCAACAACTAAAAAAACGATGATAAACATAAGAGGAGGAGCGTCTTCACCACTTCCTCGTCAGGCCTTTGCCCTTCCGGTCGTCGACGTAGCTCTAGGCATCTACGGTTGGTGGAGGATCTTGGTCTCCGGAGGAGTAGGTGGAGTACTGGAGTTGTGGTCATCACCGTCGTGGGACGAGGAGTCGGAGAGGACGATTAGCCCCTTCAGTTGGCAGACGACCATGTTATGATGCCGCTCCAACTTGGCCACCTGAGACGCCTCTGCCGCTACCTCCTTCGACTCGTGCTCCGACTGCTCTATGGCAAGCCGGAGTGCCTTCGTGTTCTTCCGTTGTAGGAAGCGAGCGTCTATCTCTGCCATCGTTGGCGACCTGCGGTACCCCATGCTAGGATCCGCTCGTCCTTGTTAGGCTCCTCCGGCATCCCGCGGAGGCGATGCATGAACTGCTCTGTCGCGTCCCTTTCCCATGCCCGCTGCCTCTCACCGCATGAGGCGCGTGCTTCAGATTCGGGAGTGCGCATGCGAGCCGACAGCGCGGGCACTAGCACCCATGCTATCACGGAGCGACTGCCGACGAGAGAATGGGATGACGTGGGGGCGGAGCAGACTGCTGCCTCGGCAAAGCTGCGCGCGGGCTGGGAGAGACTAGCTCCGGCGTCCACGTTGCGCCGACGCAGGAGCGGCGACGGTGCAGATCCGGAGATGCCCCCGTGTCCACCTTGAACTACTCCAAAGCAATGGGGAGAGTCAGGTCCGAGACGGAGTGGTTGACGAAGCTCGACATTGCGCCGGATTGAATTGGAATAGAAGAGAGGAGAGGACGAAGCAAGAGAGAAGAGTGAGTGAACTAGGGTTTCGAGCGAGGAGTCGGGTTGATTTTTTTGTTGGACAATCATAAGGTCGGGTCTAACACGATGGACGCAGCCGAGCATGCCCGGCCCGCACCATATCCGCTCAAACCCTTATATTTAAGCTGGATATGAGAGGTGTAGGACACCCCGGGTCGGTGCCCTAATGGGTCGGTTTTTTGTGATCCGTCAGTGACCGATCCACCCGCCCATTTGAGACTGCTTTGGGCGGCCGGCCGTAGATGCCATGTGCAGTGAGAGGTGATCATGTGCATGGCCATATGTAACGGCAGCATAGTAGAGATCGTGCAATAAAAGTAATGTTTGGATCTGATCTATTGGCCATTTACTTGATCAGATCTAGAGATTTCGCATGTTCATCTTGGCAGTTGAGACAAACAGGAGACACGAAGCATGTGACCCTTTTTCTTTAATTGCGACCATGCAAGGTCTTCTTAAGAATAGCGTGTTCATATGAATTAGGCTGAGTTCTCACCCTTTCCTCCTCGAATACAATTATATGGCTGACATTGTTATATACGCCATTCGCTCACAAAAATAAACTGTTTTAGATATTTCAATATAGACTATATACAAACTGAAATAAGTGGACAACACTAAAACATGTCTATATACATCCAATTCAAAATACCTATATTTATGAACAAAGGGAATATAGGGTTAGTTTGGTTGGAGTCCTCGCAAAAAATTGGCTGGCCTGGACCTTCTCTGAAATCTTCCTGAAGGTTGTTTGCTTGATGCCCTCAATTAGTTTCAAGGTGACTTAAACATGCTCTTTTAGATGCCATGAAGATATTGTTGTTTTAGGACTTGGTGGTTTTTCACTAAGTCTGAAATCTGTAACGTTCCGATGCCATGTTCGTGTGATGTTCTAGGACAAACCATGTTAGTTTTGGAGTGGATCTTGATTGTTCCTTGTAGTATATATTGTCGTCTTTCCATTCATGTCCTCACATGTCCATTTAATATGGCCGGCTATATTCATTAGCCTGGCTAGAGTACCAAGCATACTAGTTAGCCTGACTCGGGCGCTCAGAATCGGAAGCCTGGCGGTTGCCTGGGATGCTAAATCCACTATCCACGGGCTGTTAAGGCTGGATGTAATGGGAGTATCATACACTAGTATCATATGCATGATACTAATGTATGATACTACATTCGTAGTGCATAGTATCATATGTTAGTATCATAGAATAGTTAATTTATTGTCATGCATGACACATAGTAGCACATCATTTAATATGATACGGTATCATGATATGATACTCAACTCTCTATTTCTTCATTTAATTTTATGACACCTCATCAAAATTGCCTAGTTGGCATGCATGATACTATCGATGATACTCTCATTACGGGCAGCCTAAGTGATGAAGTGACGGGTCAATAGTTCTTTATTAGCTGATAGAATAATTTATGGCTGGCCTGGATTGAAACACCATCCAAACACATCAACCAAGGTCAGCCTTTTTTTTAGCGAAGACGCTAGAAGCGTTCGGCTTTAAATTAATAAAGCCACTAAGGCATCATCCAACACACATTTAATAAGTTTTACAAACCAAACTGGAAAATACGCACACACACACACAATAGTTCTAGCATCGGGGAACCAGAAAGTAAGTGATCAAACAGAAGCGCTGGGCCCAATCTCCAAAAGGGGAGTATATCAAAGGTGGCAAAGACAGATAGCTATCGATGCGGGCTTCAGACGTGGCGCGCCTTCACCATAGCCGCCTTGATCTGCTTCATCATAGTCGTCATGAGTAGTTCATCACGCGGTTTCCCCAACGGCATCCAGACCTGTAAAAACAAATGACATTTGAAGATGATATCAGCCGGGTGAGTCGGGAACTTGTGTTCAATCATGATTTTGTTCCGGACCGATCAAAGGGACCAAAGGAGCGCCCCTACGCATCTCCACACAATTCGCGCATTGGCCCCTCTTTGGGCCGTGAGTATAAATAGTAGATCATTGCTCGAATGAGGGTTCCAGTTTTGTTTAAACGTGTCCCGAACAGCGCTCCACGCAAATCTAGCCAAGGCACAACCAAAGAAGACATGGTTCGCGTTTTCCCCTAACCCGCAAGTGGTGCACGAACCGTCCGCCGGCCCGTTACGTTTGGCCACATTATCAGAAGTAGGTAAGCGATTGCGAAACATTTGCCACATGAAAATCTTAATCTGTAGTGGTATCCCGGCCTTCCAAAGCCCCCTGGCTATGTCAAGCGCATTGCCCTCGGACAACTTGTCATAAAAAGATTTAACCATAATTTTTTTGGAGGATGTAAGCTTCCAGGATACGGTGTCCGCCTCAATGCTAAGCCGGCGGTCCTCCTAGGCCTCCAACAAGGCCTCCCAACGAGCGGCCTCCTCCGTCCCTAGGTTCCTAATAAAAAAATTGCAGGCGGTTGGACTCTAAGAGCGTCAGACACCATGATGTTGGTGTCCGTGGCTAATTGGTATAAGTCCGGATGGGACTGCCATAACGGTTCGTGAGTTTCGTGACCCCACCAATGATCAAGCAAAAAACGGATGGACTTGCCATTGTTGGCACAAAACTGGGCACCTAACGCAAAGGCTGGTCTAACGGCTTGGATCCCATTCCAAAACACCGATCCATGGGTTTGTGCCTTGAAAACATTGCCATCCGGAAAGTATTTGGCCCGTAGGATGTTCGCCCAGAGTCCCGACTCGTTTTGGGCAAGACGCCACCACCACTTAGTCAGAAGGGCCACATTCATGAGCTTAGAGTTCGTGATTCCTAACCCACCGACTTTTTTGGGTTTGTAGACTGCAGCCCATTTCACCAAATGGTATTTGCGTTTGGTCCAAGTTCCTTCCCAAAAGAAGCGGGAGCGTGGGGTGTCAAATTTGGCATGGACCCCATCCACCAAAAGGTACATTCCCAAAAGTTGGAGGGAAGATAGTCTTGAGTTAGTTAGGATTAGCCTTGCCGCCGAGGACATGAACCTTCCCCGCCACGGGCTGACCCTGTTAGCCACTTTGCCGTAAAGAGGTTCCCACTCCGCAATGGTTAAGTTCTTGGACGAGATAGGCAGTCCAAGATATTTAAGCGGGAATCGCCCTCGTTTACAGTTAAGCAGATTAGCTATCCTAGAGCTATCTAGATCATCCATCCCTATGGTGATCACTTCACTCTTCAGGAAGTTGATCTTAATCCCCGATAAGATCTCGAACGCGAGCAGGAGGAGCTTGACCGATGCAATGTTGTGTTCATTGGGCTCAAACATCAGCATTGTATCATCCGCGTATTGTAGGTGTGTCACCCCACCAGGGATTAGGTGGGTGACCAACCCTCTAATGTGTCCAGCTGCCCGTGCTCGGTTAATCATGGCCGCCAAGGCATCCGCAACAAAGTTAAAAATAAGCGGCGAACTAGGGTCTCCCTGCCTAAGGCCACATTTGTTACGGAAAAAACTACCCATATAACCATTTATAGTGACAGCCGTGTACCCACTACACACGAGATGCATTATACGATGGACAAAGCCCGCCTCAAAACCCTTTTTGAGGAGGACCTCCCGCACAAACTCCCAGTTTACGCGGTCGTAGGCTTTCTCAAAATCTAGTTTGAGAAGCACGCCCTGCGCCTTGGTACGTTTAAGTTCGGGGACTATTACAAGCAGCGCAATTGGGCCTTCAAGGATATTTCTATTTTTGAGAAAACCGGTCTGGCTAGGCTTGATGACACGCTGCGCAATTGGAGCCAAACGCGAGGCAAAGGCTTTCGCACAGATCTTAAAAGGCACATTAATCAGAGTAATGGGCGGAAGAGTTTGATGTTGTCGGCCCCTTTGACCTTTGGGATAAGGCTAATAGCCCCGTAATTTAGGCGAGATAAGTCTACCGTACCCATGGCAAAACCGTTCAAGATATCATAGAAAAGATGCTTGAGGCAAGGCCAGAAACGTTTAAATAACTCAACAGGCCACCCGTCAGGGCCGGACGCCGTGTCTGTCTTCATAGCATTCACGACCTTGTCAATCTCCTCCGGCAAGAAAGAAAGTGCAAGGCTGTCGTTCTCGACCGGAGAGACCCTTTCTGCAGGATCCCACAGATCATCGCACAAACATACTGGCTTTTCGTCGGCCTATGAAGAACTCGTATATATAGGTCGTAATTTGTTCCTGAGTCAACAAAAGTCCGTTGTCGGATTGGAGGCGCAGGATGGTGCATTTCCGTTTTCTTCCATTGGCATACGCATGGAAGTAACCGGTGTTTGCGTCTCCTTTCGTCACCCATTTGACTCCGCCCCTGCGACGCCAGTATTCCTCCTCAGCACGCAGAATTGCTAGGATGTGGTTTTCCAAAGCATATCTGTGGGACCACTCAGCCTCCGAAAAGGAACGACGATCAGCCTCGAGGTCTAGCCTGGAAATTTCCTCCGTAATTCTGGCACGCTCCTTCTTGGACTCGCTACCGTGGTTTGCTCCCCATCCCTTTAGGAAAGCCCGCAGCTTGCCCGCAGTCGCGGTCCACAACTCGGCAGGCCCTCGTTGCGAGCCCAGATGGCCGCAGATCAGCCCCCATCGATCCATCACCATTTGGGCAAAGCCCTCAGCCTCAAACTAGGCCGCTTCAAAGTAGAAACGCTGGCTTCTACGAATGGAATCCTCCCCAGAGGAAAAAATTAAAGGCACATGATCCGACCCAATACGCGTCTCAGCTACTAGAGAGCATATGGGGAAAAGTACCTCCCATTCAGGAGTAAAAAGGACCCTATCCAAAACACTCCGCAGTGGCTGAGATTGCTTATTGGTCCAGGTATATCTGGCCCCTTTTCGTGCCGCCTCGTGGAGAGCCGCAGCCGCAATGGCTTGATTGAGCATGGACACCTTAGTCCGATCAATGTTATCATTGTTCTTGTCCGCCCCCAAGCGAATCAAGTTAAAATCGCCTCCCACGACCACAGGCAGATTGAGGGCCCGCTTTGACCCAACCACAAAAGTTAATTCTAGCAGAAAAGCGTGAGCTCTAGAGTGATCAGCAGGGCCATACACGCAAATGATAACCCAAGACAGCCCAGAACCTCGATGTTTGATAGTAGCAGACAAAAAGAAGACCCCAACATCCCACTGAATAACGTCACAGATATCACGGTTACAACCCATCAGAATACCACCAGAATGACCCGAAGAGGGCATCCAGTGTCAGTCAAAATGTTGCAGGGGGTCGTAGGCGAGAAGCTCTCTGAAAGAAAAATCGGCCTTGATCGTTTCCTGTAGCGCCACAATATCAATCCGTTCCTTCGCGATGTACTCCCTAAGTTGGGTGCGCCGAACCACATGGCCACAACCACGTATGTTCCAGAATAAATAGCGCATCTAAATAACACGATTACGGAGGCGAACTCCTCTGGAGGTCACCGCCTTCGCCACTCGCTTCCTCGTCGGAGCCCGACTAGTGGAAGGAAGGTCACAAGCTTCCCTAGCTTGTGTCTTTTCATCAAGTGCACCATCGTTCCCAGCCCCTACTGGGACGATGGCCATTTGGTCAGTGGACGAGCAGCGAGCAGCCGCCTCAGCCAGAGCAGCTTGCGCCTCTTCCCGAGCGCGCACAAGCGAAATGATATCTCTATGAGGTGCGTGAATAGCTACGCCACTATCGTCAAGGACACTAGCGAGGTGTTCGTCGGAGAAAGCATTGAGGATACGAAAGGAGGGCAAGGGATTACCAGCAGCTTCCAGATTCTTGTCAGCAATGCGGAGCTTGGGGCTTTCCATGGATGACATTTCTCCCAGCTTGGCCTTGGCCCGCGCACTTGGGGCTCTCTGAACCACCGGCGTCGCCTTGGAGCGCTTGGCCTTGCTGTTCACGCCAGTCGCCCCCAATGCCGCCCCCAACTCCCCTCCGAGCTCAGACGAAGCAACGGCAGTCGTACTAGAGACCTGCTTGTTGGCCGGCTTCCGCCCCGCCGTCTTCTTGGGCTGACGACCAGAGCTATTGGAGCCCCGACACGGAGCAGGCGTCTGGTCTCCGTCCACCAGCACCACCACGTCCAAATCCGCGCCCTTGGCCACGGAAGATGGAAGAGCAGGGGGAGGGAAGAGCATGCCCCACCGCTGGCCGACAGGGGCACCGCCGACGGGATCGACGCAACAATGTTGGACCCGTACTCGTTGAAGGATAGCTCCAGCGACCGAGCCGGCGGCAGCACACTCACCGCAGTGTCTTGGGTCCCCAACCCTATGGCCCCAGCGTCAGTGGTCAGCGCGCCCAATTTTTTCCATATTTTCGTGTCAATGGAGGTATCATGTATGCTGTCTTCTAGGTCCTCCCCCATGTCAAGCATCTTGGAGTCGTGCCCCACGGCAGCAGCTTGGCCACGCTCGCCACCAGGTTGATCTTTGCCAAGGTCCGCCCTGCCCTGTTTGGCTAGATCCGGAGGCTGATGTCCCTTGTCCAAGTCAGAGCCCTTGGGGAGAGGGTTGGAGGTACCTACCGTCTGGATAGGCCGCTCTCCGCCTCATTTGGGCAAGGTTTCGCGTTCTACTTTGATCTGGTACCCTTCATGATTAAACCAAACCTCCATCACACCATTGAGCTTCTCTGGAGCGCGACAAGCGAGCTTCATCCGCACTGGCCCCAACCTGATTAGGGAAAGCTCATCGACCATGATCGGCCGTCCCAGCATCCGGAGCCCTTCCTTGATGCGGTCCTCACGCCGGTGTTTCTTAGGAATACCGTAGAGACGGACCCATGTCTCAGGCATCACCATTGGTTGAATCTCCTCATGCAACATGTCCCGCACCCGCGCGGTTATGTCGTGGATGGATAAGAACAGTTTCCCACTTGATTTCGCCATGTGAAGTAGGTCAGTAGACGGGAAAACCACCAGGAAGTCATCGTCGCCAACTTGCGTGACCTGCCAATCCCAATCACTGGCCACCATATGCTTCAACTCTTGTTTGAGGATGCGGAGGTTGAGCTTCCCAGGCTCAGCAGAGAGGATGGCCACGTTCTTGATCCGCGCGTCGATGGGGGCTTCTGTCTCATCGTTGTCACCGTCGAACTCGAGGCAGAAGAAACCTTCCCCCGAGATGGCGCTGCCCATGATTTGCAGATGCAACTACCGACCCCTCGTCGGGCAGTTAGCAGAGGCGTGCCCTTCTTCCTTACAGAGCACACAGAGCGGCTTATACTTACACTTGGATTGGTAGTGGCCAAAGCGTCCACACTTGAAGCGCTCGACGTCGGGGGCCTCTTCCACCGGAATGGGCTCCTCCGCCGTGCCCTTGGACGAGGAGGGAAGCGCCACGGCTTTCTCTCAAGCTCGCGTCGCCGCTGCATTATCTTTTTCTTCTTCTTGCGCTCTTGCTGTTGGATCCACCACGGGGGAGGAGGACCCCAATCCCCCTCGCGCCCGTCCTATTCGCGCGAGCCACCACGCTCAGCACGATCATCTCGCCCACCGGAGCGCCCACGCATCACCCGCTTCGCCTTGTCGCGGAGCTCGCGCTCCCAACGACGCTCCGCCTCCGGATCTGAGGCCTCCATGGAACGCTTGTCTGCTCGCCGGTCCCCCATCACCGCCGTCGCAAAAGATTTGAGAAGAGGAGGAGGAGGAGACATGATCTTGAGGATGCGGGCGGAGTGAGCAAGGCGCCGCACCTCACTGGGAGCGGCAGGAAACCCTAAATGAGGGTCCAAACACCCCCTGCGCAGCCATATATACCCCGTGGCAGGCCAAAAGGCGGGTCGGGACGCCATGGGCCGCGAAGGCCCAGGAGGAGCCACTTCCACCGTAGGCCCAGCAGGGGCCGCATCCAGCGGGGGCCCATGCCCCTGGCCATCAGGCAAGCCCGAGACACCCCCCGTTGGGCCAGCCGGCCCAAGACCAGCAGGAATGGCCGGCCCGTCCAGCCCAACCCTAGGAGCTAGAGGGAGGCGCGTCTCCGTCCTGCCGCACGACGACGCCGCCACCATCACCGATGGGGCAGCCAAGGGCGACGGCAGGCCCGGCCACCCCTCCCTGACAGGCACCGGCCCGGCAGGCACCAGGCTCGCCGCCGTCTTGGCGCGGATTTGACGAGCGGCACCGCCCGCAGCATTCGCGCTCCCTGACGATGATGGCAACCAGATGCGAGAAGTTGTGGCCCTGGAGCCACGCCCCCCCCCTCCCCGGCAAACCGCCGCTCGCGATTCCCCACCGGCCCGCGCGTCGCGGCGGCGAAGGCGACAAAGTCACCCACCGTTGGACCCACCGACACCTTTCGGGGGTCGCTCGCCTCCGCCGCCGACTGGACCTCCGCGTCGTCGTCGTCGTCGTCGTCCGACCCTTCAGACGCCAGCGCCTAGAAGCGGTTGGCACGGGGCCCGCCCACCACCGCCGGCGAGCTAGCACGCCCCGCACGACCATGGAGAGCATCCGCCGTGGCGAACCACAGTCCAAACCGCCGGCGGGGCCGCGCCCAGCAGCCCACGCGGCGAGCATGCACCGGCGCCCGAGCCGTCGCCACACAGCGCACCCAACGGCTCCATTTCAAACTCTCTTCCTCTTCTTGACAAGGTCAGCCTGGCCAGGCACTTTTCTTCATTTTTTTTCAGGCACAACCCAGGCGCAACTTTTTCCCAGGCGTGGAGATGAGGACTCCAACCAAACTAGCCCATATACTTTCACAGAAAGTATACACCTTGAGTTATGAAGTGAGTTTATTCGGCTATTCTTGGTAGAAGGGTGTGTTTGGTTCGGGAACGAAGTGAAATGGAATGTCATGGTTCCACTCCACTATAATGGGCTATGTTTGGTACGGATAATTGGGTGGAATGGAATGGTTACATTTGGGTGTTTGGTTGGAGAGGTGAAATAGAATGAATTTGATTCGGCTTCAGCTCTTTGCTATAGAGATGGTCCGATTACCTTACACATATAGCTTTCTATGTGGAACTGTGCATCATCGTTGATTGCATCTGGTCAACAGATGGTGATCTGAGTATTCAGAGGTTGCATCCTACAACAGAAGATTAGAGTGCAGCAAACAACTCGTCACTGCTGATTGCTCATGGCCAGTACACGGCTACTACGCTCGGTTGCTGCCTTGATCTGCCAGCTCCAACTGCGGGCATCAGAAGTCCAGATCGAGCAGCCACTCGTCCAGATCAAGCAGCTCCTCTCGCGGCTGGGGCCGCCCCGACCTGCACGCTGACCGCCGCCGTTCATAAACCACCAGGGACGGGGAGACGAGGGGCAAGAAACGTCGGCGTAGCGGGCGTGATGCTTGCATCTCCGGCGAGCCAGCCCTCGGCTGCGCATCGGCCATGAGCATCGAGCCTCGAGGGAGAGAGGGAGAGAGGGACAGAGGCGCAAAGGTCATGGGTGGCTGGGGGCGAGTCGCGAGAGAGAAGCGAGCGAGCGAGCCGTTCCACGTGGTCCGGCCGATTTGGAGGAACGGCCAGGTTCGGCATATCGAGCGAATATGCTGTCCTGAGGAACGAGTGGGTTCTTGTTCCTCCGTGGACCAAACACGAGAACTGGGCCTGGGTATGGAACGGACCCATTACATTCCACACACAGCGTAAGGGGATAGAACCAAAAGAGTCTTTTAAAACCTGACTGTGAAGGATAGGATACACCTAAAGTTGCATGCTCACAAGATGCGCATGAGAGCTTGGAAATAAACAAAAAGGGAAGCTGAAAGGTACAGGTTACCTAAATTCACTACCAGAACACCTGAACATGTTGGAAAAGTTGGTTGCAGTTTCTCCCAGCTGCACACAGCCTTTACAGATCACTGACAGCAGGAGATGCAGTGGCGCCAGTTGAAACAAGAAGCTACACGGAATGAAAGTGATGCAAAGAATCTTCTGCTTGTCATACTTCTTGCATGTCCAGGAACACAAGTGGAAAAGTAAAACAATGATGAGAAAAGCAAGAAATACTCAAACCTGAACCTAACTGACCCCACTTTTCCACCTAAGACTGCTGAAGAACGTAGATGCTTTGGAAGAGACATAATGCTTAAGGCATCAATCACGCTAAATTATGGGATTAACATCCTTTTGACCCTTACCTTTTTTTGTTTGTGGCTGAAGGTCTGCCCCGAGCGCTTGAAGCTGAATGCTCTGTCTCTAATATTACCCCTCTTAAGGTTACGAGGGGCGCTCTGGGTATTTCTCATCTTCTGTTTGCGGACGATAGTTTACTGTTTTTCAAGGCTACTGGGGATCAAGCAAAGAGCATGAAGTCAGCCCTCAATGTTTTCCAGCAAGGTACGGGACAATTGTTGAGCCCAAGCAAATGCTCCATCTTATTCAGCAGTGTGTGTCTGAGTCAGGTCCAGGAGGAGAGTATGCATACCCTGGACCTAACCTCTTCGACCTTTGAGGAAAAGTATCTCGGTCTTCCTACCCCTGAAGGCCGAATGAAAGTTTCTCATTTCCAACCCATTTTCGAGAGGTTCACTAAAAGACTTATGGACTGGGCAGAAAGATACTTGTCCTATGGGGCAAAAGACATTTTGGTCAAATCTATTGCTCAAGCCCTGCCTACGCATACCATGAGCATCTTCAAGATGAGTGCAGGCTTTTGTGATAATATGAGAAGCTGGTGCGTGACTTCTGGTGAGGGGATGAAGAGAACAAAAGAAGAGTGCACTGGATGTCATGGGAGAAGATGACTAAACCAAAGCGTGAGGGGGGGCTTGGGTTCCGGTATATGCGTATTTTCAATCAAGCTCTTCTCGCAAAACAAGCATGGCGACATCTCCAAAGACCTGACAGTCTTTATACTAGGGTTCTAAAAGCTAAATACTACCCAAAAGGAAATTTGTTGGACACGGTCTTCACCTCGGATGGATCACCCGTGTGGCGTGGAATTGAATATGGGCTTGAACTCCTGAAAAAAGGTGTGGTATGGAGAGTGGGAAATGGAAAGAGTATACCTCGGCAATCCGGCCTTTCCATACAATCCATGAAAACTAGAAGCCAGCTTAGATGGGTAAACCAGTTGTTGCTTCCCCATTCTAATGACTGGAACAAGCAGATCATTGACAAGTTGTTCTACAATTTTGACTCGGAAGAAATATACAAGATCAAGCTTCCCCCAAAGCCAATGGGGGACATTCTAGCTTGGAACTATGAGAAGAACGGTATTTTCACGGTTAGGAGTGCTTATCATCTTGGAGTTTCTTTGCAGGGGGGTCTAATGAAGGATCCTAAAAAAAAACCAGTGTTGCTAGGGAGAGCTTATGGAATCTAGTCTGGAAAGCAAAGGTGCCACATAAAGTCTGTGTCTTCACCTGGAGGGCTGCCACTGATTCTCTCCCTACGAAGGACAACAAGCACAGGAGGAGTCTTGAATTGGATGGTATATGCAACCTAAGTGGAGCTGCGATTGAAAACGCACATCATGCTACTGTTGTATGCACAAAACAGAGAGCTCCTCTTCGGGAGGAAATGACTAAAATTTGGAAACTGCCGGAAGACAAATCAATCATGGCCTTCTCCCCGGATTGGCTTTTGCAAAGCTTGAGTATTTGCCATGGTGTCATGAGGGAAAAACTTATGCTAGTTCTTTGGAGGGCTTGGCACCTGAGAGATGATGTCGTTCACAACAAAGGTGAAGCTACTATACGAGATTCTGTGATTTTCTTGAGGAATTATTGGGAATGCCTATCCAGCCCAAATCCGGTTGTCAACGATGTGAAGGGGAAGCAAAAGTTGCATGGTAGTAATTTGCAGTCTTCTAGCCTGCCTCCCCATGTTGAGGTGCTTGGCTGGACTAAGCCGCCCGCGGATCACATAAAGATCAATGTCGACGCTTCTTTCATTGCTGGCACGGGTTTGGCTGCGCTGGGAGCGATTGGCGGTGACTGTTTTGGTGATGTTGTCTTCTCAGCTGGTTGCCGTTTTCATGGATACTCGGATGCAGAGGAAGCCGAAGTCCTGGCCCTTTCTTTCGGCCTAAACCAGGCTCGTAAACTGAATTTGAACAAAGTGCAGATGGAGAGGATTGCAATGCTGTTGTGACCGCTGTCAATGATAGTAATGTTAGCAGGGCCAGCTGGTGGGCTTGTTATGAGAATTCTAAGGATATGATCAAGGAGTTTGAAGCTTGTTCTGTTTCCAAAGTCCATAGGAAGAGCAATGTGGCTGCGCATGAGCTTGCTGCCTATGCTAGAGTGAATGGGGATTTCTTTCTATTAGCTGATGTGCCACAAGCTTCGAAACATGTAATTGCTTCTGACTGTATTTCAGACCTATTGATATGAATGAAGCTCTCCCTTTCCTCAAAAAAAAAAAAAAACATCCTTTTGACCCTAAAGATAAAGGGGATGCTACGCCTTTGCTCCTCTGGATATATTATTAGCATCATAGTGGCATGTATGTACTACTCCCTCCGTCCCAAAATTAGTGACTCAAAAATGAGTCAACTTTGTACTAACTTTAATACAAAGTTGAGTCACTTTTGAGTCACTTATTTTGGGACGGAGGGAGTACTAAACAGCAGGAAAAGCTACATTTGACAACTCATCATGTAAAATGTACAGGAGTAAGCTAGCTGGAAGGGCTTCACAGGCAAAACTGCACATCGTTTTATTAATCATGCGACGCGCACGCCTATGAATGATATTGACAATTTTACAATGGGAAGAGAATGATCCACTTATCTTTGTGTTTTCCATCTCCCCGGGAAACAATAATTAACAATCTCAGCCATTGTAACCTAGTAAACCTCGACGTGCCATTGCTTGTTCTTTTTCAGCTGTGACAGCTTCTGATCCCAACTCTCACCTCTTTGCTCAGCTACTCTCTTGAGCGTGTCCTGAATCCCTGGCATCATCCCCTTCAAACCACAGAAGTAAATGTGTGCACCATCATCCAAAAGCTTGAAGATTTCATCACTGTACTCCTCGATCTTGTCCTGCACATACATCTTGCCACCGCTCTTGTTTTTCTGCTCCCGGCTTAACGCTTTGTCATACCTGCAGAGCCCATGAAAGTTGAGTCAGTTCAAACAAGAATCAGTCAGCTTTACTCAAGTCAAGCACAAATATAACCAGATAGTAGAGCTCTTAACTACACAAGTAAATCAACAGAGAATTAGACCATAGTATTCACAACAATATCACTGGGCAAACTTAAATTAGATGTTGAGCATTAAGTCTTTAACCTGAAATTTTCTGGATACTGCTGAAGGTAGTTTGTGAACTCTTCGTCATAGAGCAGGCTGTCAGTGTTGGCGACACCAAGGAAGAGCCAAGCCAGACCACCAAACTTGAAAGATGGGACATCTTCCATGAACATACGACGTAGGTAGCCACGGAAAGGAGCAACACCCGTGCCAGTTCCAATCATGATATGAGTTGCGTTTGGGTCATCCTCAGGCAGAAGCATTATTTTGCCCGAGGGGCCTGAGCATGGGCGAGAACCATCATGAGATGCTTAACGGTTTAAGTACAGAAAACCCAGTATATGCCATGACACAAACTATGTTCACAGCCTATGCATTAAAAAATCCACATGATATTAGAGTAAAAATTGAAAACAGAAGATGATAAGGTCCTAATATTGAACGGGTGTATCTTTTTCAGAGTGCCCCAAACCCACAACACCATCCTGCCAGATCTATTAGCAGTTTATATACTAAATACACCTTCTATATGATCTGGAATAACTCAGAAGCAAAATGGTTAGTTACAAGCAATGAACGCTTAGGCTTTTACACAGCTGCATACCTGTGATCTGAATTTTGTCACCCGGTTTTGAGTCACACAAGAAGTTACTGCAGATACCCTTCTTTGAAGGATCTTCTTTTCCAGTTTCAGGATCATAATAAACAGCACGGCGAACACACAGACTAGCAGTCCTTCCATCAAAAGAATCACCATACCTAGTAGATGCAATAGAATAGAGCCGGACGGTATTTGGGGCCCCAGGTTTCTTTGGGTTCTCTCCCTGGCAATGCACAAAAGGCTGAGAGAGCAACAAAGATATGGGATGAAAGGAATTGAACATAAGACAGGAACTGATCTTTAGTTGCTCTTTAGCTAGTGATAACTAATCACCAAGAATGATCAACATGTTTCTTCCCTTTTAATAAAATGTTCAATCAGCAAGGATCTATATACTTCCTTTTAACAACAATTGTCATACTGTCAGCAACCCAAGAATCATAAACACTAGATTTCACCATTCAACATCACATATATGAAGAATCTCTCATACTAGAAGGGCTGGACATGCTTTGCTGCGTCGTTGGTATTGTTGGGTTTTCATAATTTTTCTACTCCCACTGTTTAAAAATATAAGGTGTATTGGTTTTTTGAAAAGTCAAACCTCTTTAAGTTTGACCAAATTTGTAGAGAAATATATCAATACCTGTAATATCAAATCGGTATCATTAGATTCGTCATGAAATGAATTTTCATATTTTATTTATTTGGTATTGTGCATGTTGATATTTTTGGCTGTCGACTGATTTGAAAAGGCATTAACCCAGTCAAAATCATGAACCAAATCCAAAATTGAATACCTTAATCAAATGAGAGAGCTCCAAAATTAGGGAGTATAGTGGATTAAAAGAATTGAATGAGAGAGTTCCTTGAAAAAAAAAAGTTGACCTGGTCAAAATCGGGTGACCTAATTCCAAATTGAAGACCTCAATTGACTGCGAGAGCTCCAAAATTAGGGAGCATAGTGTATTTATAGATAGATGTAGAAATGATGGTTTAAATTTCCGACCCTTCTTAATATTTACTTTTACTAGTTTTTCAAAGGGTTGGATTCCAGAACTGCAGACAATTAATGATCATCATTCACTAGCGATCAAGGAAAGGAAAAAAAGAAGTAATGAAACCGATATTAGTATGAAGGATCAAGAATGATACATTATCTTGAGCAATCATAAGGCAGGGGGGGGGGGGG